>OY787642.1:21995202-22595202 GCA_963678965.1 Cruciata laevipes
AAAACCAGCCGAGGCGAAAGCCGGACTGAGATTTGAAGAAATTTGAAGGAGTTCTTTCCTCGGGAGGAGGAGGAGAGTGGTGAGTTCTAATAGAATTTGGAAGCATGGATTAGTTTTTGTGTTTTTGGTTTTTTTGATTATGAGATGAAATGAGGATGGAAATTTTCAAAGCAAAATAATATGGGATGAATTGGTCAAATGTTTGGTCTTTTGATCCTTGTAAGAAGCTATAAAATATACTTCATATGGTTAAGATTCATTCATGTATTTCCCAAACTAGATAAGACCATATTCATTAAAATTATACTAAATTATAGATTATTATGTTACAGGGTATATAGAAATTAAAATGCATAATTGAAGAAAAAATACCAGTTTACTTATGATATATCTGAGTCATATATTATAAGTTAAAACAACTTACTTTTAGCTCATGCGATTAAAACAATATCATCAATTGGTCATCTTTATATCGTGTTAGACCTTGTTGTACATTTTTCTTAAAGATCGAGTGTTGTCTAATATTTGTATTCCCACTAGTTCGAATTGAATTAGTTGAAAAAACTATATATTAGTATATATAGTGTCTACATGTACTGTTTGATATACTGTACGTCAAACCTTAACTAATAATGCCGTACAGTGAATTTGATATGGTGGGATGATCAAATTACTTATAGGCTTATAGCCAGTGACGGAACTAGACCCAAACTCTTGTGGAGCGAGATTGCACCGTATAAGCCTATTTTTCAAAAATTTCGAAGGCTAAACGTCTAATTGCTACAGTAATATAGCCTGTAATCTGAAATCTTTGGGGAGCGGCCGCTGCCCCGCGCTCCCCCAGTTCCGTCCCTACTTATAGCTAATGAAGAAAAGGCAAGCAAAAAGTCAAACGGCTTGCTCATATCCAATTTAATGCTCATGTGCCCTAAGGATCCCGTCCTCCTCTTTCCCATAGTGTGGTGAAATTCATGAGCAATTAGGATATTGCAGTAATTAGCCGTCCCGGTATAAATGCAGACTGAGCTTCTGATATGATCTTCGGGATGATCGGCCTCAATCGATTAGATACCACCTTAGAAGCTATCATGTATACTACATTACACAAGCTAATAGGTCTGAACTGGGTAATCAGTTCAGGCTTATGAGTTTTCGGTATAAGTACAATATGTGTGTAATTAACAGATGACTCGAAGGTACCATGATTCAGAAAATCTAGCACGAAAGTAGTAACATCTCTACGAATGATATGCCAGAATTTCTGATAAAAAATAGGACTCATACCGTCGGGGCCTGGGGACTTATACGGGTGCATTTGCTTCACCGCCTTGCTAACATCCGTTGCTGTGTATGGTCTGGTTAAGCTTGCTACCATCGATTCATCCACCCTTGATTGCAGCCTCCTTAGCACCTCCTCCATAGCCTCCATGTTCGGGTTCGATGTGGAAAATAGCTCACCAAAATAGTCAAGGACTATCTTTTGCATGTTATTCTCATCAGTTCTGAGCACCTTGTTCGAATCCCTTAGCCCAACAATCTGGTTTATTGCTCTTCTCTTCGTCGCAAAACGATGGAAATAAGAGGTATTTCTATCGCCTTCTTTGTCCCAGTGTTGTTTTGCCCTTTGCCTCCACCTTATATCATCTGCATCTTGCAGCATCTCATACTCCGTCCTGAGCTCTAGGATTCTGTTTCGGATTTCCGTAGTGATGGCACCTTTCTCGAGATCATGGATTGCATTCTTAACCTTTTCCAGCTGCTTCGGAATGTCCGGAAACTTTTCCTTGCTCCATCGCATTAATCCCAAGGAACAATTCTTCAGTTTTTCTGGAAGTGAGCTTGCCGATTGCTCCCATCCCTCCTCCACCATTTGAGTGCAATCGGAAGCTTTTATCCAGTGTGCTTCAAACCGAAATCTTCTTTTTCTGTGTCCCCTTCTTGTTGTCGGATCTCGTTTCCGAAGATGTATGTGTATGCAGTGATGGTCCGAGTCAATCATAGGCATGTTGTGTACCGACGACCATGGGAATATGTCGTAGAAGCTTTGGTTGCAAACAGCTCTATCCAGTCTACTTCTTTGAGTATCCGGGTCTATCAACAACTTATTCCATGTGAAAATAGGACCCGAATGTCCCATGTCAAACAACCCACAGTGGTCTAGAGCACCCCTGAAGCTCTCTATATGCCATTCCGCTCGAGGGGCAGCTCCCTTGAATTCATCTTGTGACAAAACTTCGTTGAAATCTCCCAAACAAAGCCACGGGATTGTGGGATCATTGTTGCGAGTTGCTTGAACCTTTCCCACCATTGCCGTCTCCTGGGGACTGCGGGTTCCCCATAAACTCCAGTAATACGTATCTTTTGATCACAAATAGTAGCTAAAACATCGATATAACGACAAGAAGATGTTTTTAATTCAACAGTAATATCCTTCCTCCATAACATTGCAAGGTGAGTAGCCTTGCGACTCTGCTGCTACTCCAAATAAATTAAATTGAGACTTCAAACTATCTATAACTTGTTTTGAACTTCTAGTTTCACAAAGAAAAACAATAAAAGGCGATTTAAGGCGTACCAAGGTTGATTCATGATACTTGCATTGGAGAACAAAATTTCATTTTCAATGTCTCTTTATCCATGTCATAGAGACGCCCAATAAAAATTCGCCAAATGGCTCCTATAAATATGGGTAATGCTCCATGCATTGGAGATGCTCTAAGAAGATTAAATGTATCCCTAGTATCAATTGAGACATCTTCAAATTAAAAAATAGTACTTCCCATGGTTAAGATACATTCATGTATTTTTCCCCATATTGAACCTCTATATATTCATTGAAATTAAAATTATTCATATATGATGATTATATTTATACGCCCAATAAAAATTGGCCCTGTTTACTAGAGCTTATTTCTTGATGTACTGAACTGAATTGAACTGAACTGAACTGAACTGAATTGAACTGAACTGAACTGAACTGAAGTGAAAATTGATGTATTGAAAAATGGAATCAGCATGACTGAATTAACCTGAATTTCATCAAATTGCATTTTCACTGAATTGAACTGAATTGAACTGAACTGAACTGAACTGAACTGATCTACGGATAAGCTCTAGTAAACAGGTCAATATTGAATTTGGGTGATATAGTACTGACATGACATGCACGGTCATCATCTCTGAATTCTGATCAATTGTGGGAGCATGTTGGGCACAACACTAAGAAATTTATTTTCTTTGGTGAAAATGCATTAAACCATAATTATTAATAGAAATTTATTTATCATGCTGCCCTTTCAAATTTGCTGACTAGGCCCCGCCCTTGAGCTTTGATGGTACTTTCTTTGGGCTGGGCTTCTCATTTTGAGCTTTCCTTCACTGGGCCCACAAACTTCCTCCACCTACTTCTTTTCGCACCAAAAATATATAAGATTTCCTCGGAATGATCGAAAACTTTTCCTCCTGTTTGATCACGAGCAGAATCACGTTTCCAAGTGTTCAGCTGGTGAGCTCTTATTACTTAATTATTTTTGCTTGCCTTTTTTGGATCTGAATCACTGATCAGATATGTGTTATGCACACTAACTGTTTGATGAAATGCCTCAGTGAATAATTTTGGTACATATATTCAAATGATGATAGTTTTTGCAACCTTTGCAGTTGAGTTTCTGATTATTGGAAGACTGAAGAAACGTTGAGTAGAGTTGGAAAAATGGCGGTGTGAGTCGCGATTTCTTGTTCATTCTTTAATGTCTTGTTACAGTGAAATCTGTATTGTGTTGCTGTAACTGACTTTGTATGGTGTGACAGTGTGGCTTCTGCTCCTGGAAAGGTTTTGATGACTGGAGGCTACTTAGTTTTGGAGAGGCCGAATGCTGGAATTGTGCTCAGCACGAATGCGCGGTTTTATGCGATTGTGAAGCCTATTTATGATGAAATCAGACCTGATACTTGGGCGTGGGTGCGTCGTTTGGATAAATATTTCATTTTCATCTTGTTTCAACATTTTGTTTATCTATTTACATTTTTTTCCCTTTGTAGTCTTGGACAGATGTGAAATTAACGTCCCCTCAGATGTCAAGAGAAACCTTGTACAAGCTGTCACTTAAACATTTTACAGTTCATCCTGTTTCAACGAGGTAGGTTAGAGAAATTTTGATTTTTTATTCGTATTTATTGTGAAATTTGATTAGTCAACATGTTAGTCTACCTAGGAATTGTTACACATGAGACAGGTGTAAAGAGTTATCTGGTTCCATATTTCAAGAGTCATTAATATAAGTTGTTTGAGTCACTGGTATAATTCCATCAGTTGTTAATTAACTGCAGTGACTCGAGAAATCCCTTTGTAGAACATGCAATCCAGTATGCTGTGGCGGCAGCTCATGCAAGATTTGACAAGGACAGGATAAGTGTATTGCATAAACTACTTCTGCAAGGTATGGTTTAGCAGTTTGTTATTAATTGTTGATCCTCAACTCATTAGACATTGTGAAATGTGATGTAAAATTTGAATTAGTAATGCAGGTCTAGATATCACAATTTTGGGATGCAATGAGTTTTATTCTTATAGGAATCAGGTACTTTATGCTTCTTCTCTTTTGTTGATTTTTGTTATTAATTTTTCTCTTGTTTGGGTTGATAAGTATTTTTTTCTTTAATTCCATTTTAACAAGTTCTTGTTGGCTAAAGGTCGTTTACTGAACTGTAGTTTAATATGATTCTTTGCAGCTCTAGATGATAGAATATCTGATTATTAATCCAATGCTGTTTCTTGTAGATTGAGTTTAGTGGATTGCCGTTGACACCAGATTCATTGGCTTCACTTCCACCTTTTAGCTCTATCACTTTTAATGCTGAAGAATCAAGTGGACAGAAACCTGAGGTGGCCAAAACTGGACTGGGATCATCCGCTGCCATGACAACTGCAGTAGTTGCTGCTTTGCTGCATTACCTGGGAGTTGCTGATATTTCTGCTGAAAATAAAGAATCCATGGATCTGGACATTGTTCACATGATAGCTCAAACAGCTCATTGCATTGCACAGGGTAAAGTTGGTAGTGGGTTTGATGTGAGTTCTGCAGTTTATGGCAGTCAGCGCTATGTCCGCTTTTCACCAGAAGTGCTTTCTTCTGCTCAGGTTTGCCCTGATTTCTAAATGTATCGACTCAGATCAAGATAGTAATGATTTAGTTTAAATAAATTTGGTATTTAACTTTACGTAATCAGTCTAGAAATTGTTAAATGCTCATCCCCTTCATTTTTCTTGTAGGATGCTTAGTCTTATCCTTACTGTGATATAAATAGACGTTTGTGTGCATTACAGTCATGAAGACAGAAAATTCATACTTTTGAGTATTCAAGAAATTATTTGGCCTTGATCAGTGTTATGATGGACTTGCAGGGTGCCGGTAAAGGAACGCCATTGGAAGCAGTGATAGCTGATGTCCTAAATGCCAACTGGGACCATGAGAGGACCAAGTTTTCTTTGCCCCCATCAATGACTCTTGTATGTCATATTTAGAAGTTGCGTTCAATTAGCTTCAGCATTTATCAGGCTTGAAATCAATGATTGATCTAGCTTGAAATCTGCTTCTTTTAATATGAGAGGGAGAAGTATTTGAATCAAAATCTTCCTATTTAGGGTAGCGTTTCTGTGGCTATGTAGTATTTATGTTGCCTCAATTGATCTTGGTGTTCATGCAGTTACTTGGGGAACCAGGAACCGGAGGGTCATCAACACCATCAATGGTAGGTGCTGTAAAGAAGTGGCAGAAAACCGACCCTCAAAACTCTTTGGAAACATGGAAAAAATTGTCAGAAGCAAATGCTACTCTAGAGTTGCATCTCAGTAAGTTAAGTGAGTTGGCAAGACAGCAAGGCGACTCCTACAAAAACGTCATTAACAAATGCAGTATGCTTACAGCAGAAAAGGTGATTCTGAGTTCTGAATATGCTTTAAGGCAAGCTGTTTCTGTGTTTAGTGATATTGTTGAACAGAAATCTAATAAAATGATATTGGAACGTTTTTTTTCATCTAACAGTGGGAAGGGGGAGAAGATATGTTCAGCCAAGCAGTTGTTAGTGCTTTATTAGGAGCCAGAGAAGCCATGCTCGGAATCCGATGTCTCATGAGAAAGATGGGTGAGGCTGCTGGAATTCCGGTATGTCTCGTCGCCTTTAGGTCAAAAGTCATTTTCGATTTCAGAATGGGATTGTTTATATTCTTTCTACGTTCATTTTGCAGATAGAACCTGAATCACAAACTCAGCTTTTGGATGCTACCATGAACTCGGAAGGAGTTCTATTGGCGGGTGTTCCTGGTGCCGGTGGTTTTGATGCTGTATTTGCTGTTACGCTTGGAGATTCAAGTGAGAATGTGATTAAGGTTTGGAATTCGAATAATGTTCTTGCGTTATTAGTGAGGGAAGACCCTAAAGGCGTATCTATTGAGAGCAATGATCCAAGAGCAAAAGAAATCACATCTGCCGTTTCTTCACTAACGATTGAAGCATGATAGAATGTGACATAATCTGTAATCTGCATCTAGTGTGCATTTTTCAAGTGTGTTCTTTGAGTTGGATATCACACGATTTGAGAAAATAAACACCAAATACTTACTTGGGGCTGGTGTAACAATTGTTGTACCATGTAGTTTGATTCCTTTGGACAGGAATATAAATTGTGGTTTTTATGCTAGAAACCCTATCAGTTCTTCCCTGTTATTGTCAAATGTTTGTATTTTGTTGCACTCTGTCCAGAAACCTGCATATTATCAAAGGTAAATAGGAGAATTGCTGAAATTGTGCAGAAATTTTGTTTCTTTTTCAGAAGATCCTATATTCATTCATTCACCAGTAATCTCTACAAGAACAGGCTCCATTTTTGAAATGATGGAACCGATTTCGATCCCTTACAATAATCTCTCTGCTGTAAATATTCGAAATGAACTTGGTAAATGTGTGGCAATCACTGCACATTCTAACACTTCTAACTATTCTTACCGGGGAATTCCGTGTAGAATGCACGAGTGCAAACGCGATTGCCAGCTTCTGGCTATGCGTTCGCAATCTTTCCCTCTTCTCATCTTCATCCACATTCATCAGTACCTGTGAAGTATCTGCAGAATAGCCCTCAAACTTCAGCTGCCACTCCATCTGGTGAAGCATCTCATAAACACCTTCACTTTCAGGATGTGATCTATCCTGTGCCAGGAACTTGTAAACCTTTCTGTCCACTTCCACAGAACTGTACCCTGGCTCTTGCCTGTGCCCGTGTGCCACCATTTCAGTTCGTGTGCCCGCCATCTCCTCCCATTTCCGAGCTTTTGCATACAAGCTCGACAGAAGCAGGTAATCCCCGGCATTTTGACAGTTCATCCTGTGGAGACTCTCGGCTGCTATTTCTGCTACATCGATGTTGGAGTGAACCTTACAAGCACTAAGAAGACTTCTCCACAAAACATCATTAGGCTTCATCTTCACTGGCATGCCCTTTATGAGGGCTAGAGCTTCATTGATCATCCCAGCTCTGCCAAGGAGATCAACCATGCAGCCATAGTGCTGAAGCGTTGGTTCGATTCCATCCTCAAACTGCATTTTCTCGAAAAAACCAAGCCCTTGTTCAACAAGGCCACCATA
Organism: Cruciata laevipes; assembly: GCA_963678965.1. NCBI lineage: Eukaryota > Viridiplantae > Streptophyta > Magnoliopsida > Gentianales > Rubiaceae > Cruciata > Cruciata laevipes. The sequence goes on from OY787642.1 coordinate 22,002,843, forward strand.
GCTACAAGCAGTAAGAACTCCCACGTAAATAACATCATCCGGAGGCAATGGAACTTCTAGCATCTTCCGGAACAACTCTAACGCTTCAGTGCCGAATCCATGAAATGCCAGCCCTGAAATCATGACACTGTAAGACATCTGATTCTTTTCCTCCATTTTTTCGAATTGGTTCATTGCTTTCTCCAGGCAGCCATTTTTAACATACATATCTATCAGGGAAGTCTCCACTATAGCATTAAGGGCACTCATATTCCTCAGTAAGTATCCATGAACAGACCTACCTAAATCCAGGGAGCCTAAATGAGTACAAGCAGAAAGAACACTAACCAGAATACTCTCCTCAGCCCTCCAAGAACCTTCGGTATTCATATCGCGAAAAAGCCTAAGACATTCAGACCACAGCCCTACATTTGCATGAGCTGATATGAGTGCACTCCAAGAAGCAATAGATTTCTCATCCATTTTCTCGAAAATCAAACACGAATCGTTAACTTCTCCGCATTTTCCATACATATTGATCAAGCTGTTATGCACAAACAGATTTTCGTGTAGCCCGAGCTTAAGGACATGCCCATGAATCTGTTTTCCTTCCTTAATCCCTCTGAAAAGAGCACAAGCTTTGAACAAAACAGGATAAGTGAAGTTATCAGGTTCCACCCCTCTTTCCACCATTTCTATATACATAAACAGAGCTTTGTCCAAGCTCATTTCCTTGATGCATCCCCTAATAATGGTGTTGAATTCAAATGTACCTGGATCATCCATTTCGCGGAAAATCGCACAAGCGTAATCCATGCTACCCCAATCCGAGAGCGAACACGTGGCCGCGAGATTGCTGGTGCATGGTGAGCTCCAAATCATTCCCAGCTTCATGATGTGGCCATGAACCTGTCTGAACTCTTTCAGGCTCTTGCACTTCTTGATCAGGGAGATGCATTCTTGTTCCTTCAAACAGATATCGAATTCTGGGATTCGACAATGATCCTCATTCGGCAACATGAAATGAGTGTGGTGGAGGACTGATGTCCCAACCATTCTTGCCACCATAACATGTTACAGTACTAATGCTAAAACCTGCAAAATCAGTTCTTTTTGCCCTGAGCTTTTGATGCATTGGTTCATTTCTTGAGGGCCATTTGGCATTTGGGCTGCAAAAGGGTTTGTTTGAATTGTGATTGAGATTTTGGAGTGTTTGTTAAGAAAGTGCAATGGAGAAGGAGATAAAAATCTCATCCAGAAGGGAATTGACCCATGTTTTGCAGTATGGAGAAACATTGAAGATAGGATAATGTTTTGTGACACTTGGCTAATCAAGAATATCTACAGCCACTAATATGCAACTTTTGCTAGCTCCTGCCCCAGAGTATCCAAAACCAGAAGGCTTTTTTTGTACAGGATTGGTCCAAATTGCTGGCAAATGTTAATCTCATGGATCATTTGTTTGGTGATGCTAAATGCAAACACTTTATGAATATATAAATAATTAAATATGCCAAATTCGGTTTCGGTCCGTTACAGACTTAGAGTTAGTATTATGTATATTTAGTAGTAATTTTTGTATATAACACTTATAAAGTTTAACATAGTTGTAAATCTACTTGTTTTTGCAATTTAACTATTCATTTAGTCAACTTTACTTGAATTTGACCTTCAAATAGAATTGAGTTAGAACGTTGTCACACATGATCTTGTTGAATTAGTGATATCATGTATTTTTAAAATATCCAAATTTTATGACTTATATTTCACATACTTAAATTTATTAATGATCAAATATTTTCTGACTCGACTAGTAAAAGTCAAAGTATACAGATACAACTATAACGGAGGAAGTAAAACAAATAAATTGACACAAGGATCTAGATGGTTTCGATTGAATGATCTACGTCCACAGCCAGGAATATTCAAAATTGACAAATATCTTTGGAGATGATCATTTGGTCAAGTAACCAAAGCCCTTATATACTACAAAAGGGAGAGAAAATGAAAGATGGATTCTATAGCACTCAAGATTCAAGAATGTTTAGAATTGGTGTATATTTTCATCTCCAAATACACCTTTATTAATTGTGAAATGTGGTGGAAACATCCAAATTTCAAAAGTTTCAAAATCTTCACATTTTCATTAATTCAGCTAATTTCTTCATCACCTTGAATATTAGTTTTGTCATAACACAATTATTTGTGAGCATTTCATTAATTTCATAACTCTCCCTTGGCCATATACGATTTCAATGCGTCTACAGATTAACTCAAGATGTTTATACAGTTTGGATAAATGTGTTTACGGTTGAACAACACTTGTCAATATGTTCGCGGCATTGCAGATCCCCTAATTATCAAGGCAAACTGGATGTGAATGTCTTGTTAAGCGATTGATGGCTCCTGCCCCTAGCTAAGTACGAGTATATTTCTGAGTGATATTACTATTTTATTAGATCTATTGTTTGTAATAGGAACAATTAGTTTGATTAGTATTTAATTTGATTATTCTTCAAAGATATCTAGACTAGATGTTTGATTCCACTTATTGTAATCGCAGACAATTTAAAAATCGTGAGTAATATTTTCCCAAAAAGAAATCCTAAAGATTCTGGAGGTGAAATACATCATCAAAAGCCCTTTTCTTGAGGAGGCGCTAGCCAGGGCGGAAGAGCTGAACATGTCACGAATCTGTATCATCGATGATGCTCTTTAGGTGGTACAGATGTACGAAATGGAGTAAAATGCATGACATATTCTTAACCGTCGTAACTGTTCTAGGTAGAGTTCATTTTATTCTAGATATAAGCTCTATTGAAGGGACTTCTTAAGTTTCTCGGAGCCAGAATTTTGCAGTACTCTAGTTAATTATGCGAAGATGACCCTTACTAGTTAATGCATGAGATACTCCTCCGAAATTCTTGTCAATCGTTTATGCACGATTTCCAAAATCATGAAATGAAAGTTATTTATATTCAAAAAATAAACAAAATATTTATTGATCTACAATGAGAAGTTCTATTCACAAAAATATTCAAGAGATTAATATAATCGAATGACATAATTATTGAAATTTGAATATTTATGTCACCTTCTCACCTTATCTCTTATTTAATAGGACGGTTTCCCCCAAGATTTTGTAATCTTGATATATATTATATGTAGCTTTTCAAAGGTAAATTATTAAAAAATTAGATCTAGTCAAATCGTATTGAATCAAATTAAGAAAGTCGGATCAGAAATTGACCCCATCACATCTTACTAGTATCCAATCAAATGAAATAGGTAAATTCTCATTTGAGACCTGTCTCAAATGAGACCAAAGATTATATGATTGAATTTGTCGTTTGGTGAGCTTTAAACCCGCCGATTTCCTTGATTGAATTTGCCATTGATGAAATTGACCAAGGAAATGATCAAGAAACTTGACCGAAAGATCAAGCAAATTGAACGAAAGATCAAATTAACTGAAAAATCAAGGCAAAACAAAATACTCAAGGACATTGATTGAAAGATCAAACAAACTGACTAAAAGATCAAGCAGAAACAGTAAATGCTCATTCCCCTGCTCTTGGTCTCCACAAGCACAGGTCTCACCCAAGACTTTCTCAATGAAATAAACTAGTGCAACTTTCTATAAAAGTTTTGTTTCTTTTAAAAAAAGAGAAAGTCTTGGGTGAGACCTGTTCTTGTGGAGACCAAGAGCAGGGGAATGAGCGTTTACTGTTTCTGCTTGATCTTTTAGTTAGTTTGTTTGATCTTTCAATCAATGTCCTTGAGTATTTTTGTTTTGCCTTGATTTTTCAGTTAATTTGATCTTTCGGTCAATTTTCTTGATCATTTCCTTGGTCAATTTCACCAACGACAAATTCAATCAAGAAAATCGGCGGGTTTAAAGCTCACCAACGACAAATTCAATCAATAGCCGTCTCATATAATCTTTGGTCTCATTTGAGACAGGTCTCAAATGAGAATTTGCCTTAAAAAAATGGAGAAAAAGCAAAAGAGAAGTAAGTAGTTTTCCCTCGTCAAGTCGCTGGTTCGAATTTCAAAATCCAAAAGCGGCAGACCACCTAATAATCGTAACGCCAGAAAAAATCCCCTAATTATTTCCGCGGCCATCAATTCAGCACATTTCAATTACTCACAAATATTCCCTCCTCCTTCCCTTCCATACTTAAACCCCCCTACCATACCGAAAATCCCCCCTCGCCATGACCTGGAGTCATGATCTCCCCCTCTAATTCCTGGCTCAGATTGCGCGTCCCATCCTCCGACGAAGAAGCCGCGGCGGCGGAAGAAGAAGCTGTCCGGCCGCAGATTCGCCGGCTGTCTCAAGAGGATCTTCGCTCAAGTCATGGTCGCTACCATGGGCTGTCTCTTCAGCTGCTTCCGCGTCCGCGACTCCAACCCTAGCTCCGGCGCCGGCTCTGCCTCCAATCCAGGCGTTTCGGTGAGGATTCGTTTTGCTGCTTGATTCGTTCGTGTTTTTAATTCAACCGCTTCTTATGAAATTCGCCGGAGAATGCTTGTGCGTGGAAATGTGTGTGAGAGAGATTTATTGATATTAGAAAGGAAATCTGACTTGTTTTGTTTTTTAGGCGGGTGCTGCAATTAAGAAGCAGCGTAGCTCTTTGTCTTCGCTGCTTGTTGTCTCTGAAGGTACGTTGTTTACTCTGAAGTAGTACTATTACTTTAGCATTTCATTTTATTGTACTACTTGTTTTTTAGTGATTTGATGATGCTTTTGGAATTCGGTTGTGAAGAGGATAATAGCAGGCTTGCTAAGTTGAATGAAGATCACAGTTCGGGGAATGAATTTGATTTGAAGGAGCTCAAAGACGAGGTCAAGTTTCTGTTTAATTCTCTGTCTCACTAGTGTAGAGGTTGATTTGATTCAAGTAGTAGGATAGCTGAAGACTGTCTCCAGCAATTTTATCATTTGAATATAGTTATATAGTTTTCATAATTCAATATTTCCAGTTCTGTGGTAAAGATGCAATGCTCATGGAATTTATGCTGGAGTAGTTTCTGGTGTCAGTTTGACCTTGCTTAGATTCATTTGCTTGAAATTGTGCTGCTTGATTTTGTATCAAAATTGTGTTTGTATATTGCTTTTCAACACTTCCTTTTTATTGTTATATGTTGAAGAAAGTAATGAAGAAATTGTATATGTATTTTGCTTCACAGCTTTCTACATTGTGTACGTATTTTGCATCATAGCTTTCAAACATGTGTACTTTTATTGAAGAAAGAATTATGTCCACGTCCAGATTATTTACTGGTGCAATCTACATTCTTGCTGCAGGCCAAGTTCCTCAAGGCTTGTGGAACATTAGCTGAAACTCCAGATGAAATTCGTAAGGCTTCACAGAAGTTCAAGGATTCGTATTCGCTGGAGGGACAGCATGAACGTTCAGAATTCAAATCATGGCTCACTGACACATCCACAGATAAGCTCACTGCTAATGATGAGCCTCTAACGCCCTCCAAAGATTCCAACTCAATGCTTAAGGGTTTGGTGTCATCAGAGCATACACCTACCAGGTACTCTTTAGAGCCTCTCTATTATCCATTAGGTGTTAGGTGTTGGTGCATTTAGGAACTAGTATACATGTTTCAGTTGCAGCTTCAGTTGAATTTGGTTATGATTTTGTTTTTGTTCTCTTATTCTTCTTTCCACTAACCTCATTCTGGTATCTTTTTCGGGTTGTCCTCTTAGATTTCTACACAACATGGATTTTATATTTATTTCGACCCAGAGAAGAAATGGCTTAAGCACACCCTATGCTTCAAATTAGATACTCTATTATAGTACATGACTGTAATTGGTTTGTTGGGCTTGGGCGTTAATTTTTTAAAATCATTGATTTAGATTGCAAAACAATTTAAACTCTTTTGTGTTTTGATTCTGAAGTTGCATGACGGTTGGGCAAAATGCTGAAAGAGTTCATTCAAGATCGATTGAAGGCAATGATATTACAAGTGCTCAATCCATTAATAGTTCAACTGGTTCATCTGTTACGAATGCTGATGCTCCTCTTCTAACTGGAACTGGCAAGAACAAGTCTGTTCGGTTTGATTGCGACTCTGATATGTCTTCAGCTTCATCAAAGTGCTATTCCTCTGAAGGGTTCAGTTCTAAACAATCTGGATCCAGCAGTTCAAGTGGTCCTTGGTTTTCACCTTACCCGACTCCGCTGAAACTATCTGATGAAATGCAAACACCTGGAACCGTCTTCCCAGCATATGTGGATGCTACTGGGCAGGGCAACACTCGTATCAGGTGCCAGTATGTGCATCCTATGGAGAGTTTTCCCGAGTTGAAAGAGATGCAGGAGGATGGCTCTTTTTCTGAAAACCAGAACAATCGCAGTGGAGAATCTTTTGAGAAGACTGATGAAGAAAGTCCTACACTCGAGGTTGATACAGACAAATCTTCAGGTGAAAAGAACTCAAAGTTTGAGGCTAGCTTGTCCCCTTGGCTGAGAAAAGATCCTCTCTTCAAAGATAATGGCCATGAAGAACTCAATGGCTCAATTTCTGCTCGTAAAATTCGTCCTGCTGTAACTCCTGGAGATAGGCCCATTCTTGGGATGGTTGCTGCACACTGGAACGACGATGAACCTACTCAGAATTCACCCAAGTGGTGGGGCGTGAATGGAATTCCTAATTCAACAAACAAGTACAAAGAGGTATCTCTTCCTTTCTTAATTACTTTTCATACTTCTATAATATACTTCCTTCATCTTACCTCTGAAGAAAGAGTTCTGCGTATAAAGTGGTTGTTTGACTGTTTTTTCAGGATCAGAAGGTTAGTTGGCATGCAACACCATTTGAGGAAAGACTAGAAAAGGCCTTGTCGGATGAGACTATAATTTCTCAAAGGTACACTTGTGCTTCATCATTCTTGAATGGCATATGTTGTCTTTACTGTAGAAGAAATGACAGTGAAGAAACATAAACATCTTCAATTTACGTGCAGAGGATATATATATATATATATACCGCTATTCTAAACTTAAGATTCTACTATTACTCTCCATACTTGTTTTAATCTCGAAGCCATTGTTCTGTTGTGGTGATATGCAGGAATCAATTCAGTGGGACTCCACCACCAGATTTCAGTGAAGCCGAGGAATCTGATACTGCTGTGTCTCAATTGCAGCCTTCAAACCATTTCAAACCGGCTGTCTCGGTCTGAGGCGAGGATTATTAGTACCGAACCAAGATTCAAGGAGACTGTACATCAATGTTAGCTTGGCAAAATGACTTCTGAAGTAGCAAGCTGGTATTCAAGTTTTTTGATTTGGAAAATTTTGTATTTTCCTGGGAGGCTAAGTAGTAGAGCTGTTTTGGTACCTTATGTAATGACTTTTACAACATGCGTACAAATTCTTGAATGCTGCATTGTTTGTCTACCCTTGTTGTCGGCTTGTCTAAGTGTATGCTTGTCTTGCTGAATTTTGAACTTCCTCTAAATCAAAACTCGTGTTTGAAGATAATTTCATCACCCTAGACAATGAAATTTCAAATGGATTAAACTAAATAAAATTTAGTAAATCTTCGTATCAACACATACTGTCATCTCATGTGCTGTAAGATTATGCAAGAAGATATTTTACCTTAAGAATAAATGAAAGTGTGAATGAAAAAGATGATTTTTCTATCATGTTATGACATGAAAATAAAGACATTGAGACTGATTACGCGGTTCATTGTAGTCTGTGGGGCATTACCCAGTTCAAAAATCTTCCAGTAAATGTAGCCCATTATTTTGCTCTTATAGCCCCAAATGCGGGTGAAATGACAAAAAATATATCCATTTTTAGTCACGGGGGAAATTATTAGGCTACATGCAGAGGGCATTATTGTAATTCAGTATATCAATATAGCATACAAAGTTTACCCTAAACTTTTACCTATCAAAAACTATTTTATGCGTACTGTGGATCTTGCAAGAACCCCTTGCTTGCCAATCTCCTTGACTAGGATACACTCCTATCAGCTAATACTAGCTAGATCTCTTGATCTTAAGATTCTTCACTTTACATAGATTCTTCACTTTACAATATAATTTGCCCTTTAAAAAGTGCATCCTTCATGACCCATAAAAACTAAAATGCAGCGTTCAAGGCCCAAAACTAATTACGTTATAAAATTGAATTATGTCAGGGATATATTTGTAATTTCAAAATTTTATTTTTTAAAATTTTAAAAATTAATAAAATATGATGATAACGTCACCTTGACGTCATCACCGTATTAGTTGCTCCACGCACGTATGACTGTGATCAGATTTTGATCGTCCAAAACTCTAGCTAGGTTATAGCTGGTCAACATTTTCTGTGTTTGTAACAGCAAAATAAAGAAATATTAATTGCTGAATTAATTAACAGGCCTTCAAATGGCGTGGGGGAATTAACATAATACTAAATAAACAATATTTTACCAATTTCTATGTCAGACTGCAGCTAGCTAGCTGGTTCCAGCTGATATCATTAGTAAAATATGTTTTGAATTGAGTGGGATTTTTGATAGTCAGTGCCACTTTTTTTATTTTTAGCCCTTAAACGTAACTGACTCAGTGGTAATTAATTATCTCATTCGTAATTTAGAGATATGGCATCAGTTTAAAACCCAAATATATTAAACTGATGACATCAATTTGTGTAAATATGTAATTAATAGTGATAAAATAAACAATATAAATTAATGAAGAGAAGATGCGCTTAATCATGCATACTATTAGGTGTTGTCACATACTCACATGGAAGTAGGATTAAATAATTTAGTACTCCCATTCTAAAGTTTTCTACCTAGCTAATTGCTTTTGGAACACACTCTAAAAAAAAAGCGGTAGGATTACTGAATCACAGGAGAGAAGATTAATAGTTTATATCATATTTAATGTTTTACTAATATATTTCTTTGGACATACCAAAATGAAAATTGTCTTTGAATCCTTATATTAGTTAATAGTTATTAGGATTGTACGGTAACGATGTGGAATATTTCAAAAACCAACACAAAACAAAACCATGGCTATTCCAAAAAAAAAAAAAAAAAAAACCATGGACAACATATATATAATTGTTTTTGATATTAATGGTGTACACTTAATTTGATCCAAAAATATGGAACCAAATATGTTAGAATCTGTATACAACTTTGGGCATAAATAAAATATTATATAATTTGCAGGGACTAATATGCAAAAATAAAAATTACAATATGCATAAATAAATTCGAATGGAATCACGAAGAACGTTTTCCTTGAAACAAATTAGGCCCCGTATAGGTCTTTGTTCCCTAGGATAAGACCATCAAGGATGAAAGTCAACTCGTGACGATCATCCCGGAAGGCGCATAGCCCGAAGGCACTCTATCACATTAGTACACTGACCTGAATAGAACGACGGGAGAGTAAAGAACCAAGAACAGACAGAGCCAGACAGAAAATGACGGAGAGAGAGAGTTTGATTGCATAAGGCTATTTTGTTTCTGAAACGTTTCTAGGTTGGCTCTAAGACTGTACTTATAGGGAGGTGAGGGGGTCAGGTCTAAATGCAGGCATGCATGCAATCAATCAAATTTGGGACGTTTTTCCCTTGATTGTTGCCCTGAAACTGACACCTTGATTGTTGCCCATAAATCAGACTACTTTATTGTCTGTTTTAATTAAGCCGTTAATTGCGTAATTAGAGCTGATTCACATTAATGGAAAATAAAACTGATCATCAAGTTTTGAACAGTTACAAAACGTTTGAGCCAAATCCTGAGGCCAAGCCCAAAAATTTTATTTTCCAACAAATATTCAAATATCCTAATCCGAAAAAATAACCGGATTCATAAATAACTCATCTCTTAGACCAGAATGATCTATATATAAAGATTATAGGATATGGAGGTTCATTAAATATTATCATGCATCTCTCTCAAAGGGCTATATATAAACATACTTCCAAGTATAGGTTTATAAACACAAATTTAGTTAGTTAATTAAGGCTTCATCCATATATATATTCTCATCCTTACTGTTCAGACACTAGGTCAGGCTAGGTTGATCGGGTCTAGGCGGATTTAGGTGAATTTAGACGGATTTGAACGGTTCTAGGCGGACACCTGAATCAAAAACGGCTAGCACCAGCGCTTAGGTATAATCGGGGCGGTCAGGTACCGCCTAGTGCCTAGACGGAGATTAATCGGAACTAGGCAGGGATTTTTAGAACACTGCTAATTATAACACGCGTTTGATGTCGTGTGTATTAAAAGGGCCACGAGGGATTTGTTTTAAAAAGATTTCCACGAGGGAATCAGAATTTGGATTAGTTGGGCGTTCAAGTTTTATGTTTCTTAGGTCAATGGAAAATTTTCTGTTACTTTTCTTGTTTAAGAAGCAATGATTTGTTAGCTCAGCTTGAGCTAATAGATAAAGTCAATGATATATTATTTAAAGCGCCATGAGGGAATCAAAATATATTTTGCTTCAGCCGGAGAAAATGGATCACTGTAATATAATTGTGCATTATTCAATCGTTTTGTGTTTATGATTTAGCATCTTTGTGTACCATATTCGTATGCACGTTTGAGAACATGCCCGGAAATTAATGATTGCTAGATCTAATAGTTATGCTAGTTGAATTACGTAAAACTATTGAATTTAATTTTTGGTTAGAGTAAAGATTTCAAGTTTATAGGGATTTTATTAGCCTCCCTAAACCTTAAAAAAAAAAAACTCGAGACTCAATTAGTATAAAACCGCAATGTAAGAGTAGTGAATCTAGAGTCTACAAAGCTGACTGGCGATTCTACCATTGGCTATGACGTCTTCTTTGGGACAAATTTGATTTCTTGGCAGTCTAAGAAACAACCGATAATGTCAAAATTTTCACAGAGACCGAGTACTATGCGGTCACCGACCTACACTGCTGTTGAGACTATTAATACGTTTATATATGAAATTTAAACAAAATATTTAAGTATTAAACTTAACATTCGATTATAATGGTGAGGAAATTAACGCATGTTAAAATTTGATTAGCCACTAAAACCAACACAAAACAAAACCGTAGCTATTTCAAAAAAAAAAAAAAAAAAAACCACGGACAACATATATATAATTGTTTTTGATATTAATGGTGTACACTTAATTTGATCCAAAAATATGGAACCAAATATTCAAATATCCTAATCCGAAAAAAATATTATGTATATGGAGGTTGATTAAATATTATCATGCATCTCTCTCAAAGGGCTATAAATAAAAAGACTTCCAAGCTTAAGTTTATATGCACAGACAACAAACACAAATTTAGTTAGTTAACTAAGGCTTCATCCATATATTCTTTTATCAAAAAAAAAAAATCCATATATATATTCTCATCCTTACTGTTCATCCATAAAGCATCATGGCTAGGGCTGCAGCGATGGCGGTTCTGCTACTGGGGCTGCTGCTTCTTCCTGGTACATTAAGCAACAACCGCATTACTTTTTATTTGGGTGATTCAGCTTTGACTTAGATTTAAAGCATTAGATGTATTTACAATTTGTTGAAACTTGAAACTCACATGACCACCATTTTAAATCACAGGTATACAACTAATTATCAAAGCAAGACATTTTAAGGATATTTCGGTCTGTGGCCACTTTTTTAAGCATCGTGCATCGACATCGACATATTGTTTCCTCATCTTTAATCTGTTACCAAGGTGTTCCCGAATGGTAGTTTAAGTACAACATTATTGTGTTTTATGTACATTTGGTATGGCGTTTTTTTTAATGAAAATCGATATTCAAAATATTTTGCACTGCTATTTTATAAATTTGTAGATGTTTGTAGTTTTAGTTCCTGGATGTTGTATTGAGGTTGATTCGATTTATTTGGGGTGTGAATTGGAAACTGCATCATATATATGCCGGCCTAATTCACCTATAATTTATGCCATATTCAGTACTAATGTTACACCGGTAAAAGTGATGCAATAAAACAGCAACAACGCAACATAAAACCCTTGCACTCATGCGTTAAACGCAACCTACGTATATTGCGTCTTATCATCAAACGCAACTATCATTGCCAGCGATCATCCATTTATTCCGGTGCAACGGGTTGGTGCAATAATTATAAGATTTATTAAAAACGATTAATTTGGCCAATAAAAAAAATACAAGTTGCACCAGTTAGTTCTACCGGTGCAACAATAAAAATCCGACGTGGCTTGTAGGCCTGGTCAAAAGTCCACTCACTCATGCTTGCGGCCCCACGACAACAAAAACCGGTGCAATGCTCAGGAACGTTGCACCCCCCCTTATCCGAACCGGTATCAAAAAAATAAAATACCGGTGCAATGGCCTTTAAATACCGGTTCTAATAGAGCCATTTCTAGTAGTGTGAACTGGCAAACAGAGCCTAAATGTAAGGCAACTAACTACAAAATATCCTTAAACATAAACTTCTACGCAAGGTTAATATGAGCAAAGGCAACATTAATATTAAAAGGTGAAATTCAACATAAAAATGCACAAAATAAATTACATTACATAGGCTCTGTTTGCTAGAACTTATTTCTTGGTGAATTGAAATGAACTAAAATAAATTTAAATACATGTAACTGAACTAATTTTTTTTAAACATATTTAACTATATGGAACTTAAATAATTTTAAAATTTAACACATACAATTTTGTAATCGATAGTAAAAAAGTAATTTTTAATAAAAAAAATTATTGAACTAAACTGTAAAATGTAAATATATTTAACTTGACTGAATTGAACTGAACTGATCTAAAGAAAAGCTCTAACAAACAGGGTTATAATTAACATCAAGAAATTATTAAATAATTTCAACAAAAATTCAAATGAGGCTCAGTTGCCTAACGTTTAATCCGTGTCGCAAGAAATAAAGTTACATAGGCAAAAAAACTCATGTGTTTTAATAGGTATAGAAGAGAAAACCAAAAACGACCTCTTTCTGTCCTCTTCTGAACAGTAACTTTCGCTCTCAAACCTCCTCCCTTGCGAATTCAGATCGGGGAGGAGATCGCTCTCAAAATGAATTTTCTTAATATCAAAATTCATATTTAGTTACATGACAAATCAAAACCCCACTCTTCTGCTTGCAGCCGCTCCAGACCACCCAAACCCTAAAAGTTCTTCTTCCTCGGTCGTTTCCTCTTTGGAGAGACGAGAAAGCAATCTTTAACTAATGTTATTGACTTTTGTTTTTGAATAAGTGTGGAATTTCATACAGATGTTTTGGATCCTTTGGATCTGAAGTTTAAATTTTTTTTTATGCTGGTCCTTGTGATCAAAACTCTTACTCATTCTATATCTAGATTGAGGATCGCGCGATTCGGTTAATTCGTCTGGATTTTATATTTGGATGCTTGATTTTGTGTTTCAATGCGTCTGCAGTTTGGATCAAGGTGTTTAGAGTTTGAATCAAGGTGTTTACGCTTGAACTACACAGGTCAACGTGTTCGTGGTGTTGCAGATGTTGAAGATCTCTGATTAACATGATTGATCATGATTGGATGCGGATCCCTTGTTAAGCAGATTATGGCTTTTGCTGGTGGCAGTATACTCCTGAGGGGATATTACTCTTTTATTAGATATCATCTTTGTAATTGGACAATTAGTATGATTAACATTTAGTTTGATTATACTTGATAAGAAACCTAGACTAAATGTTTGATTCAACTTATTGTAATTGCGGTTGAGCGTTTCCCAACATTGTGAATGATATTTTTCAAAAAAAAAATAAAAAAAATCAGATTTCGTTATAATACTAAATTTTTTGATAGTCAATGCTGTTAAATAGTGTTCTGATCGAACATTACCACAACATTACTGACATGCACCTACCTAAAATTCACAATTGAGGTTGTAAATGGCCTCCTGTTTTATAAAGGGATGGTGTTTCCAATATCCTAAATCCACAATGGTAAATTTTACTAAAATATCCCTTATTAAAATTTAGTTTTAATTGAGCTATAATTTTAAATTTTAGTCCTAATCAAACTCTAATTCGTGAAATGCACCCCACTCTTTATAAATAATATAAACTAATCTTACCAATTTTGTTTACAAGCCCGTAATATCTTAGTTTAGTTTAGTTCAGTTCATTTTAGTTTAGTTCAATTAAATTAATTTATATTTTCGTTCAGTTCAGTTCAGTTTAATTAAATAGATATATATTTCTTTCAGTTCAGTTCAGTTCATTTAACTTTTTTTAACTTTAGATTACAATGATATATGACATATTTCAAAATTACTTATTTCAGTCAAATGTATTTAAATTTATTTCAGTTCAGTTCATTTTAGTTAAGTTCAGTTCAGCGTAAAATATATTACAAAAAATTGAACCCAAAATTTATTATTCAAATTTTAAGGAATTCTTATGAAATAATAAATGTTGATTGAACCCAAACGTTAATGAGGGATGATTTAATAAATTTAGCACTAAATGGAATTTGTACTTAGGGTTTTGTTATGTATATAAATAACTTTAATTTGTAGTAAGAGTTTTAGAAGTAAGAGTTTTCACCCCAAATTAATAACGGATTGAAAATTAAGCTACTCACCAAACAAACAAATGAATTAGCTGTTTGACTGATCAAATGTCTAGATAAATTAAGACGAAATTTCTAAACGCTGTTTAAAAGCTCATGAATAACCTGGGCCACTACCTTATATATTGCGTCGCAGTATCTCCAACGGTACGTAGTATATATATGAAGATGCTTGTAATTCTCCATATATTCTATCTTAACTAAAATATAGATGCAATAAAAAAGTATTCTAGTTATCAATTGGGCCTTTCGCCTCTAGATCAGTACCCATCATTGATGTCCAACTTGCCATTAATAAATTTATCACACAGAGGAAGAAATTGTTAAAGAATTCATCTGAAAGGGTAGATTACTAGCTCGACGGCCTATAAAAGGGCCTCAAAGCTTAGGTTTATAGACACACAAAAAAAAAGCAGCAATTAAAAACAATATATATTCTCATCCTTTCTGTTTATATACCATGGCTAGGGTTGCAGGCATGAAGAAGAGTGGCGGAGCAATGGTGGCCATGGCAGCCCTGCTACTGGGGCTGCTCCTCATCGGAGCCGCTATTCCGGCTGCTCAGGCACAGGAAACTACGTGCTGTCTCACTTGTGGCACAAACTGGGGTTTCTGTCAGCTTGCATGTGGCTCTGATCCTGACTTTGCCTGCATTGCTCTCTGCACATCAAAGAGAAAAACATGCACTGATGCATGCCCTGGTGGCTGTATCATTGACTGATGCAACGCTACTATATATATATATATATATGTATATATATATACACATATATATATGCATATATATATGCATACGCATGAAGGGGGCTTCTTTTCGATTGTTGTTTTTTTCTCTGCTTTTCTGGATGTCAAGTAACCAATAAAACGCCTGCGTGCGTGCGCCATCGTGTATGCTTGCTGTGTCATGTCTTAATTTGTATCTTATTTCCTTAATGAATATGCCATGCGCATGTGTTTTGCCCCATGTATTGTGATTCTCAGCGCGCTCTTGATTATTTAACTTTTTTTTTTTTGTTGCAATGTCGGTTCGCATCATCTATCTAATCATCGTAGTGTGTTTACGGATTATTTCGTGTTAGTGGCGGCACTCAAGAGCCAGCGTCTTGGGAGATCAGGAGTATCTTTGGAAGATATATACTATTGCAAGTCTGTGTGTTGGCTTCTCATTTCCCTTTGTTTTCTACTACTAAAAATTAGTAGGAATGATATTGTTGATGTACAACATGGTGTTAATTTTTTAAAAAATGAATCCATATTTATCAAATTAATAACAACTTACACTCAATATTATTAAAAGACAAAATCTTGTGTGAGGTTTTTGATAATAATAGGGCATCACCTTTAATATAAATCTTATCATATTATCAAACAAAATCAATTACTTCACAGTGAGATTACGATCCTACCACTTGGGCTGAAACTAAGCTCAATGTAGCTTATTGGTGCTGAAAGTAGCTTAATTATTGAATAGGAGTTGAGAGTCATTTATTTGTGCTAAATTGAGTTAATTGACACTTAATAAATTTTATAATCCTTTTTTTAGTCAATTTAAATAAGACAGCGTCTCTTGTAAGGTCCCCTTAAAGTAAGGGCTTGCCAACAAAAGATCACCTTCTACAAGATTGGGGTTTACCGTATAATTATTTTAATTATTTGAGCCATATATAAAACATAAAAGATCAAGGAAATAAAGTGAAAGATATTGCCCAAAACCTAAGTATCAAACCAAATAAAAACATCCCAAAACCTAAAAGATCAAACTCAAGTATAAATACATCAACCCCATACAAAAATAACTTAAATAATTAAAAATAACTATATAGTAACCCCCAATCTTGTGGAAATTGGTCTTCTTTTGGCCTGTTTTTACCGTAAGGTGCCCTTATTTGAGATTTGCTCTAAGGATTAGTTACTATTTATTCAGTCAAAATTGATTAATTTAAACATTTAAATTAAATTAGTATCACTAATCAAATATATTTATATAAGATATTGTTGGAATCATTTGTAACAAGTACTTTCATTAATTATGTCAAAACTTCTTGTTTATATATAATTACACAAAAATAAATCTATTCGTCAGACACATTTCTAGTTCAATAAAAAATCAATTTGTACAATTTAAAGAGGATGAGTAATATAATAATACCGTACACATCAATTGATAGTTGACTTCATTGAATTAATTAAGGGCACGTTTAACGTTATAAAGTGGACCACGTTAATTAGATCCACCGACTATTAGCTCGATAGTTGAATTAAGTGCACGTTATAACGTTATAAATTAACAATTTCTCACTAACTAATTAACTGGTGAAGTGGTACTGTCAACTGTGTAGGGCGTGAACTATAGATTATAAATTTATCAATTTATGGCTTATAATATAGAGTGCTACGTGAAAGCCTGAAAGGAGAAGTTTGTCTCATACTTTCAGTTGATCTTAGAGTTTAATAGTTAAAAATTAAATTTGAAATTGAGAAAATAGATAAAAGTGAGAAAAGTAACATTTGCCCCTTTATCAATTCAGACGGTAGTGAAGCACCGTTCAACAGTACTAGTTCTTATACTAGTGATGCACCATTTAACACTGAGCTAGTTCTTACTAGGGTTGGAATTAGTACGCATATTAATTTTTTTCTCAAAGCATGTACCATACCAAGTATGTTGCTTCACGTATTTTAAAAATCAATACCAACCAAATATATCGATATACCAATATGTTGGTAACCAATAAATGAACTGAAATAATTTTGAAATTTATAGTAAAAAAGTAAGTTTTAATAAAAAAATATATATTAAAATGAACTGAAAAATGTAAACATATTTAACTTGACTGAATTAAACTGAACTGATCTAAAGAAAAGCCCTAGCAAACAGAGCATAATCTACCTCGAGAGATTATAAAAGAATTTCAACATAAAAATCAAATGATCATCAACTGCCTAAAGTTTAGGTGTCTCCGACATGACGATCGAAAGAAGAACCCTTCAAGTTGGGTCCCACCGGGCGTGCCAACTGATGCGGGGATAATCCGCACTAGTAAATGGATGCCTCGGAATCTGGTTATATCCGAGGGCTGAGAGGCATAGGTCGGTAGACCGTTTATTGAGATGCTTGATTGTCCGACCCTCAAGGCTTCAGATGGCGATTGGCTAAGGACCTGCTCTTTCGACACCTGCAAAACGAACCCCCCGGCGCTATCCCGAGGGTGGTAGCTCCGGTGTAATGATGAAATTTCGTGCTTTGAAAGATAAAAACTTTGTATTCAAGAGTTAGAAAACTTACGTGAAATGGCTGATTGTGGCTTCTTTTTATAGGCGTACTAGAGCGCCTACCTCATCTCTTTTTCCTAGCTAACTCATCAATATTCTTTTTCCTCCTCCCCAAGTTTGTCTCACGTAAAACTGTACCTCCCGTATCTTGCTTAAGATCCTCTCACGTGCCCGTGCACCTTCCTGACAATTTCCTTAATTAGCTGAGTCACCGCCCTTCCCAATAACACGTAACGCGTTCGGTGTCATCATAAGGCACTACAAGAAAAATGGCCTTTAGTGACTGAATTCCCGTGACTACAAATTATTTGGTCACTAATAATTAATTAATTATATTAGTGACTTCATATTTTCGTCACAAAATTCTGGTCACTAATAAATTTTTAGTGACTATGTAAAAAACTTGGTCACTAATTGGTATTGGGCATATGAATTAAGTAAGTCAGGTATCTTTGGTGATCAATGAAGGTGACGAAACATTATATGGTCACCAATTAATAATCTATGACGAAATATTTGGTCACCGAATTTAGTGACCAAAGTTATGGTCACCAAGCAAATTTTTTGAAAATTCTTTAGTTGGTTTTAAGGCGCATTGAAGAAATTAAGGCGCCAAAATTGGATATTAATGAAATAATAATTAAGGCGACACGGAAGCAAATATTTCCCTACGCACAATCTTAATTTCTAATACAGATTCGCATTTGACACCTGTCTCTACAGAGACCAATTATTATAAGGGATAATTATTGGTTGAAATTACCGTTGGAAAGGTTCAACCCCATCATCGTTGTTAGATTTTGGGCTCATTTGGCTATCAGCTCTTAGCTGTTAGCGGATTCTATCAGCTGTTAGTTGTTAGCGGATTCTATTAACTGTTTTGACTAGCGGTTTGACTAGATGTTTGTATTTAACTATTTTGTGAATAACAATTAGCTGTTAGCTGTTTTGTTTTGTTAAATGACTGAAATAGGCATTAGTAAAATTTATTATAATTTATTTTTATGTAGTGTGTATTACTTGTTTTAAAATATCAAAAAGTATTTTTATTACTAATATGTTTATCTATTTTAATTTTGTTTGAAATATTATTCATTATTAAAATACTTACTTTTAAATAAATGTTTAGATTAAAATGGTTGAAATTTTCACAATGACATATGTTTAGAATATATATTTCGGTTATTATTTGAATTATTATTCTTTATTAATATATCTACATTTATTTATTTTTTAAAATTTAGAATTAAAATACTTGAACTTTTTATTTTGGTGTCATTTTAATTTTAATATGTGTAATACTTTAAAGATAAATTGAAAATTTTATTTTTTTTAAATCTCAAATGCACGTACGTACGCAAAAATGCGTACTTTTTTTAAAGAAAGCAAATATACGTACTTTAATTTTACAAATTGCGTACGTATATAAATTATTTTTTAAAGAAATTCGATTAATTAAGAAAGGAAATTTGTGAGGGATAAGGATAAAAAAGATATTTCTTTGATTAACTTTTTACAAACGCTGCTCTTTTTAGCGTTTCAGAAATCAGAGGTTTCACCAAAAAAGCTAATTTGAAAACTCTCCTCACCAAACACTTGAAAGAGCTGATTGACCAGTCAACTATCCATATTTAACCAAAAAATTTAAACGCACTCTTGTCACCAAACGGGGCCTTTAGGTTGCTGAACTCAATCGTCTCACATGGACCGACTCGAGACTGTGTGAATTTGTACGAAATAACAGTATTGTACCAAGAATTATGAATGATCAAGGAAATTGACTGCAAGATCAAGCAAAATGAATGAAAGATCAAATTAACTTAAAGATCAAGGTGAAAAAAGAATGTTCAAGGGAACTAGCTGATAGATCAATTAAAGTGACAAAAAAATCAAGCAAAAGCAGTAAATGATCATTCCCTTGACCATTGATCTCCACATGGACAAATCTCACCCAATACCTTCTATATTTCTAATCTTTCTCCCAAAGGAATCCTCATTTCGAAGTATAGAAGAGTCGAAGGTGCCACAATTGTTCAAAACTCGTGATTGATTCATGGAATAATTTTATACTGATATATATATATATATATATATATATATATATATATATCATTACCTTTTAGTAAAGACAGATATTGATAACTTATTTATTAAATCGTGGCTCTACTAGTTTATCATTTTCAACTTTTTTGACTTTTTCGTGCATTATTCATATTTTAATCCATTAATTAATTAAATTATTCCCCTTACGTTTCTCACGCAATACTTAATTCATGTTGCTTTTATTTATTTGTTTAATTTCGTATGGAATAATCATGTTGCTTTTTATTTATTTGTTTATTTTTGTATGGAATAATCATGTTGCTTAACCTAGTGGAAGTTGCAAATATAGTCGAGACAGGTTAACGTACAGTAGGAACTAAATATAAATAATAAAAGTGTAGGGACTAGAATGAAAAATACGAAATTAATACCAAAACAGTATATTTATCGAAAATGATTAACATATATACATGAATAAAGGCATAAATTCGAAAAAAAAACATTATTCATCCCGAGTGATGGAAAAACAGTATTTTTCATTCAATCATAAATACAGGCAATTCATTTGATGGCTCTTTCAAGGCAACATCACAGCAAGCAGCAACAGCTTGGACAATTTCGTTGGCATTAGGAAACGAGCACATAGTGTTGCAGAGAGAAGAGCAGTTTAGATCATATTCAGCTCTTCATGCAGAAATGGTAGCATGTTGGAAATCTTTGTTGTAGGTACCAAAGGAACATTCAAATGTGGTATGGATCAGGACGGACTGTCAGGTGTTGAGAGATTTACTCACAAATCAGGAGATCATACCTCCTTGGCAGATTCAACCACTGGTCATGGAGCTGAGAAGTGTACTAGAAAATTTTCTTTTATGTTTTGTTCAGAAAGTAGATAGAAGTATTGTTTGTAATGAACATAATAGGGCCACGGCCCTGACGGTTTCTTTTTTTTAATTTATTAGGTTTTACATCAAAAAAATATAAATACAGGTAATTAAACTGATTTATTTTCAAAGTAAAAGTTTTATTGATATATTCATCCACAGCTGGATTCTTAATGAGAATATGGTGGACGGATGTTTGCAGAACAAACCCTAGAACCCCATTCCAGCAGTTCTTTGCCGGTGTCATCTTTGTGAACGATGATCTCGATAAAGCACAGACAATCTTTCATTTCCCCGGTGGCGGTTTCAATGGCTTTGATCAAATCCTCCTCACAAAACACCTATGAAAAAAAAATAAAAAAATCAGTATATACAATTCGATATTTCGAGTATTTGCAGATTTGGACCCTGCAATTTGCTGACCTTACTAGTCCAGCATTTGCCCTCTCCATTGTGGATTGCATCGACCAAACCGGTGTAGTTCCAGTTCTTGATTACGTTATACGGCCCGTCGTGAATCTCGACTTCAATGGTGTACCCGCCGTTGTTTATGAGGAAGATGATCGACTTCTGGCCGCAACGGATCATTGTTGATATATCCTGTGCGGTTAATATAATAATAACTAACGTGTTTCTTGCATGTTGTAGACACTGGAAGTATTAATTATCACATGGGAGGAATGATTAATGAGATTAACTATCTAAAAAAATAAAGCCTATAAAAAGACCATATATATAATAATTTATAATATATAAATAATATATTTTCACATGATATATCGTTAGAATCCTCGTATGATGTACTTTTTAAAAATCAAAATCATTTACTCTAACATTAAGTATAATTAAAATTATTAATAGTCAAATATGGCGTGAAAAAATTGACTATTTTAGTAAGACATTTATTTGGAGATGGAGGGAGTATACTACTTTGTCCTAGTTTGTTGCCCATTTTAACCACGTATGTATTTTTAATATTTAAAAACAATTGATGAATTATTATAATTTTTGGAAAAAAAAATCGATGTGGGCCCTGACCAACCCAAACCGGGTTTAACATTGATCCAGTCTGACCCGTTTGGACATGGTGTTAATTCAAAATTATTGTATCAGATCGGGTCACACAAAATGAACAGTCTAAGTAAAAGCATAGTGATAATTACATCACGAGTTCATGAGAGATTATTGCATATTGGTGGCATGTATATGTACACCAATATAAGAAGACCCAAGCATGATTTACTATAGTTTGACCCAAGCATGATTTATGCATTATTTGTGATACATAAATGTATGAAAATTATAATATATAAAATAAATCAAATTAAACCAGAGAAAATTAACATAATAATATAGTAGCTAGGTTGTCATGTTCATGGGTGAATAAAGAATATATAAGAGTTGTATAAAAAGACAAGTTAGCGTGTACAAATCTGGTGAGATCAAGGAATTTATTAATTGGTACAATTTGGCGTGGAGATTATTCTATATCTGAAATGAATATTACCGTGAAATTCAGTAATATATTAATAATAACTAACGTGTTTCTTGCATGTTGTAGACACTGGAAGTATTAATTATCACATGGGAGGAATGATTAATGAGATTAACTATCTAAAAAAATAAAGCCTATAAAAAGACCTCCAAGAGTAGGGTTATTTTTTCACACCAAAAAAACCAAAAATTAAAGTAATTAAATTCATCCATTAAATCTCTCCTCTTAATCACAGTACCCAGGGAAATGGAGGCTATAGGGCTGGTATAACCGGCGTTACCGTGGCGGCGGTGGCATTCCTGCTGGTGGCACTGGTCCCTGTGCCAGGTGCTCAGGCACAAGTTTTAATTAGCGTGTTCCGTGGCGTGTAACGAAACACAGTTTGAATGTAGGAATACCTGTACCAGATTTGTTTATCCCGGAACTCAGGCATGTTACGATACCTGCTCCGGGACAAGAGATACTTGCATGAATACTGATTTCATTTTTCAATATATTAATTTTTCATTTTTCAGTCATACTTGCATGAATTTATTTTGCATAATAAATATCCTTGTTTATCTGACTTTTACATATTTGACTTTTATATTAAAAAGGTAAGCCAAAAGGAGACCACCTTCTAAAACATTAGGGTAATTATACAATTTTTAGCTTATTTGTAATCAGTTCAGTATAATTTAGTTCAGTGAAAATGTAATTTGATGAAATTCAGGTTAATTCAGTCATACTGATTTCATTTTTCAATATATTAATTTTCAGTTCAGTTCAATTCAGTGTAGCAAGAAATAAACTATAGGAAACATGGTTGTTTTATGATTTCTTGTGAAGACGGAATAAATGAGTTGGCGAATATGTTTGGTTGGTTTTTACAAATAATATTCTTTTAATTTTGTTTCTTTTTATATTGAAACACGGTTAGCATGCCCTAATAAAATATGTCATAATAACTTATTGTCACGCCTATATAAACTCACCCATCTTCCTTCTTTTTCTTCACAGTACTGGAGATAACAGAATAAATTAATGGCAGGTGTTTGGGTTTTCAATAACGGCGTTATGCGTCTGCTGGATCCGGGGACGGGTCCTGCAGCTGCCGGCTCCGGAAAAGCTCTGTTTCACATTGCCAGCGGCGAAGATGACGATGGCGAAAATACGATGACGAAGGTCGATTCTTATTCGGTTCTTGAGACACATTTGCTGGCCTTAGGCTGGGAAAGGTTCCATGAAAATGAGAGCCTTCTTCAGTACCGGAAAGACGGCTACGACGACATCTCCCTCCCCGGAAACTTCAGCATGTTCAAGACAGCTCATATGTACGACATCATGCTCAAGAACCCCAAAGCATTTAAGGTTCAGGATGCTTAGTGAAAACTAATTAAGCTTGCATACTTAAGAGTGTGTGCTAATAAGTGATGATATTTTCCTTGTTGTTTACTTGTGTGAAGTTCGTAGAATGATTTTCCTTTGTATTATTGATTATATATAATGGAAAAATTTTCTATGCCGAATGAACGCTTACATGTGTGTAAATCTATTACTCTCTCCGTACCAGCTGGATGTGCATAGTTGATTGTTCACGATTTTCTCTCCGTACCAGCTCGATATGCACAGTTGATTTTTCACGATTTTCAATACACGTGACTGCTGATATTTTTAACTATGTATAACATTAAGATATGAAAATTTGATGTTAATAAAATACATGTTATGACGATTCCAATAATATTAGATTAGATAATATTTTTATTTATATATGCATTATAAATTCAGTCAAAATTTATCATAAAAAAGTTTTCTATGGAAAAACAGCTGGTAAGGAGAGGAAGTAATATAAAATGAGTACAAAAGGAGAAATAAAGTAAAGTTTTTCATCCCTACGCACAATCTTAATTTCTAATCTTTCTCCAAAAAGAATCCTCATTTCTAAGTAGAGAAGGTGCCACAATTGTTCAAAACTCAAAAGTGATTGATTCATGGAATATTTACACACTGATATATCATTGCCTTTTAGTAAATACGGGTATTGATAATTTATTTTATTAAATCGTGGCTCTACTAGTTTAATTAATTATCATTTTCAACTTTTTTGACTTGTTCGTGCACTATTCATATTTTAATCCATCAATTAAATTATTCCCTTTACGTTTCTCACGCATTAATAATTAATCCATGTTGCTTTTTGTTTATTTATTTTTGGATGGAATATTCATGCGACTATAGGCGAGACAGGTTAACGTATTATTTCGGGCATGAATATAAATAATATAAGTGTAGGGACTAAAATGAAATATTACTAAATTGATACCAAATCAATATATTTGTCTAAAATAATTAACATACATGTCAACAAAGATTTAATCATGAATGATGGAAAAACAGTACTTGTTAGATTCAATCATAAATACAGGTTATGAAACTGATTTAATTTCAAAAGTAAAAGATTTATTAATTTATTCGTCGATTCTTAATGAGAGTATGGTGGACGGCTGTTTGCAGAACAAACCCTAGAACCCCATTCCAGCAGTTCTTTGCTGGTGTCATCTTTATGAACCACGATCTCGATAAAGCATAGACACTCTTTCTTTTCCCCAGTGGCGGTTTCAATGGCTCGGATCAATTCCTCCTCACAAAACACCTATGAAAATAAAAAAAATAAAAAAATCAGTATTTGCATATTTCGAGTATTTGCAGATTTGGACCCTGCAATTTTCTGACCTTACTAGTCCAGGATTTGCCCTCTCCGTTGTGGATTGCATCGACCAAACCGGTGTAGTTCCAGTTCTTGATTACGTTATACGGCCCGTCGTGAATCTCGACTTCAATGGTGTACCCGCCGTTGTTTATGAGGAAGATGATCGACTTCTGGCCGCAACGGATCATTGTTGATATATCCTGTGCGGTTACCTACAGGAATTGAGTGCCGTAAATCAGTAGACTAATTAAATAATTGTCAAAAGCGCATAAAAAAAAGACATATAGTTTTTTCACTTACACATGTCACTAAATTTCAGATAATTAATTCCGCGACCCCTCAGATAATTAAGTGTCCATATGTTTCTGTCATTAATTATTCGTCACACTTATTATTTTGTCTTGTATTTAGTCACTAAATTATATGTGACAGTATTGAAGTATATCTTAAATAGGTGTCCAAAATAATCGTGTTTGAAAGTGTTACTGGTCTCAATTGAAACTTACAGGAGACATTCTCATCATTAATTGAACATGCAGTGAAATTATTATTTATATATATACTAATTCTCAATTGAGACCTGTCTTCATTGAGACCAAAGATTATATGAGACTGCTATTGATTGAATTAAGCTCACCCGCCGATTTCCTTGATTGAATTTGTCGTTGGTGAAATTGACCAAGGAAATGATCAAGGAAATTTGACCGAAAGATCAACCAAATTGAACGAAAGATCAAATTAACTGAAAAATCAAGGCAAAACAAAAATACTCAAGCAGATTGATTGAAAGATTAAACAAACTGACTAAAAGATCAAGCAGAAACAACAAATGCTCATTCCCCTGCTTTTGGTCTCCACAAAGACAGGTCTCACCCAAGACTTTCTCTTATATATATGTAGACTGTAGAGTTGACTTAGTTATTATATAATTAGTTGAGCTCATATATATAATTACCTGGAAGCTTCCATCACCAATGCAAGCAATGACTCTCTTTCCTTGAGCAGCTTGAGCATAGCCAAGAGTTGCACCAACAGACCACCCAATTGATCCGTATTGCATTTGGAACTCGTACCTGAAAAAGCACGAAAAATCGATTCAACATAACAGCATTGTCATCGAAAAAGTACTAATTCAACTGCAAAATCATGGAAAATCGATTCATGGTAGTTAGAAATCAACCAAGTTATTTACGCACACGAAAAATACTATTGCCTTGTTTGCTACCCCTTATTTGTGGATCAGTTAAGTCCAATGTAATGAAGTGAAAATATAATTTGATAAAATTCATATTAATTCAATCAGATTTTTTTTCCGATACATTATTTTTAATTTCAGTTCAGTTCAATTGAGTTCAGCAAGAAATAAGATCTAGTAAATAGGGCCTTAAAAACCTTAAAATTACATATATACCCGCATCTATCTGGCAATTTCAGCTTCAGGCAGTTGAACCACGAGTCTCCGGTTTCAGCAATCACGGACGTATCCGCCGACAGCATCTTCTGAATGTGCTTGAACAGAACATTAACCCTCAACGGCTTCTTAACATCGCGTTCCAGAAGAACTCCATCGGGAACATAAATCCTACGGTAATTCTCGTAAGCGGTTGTTTTCCGGTCGAGCTTCTTCGCCAGCTCCCTCAAGAAATCCTTCATCAGAACGCAGCCGAAAGTCGGGCCGTTCCCGATGGCCACGCGTTCCGGCTCCAAGACGATGGCCTTCTCCTTCTTGAGCAGCAACGAGTAGCCGACCGAGCAGTAGTCGTTGAAGATCGGGCCGGCGAACAAGTAAGCGTCGGCGGATTCCACGATCTCGGCGCAGAAGCTCGTGCTAACCGAGCCCCAGTAAGTACCGATGAAATGCGGGTGGTGCTCTTCAACGAGCCCTTTTCCAGAGGGCATCACGGCTATGGGATAGCCACAAGCATGAGCCAATTCCATGAAGGCCTTATTAGCCTTAGCTACCCGCAACTTAGGGCCTCCAACCATTACCGGCTTCACCGCCTTGTTCAGGAATTCGGCTGCGGCTTCAACCGCCGCCTGTAATCCCGTAGGATTGCTCACTCTACATAGAACATTTTAAGTGTAATTAGCATATTTTTAAAATTGTGATCCTTTAGTATAAAATTACTAAAATACCCTCATAAAATGATCATATGCATTTAAGGAAGTGTGTGTATATGTATAGCGCAAATTATTTAGTACACCGGGGGTACGGTACGGATGGTACCCCAGGCCCTTTCCTGCAAAATAATTAATAGATAAATTATTTCCTAGGTCAATATATCACCTCCTTAAATCATGCATACATAACCATTTCAGTTGTGCCCGGAAATCTCTCAACATGATCATGGCTGATTTTTTTTTTTATTTAGTGCTAATTTTTTAATTTCTCAAATTATTTTTACATTCAAATTTAATATTCTTTTAATGCAATGTGCATACTAAATATTTTAATTGTGCACTTATATTAATGTTAAAAGTGCATTTTAAAAATATTCCTTTTTACCTTTTCATTTATCTTAATAGTTTTTACGCAATGTACATATTTAGGTCATGTTTGCTAGATCTTATTTCCACCATGTAATAAACTGAACTGAACTGAACTAAATTGAAGTAAAAATGATGTATGCAAAAATGGAATCAGCATAACTGAATTAACCTGAATTTCATCACTTACATTTTCACTAACTGAACTAAACTAAACTGAACTGATCTATAGATAATGTGTGCATTGTATTAGTGTTAGTAGTGCATTTTAATTTGTATATTGTATTAGTGCATTATATTAGTGTTAGTAGTGCATTTGTGCTTTTGTGCATTGTATATATGTAATTTGTGCATTATACTAGTGTTAGTAGTGCATTTTAATTTGTGCATTGTATTAGTGTTAGTAGTGCATTGTACTAGTGCTTATGTATATTCCATAAGCTAATAATGTGTAGTGTGCATTCAAATTACTCCAAATGTGTATTTTAGTAAATAATAATGTGTATTGTTCATTCAAATTAATCTAAACATGTATTTTATTAACTAATAATGTGTATTGTGCATTCAAATTACTCCAAATGTGTATTTCAATAATAATTAATGTTGTGTATTGTGCAGTTCAATAACATCAAATGTGCATTGCAATAAGTAAAAATGTGCATTGCAATGTTTGAAACATTTTTCCTAATGAGGCACTTCATAAATCAATTGCCAATGTTGAAAAATGTGCATCAAATGTGCATTATTATTTTTAATTTGTGCATTTTTTTTTTCTGTTCATGTTTTTTACACAAATAATTGCAACGCACATATATTACTGTCAAAATGCACTTTCATATTACATTTGATGCACATTAACACGGTACGCCAGGGTAATAATAACTATTGTGTTTTAGCCTTTTAAATGTTAAATGAATTAGAAGCACACTTTTTTGAATAAACAAATATTATACAACTACAATGAAAAATCTATAGTAGTTGTGCAATCAAATTACTTCAAATTTACATATTAGTTAGGAGTTTATATAGAACATTCCATTGTGCATTCAAATTAATTAAAATGTGCATTTCTATCATTAAAATTGTGCATTGTGCATTCTCAACAAATATCATGTAGGGGCTGTTTTCTCCATATATACAATTAGACGATTTTCATGGAGAACATCAAACACTACTTGAAGCCTTACCACAAACTCTGCAGTGAATAGTGATGAGAAAAAAGTCAGTAACAAAATAGAAAATTTAGATGAAAATTTTGCCTAAAAAAACAGAGACGTACATTTAAAGTTCACAAAAATTGTAATTTTGAGATCATCCAGCAAACCGATTTCCGCCAAACAGATTATATTCCGAATCAGAAGAATATACCTGTGTAATTTAGCAAAAAAAAAAGTCAATCTCGGAATGAAACGAAATCAATTTTCGAAAATTCTCTTAAGAAAGGATAACTGAGAATTTAATGAGAAATCAGATTAAAATTGGATATTTAAAAGAGATTAAACGGTTACCAAAATTGTAGGAGGCAAGTGCATGAACGTGGAGTCGTGGACTAAGGTTAGGAGGTTAATTGTAATTATTAAACATTAATAATAACAAAAGAGGACTTGGGGGTACCATCCTCTGTGTACCCCCGGGTTTTGTTTAAAAATTACTCTCAAAACTCTAAGGCCTTAGGCCTTGTTCTCTTGACATTCTCTGTGGATCAAATCAGTTCAGTACTACAGCGAAATTATCATTTGATGAAACTTAGTTTAATTAGTCATGCATAATGATTCTTTTAATCATTACATTAAATTTCACTTTAATTCAATTTAGTTCATTTCAATTCATAAAAAATAAGCTTAGGAGAACATGACATAACTATAACTGACTTTCAAACTTTACTTTGACCATGTTTGCTAGAGTTTATTTCTTGCTGAATAGAACTGGATTGAACTGAACTAAAAATTAATGTAAGCATAACTGAACTAACATAAATTTAAATTATATATTAACTGGATGAATTGAACATAATTGAATTAAACTGAATGGAATTGAATTTAACTTAACAGATCTATAGATAATCTCTAGTTATAAAGATGTTCTTTGTATTTACATTACATGTGTTTCACTCACTATTACCGAAAATTAGGGTTCAATTTTAAGACTTGTAACTCGTGAGATAATGGACTTACTTTGGGGATAAACAGAATGGAATTGGTTGGCGACGAAAGGTGGGGTGTGGAATTCCGGATAGGTTACAACTAATGCTGATGTAAACCGGTTTGTTCTCCTTCAGTGCTGCTGAGATCGCCCTGTCGATCTGTTCGTGGGCGTCGTCCAAATTATTTATTACTGCCTAGGTAAAAAAATAATTACACTGGTTAGCATATACATAACCAGTTAATTTATATATATCTTATATATTCTGCAAACCTGGTAACAGGTCACAGTTTGGAAGCACCGGAGCTCCTGACTGAAATCCGGCAATCCGATGGTGTGATGGATAATCCGGTTGGTGCCATAATCATTGGAATTAGGGCCTCCGACGATGCATATCACCGGAAGATTCTCACTGTACGCGCCAGCTCAGGGATACCCTTAATTATAGTTTTCTCAAATTATACTTATATGCATGCATGCATATATATAATTTGATAGTTATACTTATATGCTTATTTCTTATTAGACCGAAATGAAATAAATTTAAATATATTCAAATGAACTGAAATAAATTTAAAATTTATCAAATATCGTTATGATCTATAGTAAAAAATGTAAAATTTAATCAAAATATTATTTAACTGAACCGAAAAATATCAGTATACTAAATTGAATTGAAAAAAATGAATATATTCAATCGAAATGAACTGATGTGATCTACCGAAAAACTCAGAGAAATAGGTTTACATTTTTCTAGTTATCGTGATATTTACAATATCTAATTATATATCATGGTTGAATTACAAAAAATATATCCTTCCTCCGTCCCCAAATAAATGTCTTACTGGAATAGTTTTTTTTTTTCATACCATATTTGACCATATATATAATAACTTATAATATATAAATAATATATTTTCACATGATATATCGTTAGAATCCTCGTATGATGTACTTTTTAAAAATCAAAATCATTTACTCTAACATTAAGTATAATTAAAATTATTAATAGTCAAATATGGCGTGAAAAAAATTGACTATTTCAGTAAGACATTTATTTGGGGATGGAGGGAGTATACTACTTTGTCCAAGTTTGTTGCCCATTTTAACCACGTATGTATTTTTAATATTTAAAAACAATTGATGAATTATTATAATTTTTGGGAAAAAAAATCGATGTGGGCCCTGACCAACCCAAACCGGGTTTAACATTGATCCAGTCTGACCCGTTTGGACATGGTGTTAATTCAAAATTATTGTATCAGATCGGGTCACACAAAATGAACAGTCTAAGTAAAAGCATAGTGATAATTACATCACGAGTTCATGAGAGATTATTGCATATTGGTGGCATGTATATGTACACCAATATAAGAAGACCCAAGCATGATTTACTATAGTTTGACCCAAGCATGATTTATGCATTATTTGTGATACATAAATGTATGAAAATTATAATATATAAAATAAATCAAATTAAACCAGAGAAAATTAACATAATAATATAGTAGCTAGGTTGTCATGTTCATGGGTGAATAAAGAATATATAAGAGTTGTATAAAAAGACAAGTTAGCGTGTACAAATCTGGTGAGATCAAGGAATTTATTAATTGGTACAATTTGGCGTGGAGATTATTCTATATCTGAAATGAATATTACCGTGAAATTCAGTAATATAATAATAATAACTAACGTGTTTCTTGCATGTTGTAGACACTGGAAGTATTAATTATCACATGGGAGGAATGATTAATGAGATTAACTATCTAAAAAAATAAAGCCTATAAAAAGACCTCCAAGAGTAGGGTTATTTTTTCACACCAAAAAAACCAAAAATTAAAGTAATTAAATTCATCCATTAAATCTCTCCTCTTAATCACAGTACCCAGGGAAATGGAGGCTATAGGGCTGGTATAACCGGCGTTGCCGTGGCGGCGGTGGCATTCCTGCTGGTGGCACTGGTCCCTGTGCCAGGTGCTCAGGCACAAGTTTTAATTAGCGTGTTCCGTGGCGTGTAACGAAACACAGTTTGAATGTAGGAATACCTGTACCAGATTTGTTTATCCCGGAACTCAGGCATGTTACGATACTTGCTCCGGGACAAGAGATACTTGCATGAATACTGATTTCATTTTTCAATATATTAATTTTTCATTTTTCAGTCATACTTGCATGAATTTATTTTGCATAATAAATATCCTTGTTTATCTGACTTTTACATATTTGACTTTTATATTAAAAAGGTAAGCCAAAAGGAGACCACCTTCTAAAACATTAGGGTAATTATACAATTTTTAGCTTATTTGTAATCAGTTCAGTATAATTTAGTTCAGTGAAAATGTAATTTGATGAAATTCAGGTTAATTCAGTCATACTGATTTCATTTTTCAATATATTAATTTTCAGTTCAGTTCAATTCAGTGTAGCAAGAAATAAACTATAGGAAACATGGTTGTTTTATGATTTCTTGTGAAGACGGAAAAAATGAGTTGGCGAATATGTTTGGTTGGTTTTTACAAATAATATTCTTTTAATTTTGTTTCTTTTTATATTGAAACACGGTTAGCATGCCCTAATAAAATATGTCATAATAACTTATTGTCACGCCTATATAAACTCACCCATCTTCCTTCTTTTTCTTCACAGTACTGGAGATAACAGAATAAATTAATGGCAGGTGTTTGGGTTTTCAATAACGGCGTTATGCGTCTGCTGGATCCGGGGACGGGTCCTGCAGCTGCCGGCTCCGGAAAAGCTCTGTTTCACATTGCCAGCGGCGAAGATGACGATGGCGAAAATACGATGACGAAGGTCGATTCTTATTCGGTTCTTGAGACACATTTGCTGGCCTTAGGCTGGGAAAGGTTCCATGAAAATGAGAGCCTTCTTCAGTACCGGAAAGACGGCTACGACGACATCTCCCTCCCCGGAAACTTCAGCATGTTCAAGACAGCTCATATGTACGACATCATGCTCAAGAACCCCAAAGCATTTAAGGTTCAGGATGCTTAGTGAAAACTAATTAAGCTTGCATACTTAAGAGTGTGTGCTAATAAGTGATGATATTTTCCTTGTTGTTTACTTGTGTGAAGTTCGTAGAATGATTTTCCTTTGTATTATTGATTATATATAATGGAAAAATTTTCTATGCCGAATGAACGCTTACATGTGTGTAAATCTATTACTCTCTCCGTACCAGCTGGATGTGCATAGTTGATTGTTCACGATTTTCTCTCCGTACCAGCTCGATATGCACAGTTGATTTTTCACGATTTTCAATACACGTGACTGCTGATATTTTTAACTATGTATATTATTAAGATATGAAAATTTGATGTTAATAAAATACATGTTATGACGATTCCAATAATATTAGATACGATAATATTTTTATTTATATATGCATTATAAATTCAGTCAAAATTTATCATCTTTGACCGAAAAAAGTTTTCTATGGAAAAACAGCTGGTAAGGAGAGGAAGTAATATAAAATGAGTACAAAAGGAGAAATAAAGTAAAGTTTTTCATCCCTACGCACAATCTTAATTTCTAATCTTTCTCCAAAAAGAATCCTCATTTCTAAGTAGAGAAGGTGCCACAATTGTTCAAAACTCAAAAGTGATTGATTCATGGAATATTTACACACTGATATATCATTGCCTTTTAGTAAAGACAGGTATTGATAATTTATTTTATTAAATCGTGGCTCTACTAGTTTAATTAATTATCATTTTCAACTTTTTTGACTTGTTCGTGCACTATTCATATTTTAATCCAAATCGGATCCTCTACGCAAATATTCTACGCAAACATTACGCCAAAACGACGTTGTTTGTGTTTATGCAAGTAATCCGTGGAGTTAAATGTTCTACCGACATCAACCATAATTTCGTATTTTGACTGATGTTTACAGTAAATTAGTAAGTTAAATATTTTACGTACATCAAATGTAAGTTTGAATTAAACCATTTTTTCATGTTTTTATTTAACACAATTTTATTTAGTGTTAATTTTATTAAAAAAATAATACTATAATTAACGTTTAATTAAAATTTCGTATATAATAAACAAAAATATTATTAAAAATATTCAATAATGTTTTTAACTCATTTATATATTTAAATTAACGTGAGAGTTCGTACGTCATTCATATTTTTATAAATAAATAAATTTAAAATGTTAAATGAAAATTAATTAAGTTGTATTTAATTAACTTCAAAATAAATTGAGAATGACAATAAATTAATCCACAATTATATATTTGAAATGATAAATATTTCTT
The DNA here is from genome assembly GCA_963678965.1 of Cruciata laevipes. Classification (NCBI taxonomy): domain Eukaryota; kingdom Viridiplantae; phylum Streptophyta; class Magnoliopsida; order Gentianales; family Rubiaceae; genus Cruciata; species Cruciata laevipes. The sequence continues at coordinate 22,036,697 of OY787642.1, forward strand.
CAACCTACATTATATAAAATTTTTTTTTTTTAACTTTTCCCTAGTATAAAATATATAAATTTATTGATGTCTATATATATAAAATTTTGTTGTTAAAACATAAATTTCCTTCCTAACCGTTTTTATAAAATTTATTGATACCAAGCCTAAACGTTTTTATAAAATTCGTGAAAAAGATGATTAAAAACAATGTGCAAGAATGGAAGTATTAAAAGGAAGATACAAGTAATCGAGAAGGAAGAAGTTCAGTCATTTAACCATGTAATAAATGATTGGTAAATTAATTTATCCGTTAAGAAGATAAATAGTAATTTTGGCGTAGCATTGGCGTAGAATCTCTTGCGTAGAGGATCTCGACCGATTTTAATCCATCAATTAAATTATTCCCTTTACGTTTCTCACGCATTAATATTTAATCCATGTTGCTTTTTGTTTATTTATTTTTGGATGGAATATTCATGCGACTATAGGCGAGACAGGTTAACGTATTATTTCGGGCATGAATATAAATAATATAAGTGTAGGGACTAAAATGAAATATTACTAAATTGATACCAAATCAATATATTTGTCTAAAATAATTAACATACATGTCAACAAAGATTTAATCATGAATGATGGAAAAACAGTACTTGTTACATTCAATCATAAATACAGGTTATGAAACTGATTTAATTTCAAAAGTAAAAGATTTATTAATTTATTCGTCCACAGCTCGATTCTTAATGAGAGTATGGTGGACGGCTGTTTGCAGAACAAACCCTAGAACCCCATTCCAGCAGTTCTTTGCTGGTGTCATCTTTATGAACCACGATCTCGATAAAGCACAGACACTCTTTCTTTTCCCCGGTGGCGGTTTCAATGGCTCGGATCAATTCCTCCTCACAAAACACCTATGAAAATAAAAATAAAAATAAAAATCAGTATTTGCATATTTCGAGTATTTGCAGATTTGGACCCTGCAATTTTCTGACCTTACTAGTCCAGCATTTTCCCTCTCCGTTGTGGATTGCATCGACCAAACCGGTGTAGTTCCAGTTCTTGATTACGTTATACGGCCCGTCGTGAATCTCGACTTCGATGGTGTACCCGCCGTTGTTTATGAGGAAGATGATCGACTTCTGGCCGCAACGGATCATTGTTGATATATCCTGTGCGGTTACCTGCAGGAATTGAGTGCTGTAAATCAGCAGACTAATTAAATGATTGTCAAAAGCGCATAAAAAAAAGACATAGTTTTTTCACTAATTACACATGTCACTAAATTTCAATTTAGTGTCAATTGAAACTTACAGGAGACATTCTCATCATTAATTGAACATGCAGTGAAATTATTATTTATATATATGTAGACTGTAGAGTTGACTTAGTTATTATATAATTAGTTGAGCTCATATATATAATTACCTGGAAGCTTCCATCACCAATGCAAGCAATGACTCTCTTTCCTTGAGCAGCTTGAGCATAGCCAAGAGTTGCACCAACAGACCACCCAATTGATCCGTATTGCATTTGGAACTCGTACCTGAAAAAGCACGAAAAATCGATTCAACATAACAGCATTGTCATCGAAAAAGTACTAATTCAACTGCAAAATCGATTCATGGTAGTTAGAAATCAACCAAGTTATTTACGCACACGAAAAATACTATTTGTGGATCAGTTAAGTCCAATGTAATGAAGTGAAAATATAATTTGATAAAATTCATATTAATTGAGTTCAGCAAAAAATAAGATCTAGTAAATAGGGCCTTAAAAACCTTAAAATTACATATATACCCGCATCCATCTGGCAATTTCAGCTTCAGGCAGTTGAACCACGAGTCTCCGGTTTCAGCAATCACGGACGTATCCGCCGACAGCATCTTCTGAATGTGCTTGAACAGAACATTAACCCTCAACGGCTTCTTAACATCGCGTTCCAGAAGAACTCCATCGGGAACATAAATCCTACGGTAATTCTCGTAAGGGGTTGTTTTCCGGTCGAGCTTCTTCGCCAGCTCCCTCAAGAAATCCTTCATCAGAACGCAGCCGAAAGTCGGGCCGTTCCCGATGACCACGCGTTCCGGCTCCAAGACGATGGCCTTCTCCTTCTTGAGCAGCAACGAGTAGCCGACCGAGCTGTAGTCGCTGAAGATCGGGCCGGCGAACAAGTAAGCGTCGGCGGATTCCACGATCTCGGCGCAGAAGCTCGTGCTAACCGAGCCCCAGTAAGTACCGATGAAATGCGGGTGGTGCTCTTCAACGAGCCCTTTTCCAGAGGGCATCACGGCTATGGGATAGCCACAAGCATGAGCCAATTCCATGAAGGCCTTATTAGCCTTAGCTACCCGCAACTTAGGGCCTCCAACCATTACCGGCTTCACCGCCTTGTTCAGGAATTCGGCTGCGGCTTCAACCGCCGCCTGTAATCCCGTAGGATTGCTCACTCTACATAGAACATTTTAAGTGTAATTAGCATATTTTTAAAATTGTGATCCTTTAGTATAAAATTACTAAAATACCCTTATAAAATGATCATATGCATTTAAGGAAGTGTGTGTATGTATATAGGGGTTTTGTTTAAAAATTACTCTCAAAACTCTAAGGCCTTAGGCCTTGTTCTCTTGACATTCTCTGCGGATCAAATCAGTTCAGTACTACAGCGAAATTATCATTTGATGAAACTTAGTTTAATTAGTCATGCATAATGATTCTTTTAATCATTACATTAAATTTCACTTTAATTCAATTTAGTTCATTTCAATTCATAAAAAATAAGCTTAGGAGAACATGACATAACTATAACTGACTTTCAAACTTTACTTTGACCATGTTTGCTAGAGATTATTTCTTGTTGAACTGAACTGAATAGAACTGGATTGAACTGAACTAAAAATTAATGTAAGCATGACTGAAATAACATAAATTTAAATTGTATATTAACTGGATGAATTGAACATAATTGAATTAAACTGAATAGAATTGAATTTAACTTAACAGATCTATAGATAATCTCTAGTAAAGATGTTCTTTGTATTTACATTACATGTGTTTCACTCACTATTACCGAAAATTAGGGTTCAATTTTAAGACTTGTAACTCGTGAGATAATGGACTTACTTTGGGGATAAACAGAATGGAATTGGTTGGCGACGAAAGGTGGGGTGTGGAATTCCGGATAGGTTACAACTAATGCTGATGTAAACCGGTTTGTTCTCCTTCAGTGCTGCTGAGATCGCCCTGTCGATCTGTTCGTGGGCGTCGTCCAAATTATTTATTACTGCCTAGGTAAAAAAATAATTACACTGGTTAGCATAATCATAACCAGTTAATTTATATATATCTTATATATTCTGCAAACCTGGTAACAGGTCACAGTTTGGAAGCACCGGAGCTCCTGACTGAAATCCGGCAATCCGATGGTGTGATGGATAATCCGGTTGGTGCCATAATCATTGGAATTAGGGCCTCCGACGATGCATATCACCGGAAGATTCTCACTGTACGCGCCGGCGATGGCATTGAGCACGCTCAAGCCGCCCACGGTAAACGTGACCACGCAGGCCCCGACGCCGCGAGACCTAGCGTAGCCGTCGGCGGCATATCCGGCGTTGAGCTCGTTGCAGCAGCCGATGTTTTTGAGACCGGGGTTAGCAATGAGGTGGTCGAGGAGGGTTAGGTTAAAGTCGCCGGGAACGGAGAAGACGTCGGAAACGCCGATCTGAACCAACCGGCGAGCCAGGTAAGTGGCCAGGGTTGATTCTGAGGAGGCGGTGACGATAGGGGCGCAAGTAGAAGGGTGAATGGTTACGACACCATTGCTCGGCAAACTGCCGACATGACCACAGTTGACCATCGGCATACAAGCGTCGAAAGCTTCTGTCTTACTGTCCATAGCAGATGAGAAATATTGACGAGATTGGAGGATTTAATTGTGTAGTGAAAAAAATCCAAGTTAAAATAGCTGTAAAAATTAAAATGTATGTGTTGAATAATTATATAAATATGAATGTCATAGCATAATCATAAATTCACTGCATATAATATTGAAAAGCAGAATTTAAGTTTCGGGGGGCTAGAAATTAGTAATCGAGATGATGAGAATAATATTTGAGGTGGTGTTTTTTGGGGATGAAACTACACCATTATATACTCGCTAAAATGATCAATAATTATTTCCTTTCTGTTTTAATAACATTTTGTACAATTATTTTTTTAAATGATGATTAAGCTAGTGGATGATTATAATGTATATATAGTAGTGATAGTGGATGATTGATCAGGTGCAGTGAAGAAATCTGAATCGTACTGAAAGGAACTGACGAAGTTGTAGTCCCATAAATTAAACGACGGTACGTAATATTAATTATAAATATAATATTATGAATATTATAAATGGGAAATTTATTCAATTTATGAGTACATTTGAAAAACAAAACAAACCCAGAAACCACAATTTACTGCAATACATTTTGTGCGGCAAAAAATAATTAATGCAGCTCAGGGATACCCTTAATTATAGTTTTCTCAAATTATACTTATATGCATGCATGCATATATATAATTTGATAGTTATACTTATATGCTTATTTCTTATTAGACCGAAATGAAATAAATTTAAATATATTCAAATGAACTGAAATAAATTTAAAATTTATCAAATATCGTTATGATCTATAGTAAAAAATGTAAAATTTAATCAAAATATTATTTAACTGAACCGAAAAATATCAGTATACTAAATTGAATTGAAAAAAATGAATATATTCAATCGAAATGAACTGATGTGATCTACCGAAAAACTCAGAGAAATAGGTTTACATTTTTCTAGTTATCGTGATATTTACAATATCTAATTATATATCATGGTTGAATTACAAAAAATATATCCTTCCTCCGTCCCCAAATAAATGTCTTACTGGAATAGTTTTTTTTTTTCATACCATATTTGACCATATATATAATAACTTATAATATATAAATAATATATTTTCACATGATATATCGTTAGAATCCTCGTATGATGTACTTTTTAAAAATCAAAATCATTTACTCTAACATTAAGTATAATTAAAATTATTAATAGTCAAATATGGCGTGAAAAAAATTGACTATTTCAGTAAGACATTTATTTGGGGATGGAGGGAGTATACTACTTTGTCCTAGTTTGTTGCCCATTTTAACCACGTATGTATTTTTAATATTTAAAAACAATTGATGAATTATTATAATTTTTGGGAAAAAAAATCGATGTGGGCCCTGACCAACCCAAACCGGGTTTAACATTGATCCAGTCTGACCCGTTTGGACATGGTGTTAATTCAAAATTATTGTATCAGATCGGGTCACACAAAATGAACAGTCTAAGTAAAAGCATAGTGATAATTACATCACGAGTTCATGAGAGATTATTGCATATTGGTGGCATGTATATGTACACCAATATAAGAAGACCCAAGCATGATTTATTATAGTTTGATATTCTTTTTGATCATTTATATATGCATCATTTGTGATACATAAATGTATGAAAATTATAATATATAAAATAAATCAAATTAAACCAGAGAAAATTAACATAATAATATAGTAGCTAGGTTGTCATGTTCATGGGTGAATAAAGAATATATAAGAGTTGTATAAAAAGACAAGTTAGCGTGTACAAATCTGGTGAGATCAAGGAATTTATTAATTGGTACAATTTGGCGTGGAGATTATTCTATTGCTTCAATATCTGAAATGAATATTACCGTGAAATTCAGTAATATAATAATAATAACTAACGTGTTTCTTGCATGTTGTAGACACTGGAAGTATTAATTATCACATGGGAGGAATGATTAATGAGATTAACTATCTAAAAAAATAAAGCCTATAAAAAGACCTCCAAGAGTAGGGTTATTTTTTCACACCAAAAAAACCAAAAATTAAAGTAATTAAATTCATCCATTAAATCTCTCCTCTTAATCACAGTACCCAGGGAAATGGAGGCTATAGGGCTGGTATAACCGGCGTTGCCGTGGCGGCGGTGGCATTCCTGCTGGTGGCACTGGTCCCTGTGCCAGGTGCTCAGGCACAAGTTTTAATTAGCGTGTTCCGTGGCGTGTAATGAAACACAGTTTGAATGTAGGAATACCTGTACCAGATTTGTTTATCCCGGAACTCAGGAATGTTACGATACCTGCTCCGGGACAAGAGATACTTGCATTCAGTGGCGGAACCAGGATCCTATTTCAACTGGGGCACACGAACCCTATATTACATTTACTTCCAAAAAAAAATTGTACTACACATGTAATTTAAAATTCAACATAATATAATAAAATTAGTACAAGTTTTGTTATCGTCACTAAAAAAAAGACTAGTTACTAGAAGTACGAAGTGGAGACAATATCTCTCTACGAGGCGCCATACGTTGATAACGTTGCAAGATCGGTTAATTCTCGATCTTAACAAAAATCTCTTTCTCAACATACACCGTCATAACATCCTTCAACCAATCATCTCCAATTCTATTTCTATCACCCCACTTTGTCATGGGGAAAGGATGGCTTTTAGGTTGACAAGGGCCTCTTATCACATATGCACATTTCACTTCATTTCTAATAGATGCATCATACTCATGAATAGGTTTTCGTAACCCGGAATCACTTGGAACATCATTCAAATTGAATTCTACACGAGTTTGTTTACTGCTACTACCCTCTTCATTAGGTTCATTAGCTCTCTTCAAAGATGGATATCCTTAACTTCGAACTACAAGATTATTCATGACCTAATACACAAAAAATAAAGTATGATATCAAAATTGTGCATCTTAAAAATTAGAAAAGCATACAAAATAAAACCCCTAAACATACAAATTAAAACTCCAAAACCTACAAATTAAAACTCCAAAATCATCAAATCTACAATTTCACTCATCAATTATATAATACTACAAAAACAAAAACAAAACAAAACAAAAAACAAAAAAAATAAACAAATACCTTAAACTTGAAGTGGAGGCTGGCCAAACAAGATTACAAAAGGAGTCAAAGGACAAAACTCCAAATTGTGCTCTGATGTGTCAGTTGATTCTTCTTCTTTCTAATTATTTGGGTGTTTGAGCATGTGCTACAGAGCAAGCGTGTGGGAGACGGAGATTTACTACCCAGCGCTAAGCAAAACGACTCGAGGTACGTGCAGATCAAAGGGTGGGACGGTAACGGGACGTCAACGGCGGGACGCGGCCGGTCGGCAGCGACGCGGTCAGTCGGCGATTACAGATTGGTCAGCCGGCGGGCATGGCCGGACGTGGGACGGCAACGGCGCGGTCACGGCCGGCGGCAACGGCGACAACAGGTCGGGCTGACAGATTGGGGTTTGGGGCATTTGGATCGGGCAACGGCGATGACAGATTGGGGTTTGACCGTTTGGGGCATTTGGGTTTGGGCTGAATCAGGTAAATGGTATATTTTTATTTTTATTTTTTTAAAACATGAAAACGACGTCGTTTTTATATAGTATTTTTCAAAATTTGTCTGGGGCACGTGCCCCACTGTGCCCCTTAGTAGTTCCGCCCCTGCTTGCATTGACAACTGCAAGCTCGGGTGTGCCATTATCGATGCCGGCACACAACAGTTGAACTGTACCGTCCCCTGTGCCACAGCCTTCGCTGCTTGTGTTGCGGATAAGTGTGCCTATGATGGCGTTGATGTGCCATCGTGCTCGAATATCTTTTGCAACCCACGTAGAACTGACTGTGTAGATAAATGCAAGACCGGTTGTACACTGTTTAATTGAAGGAAGCTGATTGCCATATACTTTTGCTTGGATTTGATGTGTGTTTGTGTTTAATTTGTATTTGCTCCTGATCAGCTATTATTTCTCTTTTATCAATTATATATATATATATTATTTTTGTTTGCAACATATTATTAAGAAAATCAGATTGGACTCATGAATTAATGGTAGTAATTTATTTAATTGATAACAATTATAACATGTACTGTTAAACATCAGACTTGAAAATGTAATGGTCATGCATGAAAGTGAGTTTATCAACAGTAATACAATGAACCATATTAGGCTTAATAAGAAAAAGATCTATTTTGAAAGTGAAAAAAGTCATACATGAAAGTAACAAGATCAACAGTAATACACTGATTTTAATTAGTATGTAAAATGCCGGAATTAGATCATCATTTATCGCTAATCTCATTTGAGATCTTCTCTAAATTATTGATAGAATACCTCACCCCAGACTTCTTAATTACAACTATGATGAGTGGAGATCATTACAGTTGATGAATTGTTATCAGTTGAAATTGAGTATAATGAGTTATTATTATTAGTTGTCCAGACCTCAAAATTTATTAATTAGATGGATTTGGCGTGGAGATTTATCAATTAATAGAACTTGATTTGTGAATATTACGTTGAAATCAAATAATGGGATAAATTTTGGGTGGAGATTAATTTATTGCTTGACCTTTATGAAATTTAAAAGAAATACTACCGTTGAAATTGAGTACATTAAAAATATTATTAGTTGTCCAAACTCCCAAATTAATAATGGGACAAATTTGGCTTGGAAAATAATCTAGAGAAGGTCTTGGGTGAGACCGTCCTACCATAAGCTTATGGTAAGACGAATGATAGTTCGTATGTTTAATGGATTTGTTCATGTGTTTCACAACTTTGTTCATTCATTTACATATGGTTACAGATCATAACAAACAAAATTGTGAAACACAAGAACAAATCTGTCAAACACATGAACCCAGCTTATAACAAACAAAACTGTGAAACACATGAACAAAACTGTGAAACACATGAACAAATCTATTAAACACATGAACTATCATTCGTCCTACCATAAGCTTATGGTAGGACGGTCTCACCCAAGACTTTGTAAATAATCTAATATATTTTGTTACACCTACATTCATAGACTAAACGATACATTTTACTACTTAACAATTTGACACTATTTTTTTTAAAGTTTCGACCATATGTACATTTCAAATATATAAAATGAAATATTATTATCACATATAAAATCATTAATATAGTATTAATATTACATATATAATATTATAGTATTCGAATATCAAATTCTTATGTATCACTAATATATGTAATTAAAAATATCTGCATTGGCAAATTTGAAAATAATTCTGTGCAATTCATATCACAGGGACAAAGGGAGTAGTAGAGTAATTCATTGATTGCTTGAACTTTATGGATATCTGAAATAAATATTACAACTGAAATTTAGTTTAATTAAGTTCAAATTAATCCGGGTAAAACATGTCTTCCCTGCTGGCATGTGCTTGATCACTGTGGAATCTTGATACTATATATGATATTCTAATGATTAATGATGTTGATGAAAGAAACTCTAGCTCGCCAAAGTTTCTTATATAAAGACCGATAATCGTCCCACAGATACTCACAGGTAACAAACAAAATCACCTGATCATATATATATATATACATATATATTACCAGTGTATCTATCATTTACCGAGCATGATGATGAAGAAGAAGCAGCTGGGCTGTTTTATCATATTAATGGCACTCATCATGAATCTGAGTAATTTACCAGCACTCGTGATGTCTGCGAGTACCTGTCAAGACGCTGCGTTTTGCTCCATCTGTAAAAATCAGTATGACGATTGCAGGGACAACGTGTCATGTCGAGGTTCGTCGAGCATCGATAAGATCGCCGGCTGTATTTTCGATCAATGCCGGCCGGGGCCGATCGTCGACAAGCTTTGCGTCGGCTGCTTCAAGAACAGCTGCATCGACTACTGTAAGTACATTTTCAATGATCTGTGCTTAGACTTCGGCCGTGATCCATGTCCGGAGACTTCTCCAAGATGCGTCGAAGCATGCCGCAACAGTACCGGCGCTTAAGAGTGACGAATCCGGCCATGTTTTAATGTATTAAATAAAATTTGTGATCATGAGGATTGAGTAAACTATTTGTTCTGTATGTTGAAGTAATTATTTCTGTTTTGTGTGTACTGATTGTGGCGGAGTGTTAAGTTGGTTGGAAAATTTGTGAGTTTAATTGGAAGTATATGAAAATTTATGTTTTAAATTAAAATTTAATCCAAAAATATTTGCTATATATGGGAATTAGTTTTTAAAAAGTGTTATATATGCCGTTACTACTGGCAATTTTTTTTGTAGTTATGCATTATTTTCATAAATATAAGTTACTTAGCAAAAAAATAAAATAATAATAGCTCTCAATTTTTGGCCCAAATTATCAACCTAAATTCTTGGCACCCGAAAACTCCATGCATTTAGAATAAACAGAAAGTTAAACTTGCTTCTGGGATATATGAGCTTATCGATCTGTACAAATCTGGTGAGATCAAGCATGTCAAATAAATATTGTGGGAATCAAGGAACTAATTAATTAATTGTACACTCCTTGGCGTGGAAATTAATCTATTGCTTCAAGTTTATTAATATCTGAAATGGATATATATTAGCGTTGAAATTTCTGTACAATATATATAATAATAATAACTAACGTGTTGATGATGAATTCTTACTTAGTTTTTCTCAAAAGTGATTATGTACCACTTAAGAAGTGCTTTTTATCTCTATACTATTGTGGATGCTCTAAGATCGATGGCACTAACAAAAACCGTCGCTATATTAAGAGAAAATCTTGGGTGAGACCTGTCCTTGTGGAGACCAAGAGCAGGGGAATTAGCATTTACTGTATCTGCTTGATCTTTTAGTCAGTTTGTTTGATCTTTCAATCAATGTCCTTGAGTATTTTTGTTTTGCCTTGATTTTTCAGCTAATTTGATCTTTCGTTCAATTTGCTTGATCTTTCGGTCAATTTTTTTGATCATTTCCTTGGTCAATTTCACCAACGACAAATTTAATTAAGGAAATCGGCGGGTTTAAAGCTCACCAACGACAAATTCAATCAATTGCAGTCTCATATAATCTTTGGTCTCATTTGAAACAGGTCTCAAATAAGAATTTGCCCTATATTAAATGTCACATTAATAAGGGACAGTAGTAATTGTTTTAGAGACTTCTGTAAGTACGTGTCGCAATGTTCAAAACCCGTGCAGTCCTGACTGCATTTTTCTGTTGGATTTTTATCCTCACAATCAACCGTACAAAGAAACCAGTCTGAGCCACACTTGATACAGCACAGATCTCGCCCTGTCTGAGCACCAGGAACAGCGGCTCCGATGAGGAGCGCCGCCAGTAGCAGGACCGCCATCGCTGCTGAAACCCTAGCCACATATGCTGCTATATATATGTAAGAGAGGAAATTAGTGAATGACTCACGAATTAACACACACAACATAACACAATCGGTGGTTTAATTTGAAGTGTTTAAGATCATCATGATCACTTCTTGCTTTCGTTCTTCCATCTTCTTCCTCATGCTGTTCTTATTTGCAGCATCTGCTCCAGCCATCTCCGTCGGACTCTGTGTCGATGATGTGCAATATTGCACCCAAGCAATTGCGTGTACTTCCGAAGCTATCGACCGGGTGGAAATAGCTCAACGGGCTGATTCGGATAGTCCGTCCGACGCTACTCGGGCTCAACTTGCGGCGGCTAACGAAGCGCGCTCGTGATGGCACTGGAACAACAGAAGCGTATCTGTGCCAAATAAGGATCAGCTGTTTGAGTGATTTCCTGGAGAAGATGTCGCCATTTCCGTGATTTCTTTTCAATTAATTGTCTGTAAGCAGTACTTTTGACGACGATCGATGTGTGTGTTTTCATCAATGCGGATGTGCATGTAATTCTCTTTAATTTGAACTTCAGATGTGTCTTTAATTACAATTTGTTTTATGAACATTGTTGATAATTATATATGTGTAGTTAATGTTCACTTTACTTTTCTGATCATTTCAATTTAGACCATGATCATCCAAGTTTTTAAAAAAAAAAGAATTGTATACAACTTTCAGCAGTAATAAACTCAATATACTTTTTTCAGCAAAGTTTCAGCTGAACTGAACAAGGCATAACTTTATTCTTAACAACAGCTAATAGCTATGTGCATCGATCGATGATCTGACATTAGTTCAAGCAAAATGAAGATGGTTTAAAATGGCCGGCGTATATATATATATATATATACATATATATATATATATATATATATATAAATGGCCGGCATTAACAGCGTCGCATTAATGTCGGCCATGGCATTCCTTCTAGCGGCGGCACTGCTATCCGTGCCCGGTGCCCAAGCACAGAAACTGCGTTGTTCTGTGCCGTGTACCCAAACCTTCTATTCTTGCTCGACTTCTTGTAATATCACCGAAACCTTTTGTGGTACAGAGTGCGTGCAGGCCAGAGATGCTTGTAACGAGAGATGCGTAAAGGCCAGAGATACCTGTACCGGGAGCTGCGAACGCGACTGTGCCGGCGCCAATATCATAGACGCAGCTGGCACACAGCAGTTGGACTGTGCCGTCCCCTGTGCCGGAGTCTACGATTCTTGTTTTGCTCAGTGTGACGGCTCTAATGCTCCAGATGACGTCAAGAAATCCTGCCCTAGCTCGTGCAACGGAGCCCGGGATTTTTGTGTTAATACATGCAAGTTCCGTTGCGCCATTGTCTGAGGGGATCGAGATCCATGAAAGAAGGGCTTCTTAATTAATTTTCCATGTTTTTTTTCAATCTATAATTCTTGTGTGTGGTGTCTTAGTGTGTGCCTGAATTTTTTTATTGTGGTTGGATTGAGCATGAATTTGACTACCTCGATCGTCATGGTGATTTGTTTGATGAATTTACATAGAGAATCAATTGCTCTATAACTATAAACACAAAACCATGATCTCTAATTGCAGGACTTGTTACTAATTATTTACTAAAATATCATTAATGAAATTTTGTGATAAATATTAATTTTTGTTAATCTAATTGTTTTTTAAAAAAAAACTTAAATTTCCTTCAAATCAGATGTATTGAATGTTTTACGCCCTTAATATGAATTTAACATTTTACTAAGCCCTTAATCAGTTTAGTTTAGTTCAATTCAGGTCAGCAAGAAATAAACTATAGCAAACAAGCCTTACATACAGACATTAACATATATTTAGAAAATACATACACCCTGTTTCAAAATATAACATCCACAACCAGTTTGAAGAGACTAATTAAACAAGCCCCCTTTATTTGAAAAGTAAAGACAGATGTCGAAATATATCAAACATCATCAACAACAACAACAATCATATGATCTTTACACTAATTAATTAGGATCCAACGAAAACATATAAGTTCATTAGCAAAATAAATATTAATACAACTTTCTTGCTGATCAATTAATAATAACATTACTTTCGCTTGAGAACAACAAACAACTCTGTTCCTCCTGTGTAAGCTGATCGTAAACTCAGCGAAAGCGCTACGCTTTTCTGCAATGTCCTCTGGAAAATGTCATCAACCACAGCAGTTCCAAAGTGTTTGGAGAAAACTCCTTCAAACGCAGCTCGAACATGCATTATCAGTTTCTCTGCACCGATTTGATCTCCATGCTTCTTGGAGGCTGCTGGCTTTGTCATCTCCATGGTTTCGATGGTGAAGCTCCCATTTTTCTGCACATGAGCAGATATCTCTTGGGGAGATGGGCAGTAGATTGGCATGTTGAAGGTATGAACTAGGGTTTCATCGAGGATCCCCTGTAAAAAGAGAGAATGATTCATGATTTAATCAACTAAACTCTTGTTCTTTTCAACTTTGTTTTTGTTAATTAATTTGATTCAGTTCAGTTCAGTTCAAATTAGCAGATACAAGTCTAATACTATAGTAGGACTCCTTAATTTCATCTTTGTCATGTGATTAGTGTTTAATTGTGCCATGTGATTTCACCACTTAACTCTAATATATGTAGTAAGATGTAAGAGACCAATCTTATTTGAGACTATAGATGAATGTTGATATTCTCACTTTCAAGCATTATCTTTTACATATTAAGCATTATCATTCAGTGTATTATTGCTGATTTTCTCACTTTCATGTCTGTTCTTCTCATTTTCAGTGTATATATTAAGCGTGATTATTCAGGGTCTTGGTTGAGAATTTGTAAATGTGACCAGTATCATGTACTTGAGAAAGTCTCCTAAAGATTAGACTGTTGATGTATTATGATTTTATTTTGATTTTTCTTTAATAATTCGTTGATGACGTTGATTATGTACTGTGTGATATCATTGATCCTGTGCATCTATTTTTTAATTTCACCTTATTTTCAATGGTTATTTTATTGAAGGTTCAGTAAAAGAATGTATGATTACTGGATTAAATTCAAAGGTGATGATAAAATTTAAAAGTTAAAAATAAAAATAATACTCAAATTCAAATTCAAATTCAACTCCTAGCAATTAATATTGTCTCTGTTTAGGTTAACCTTTGAGTGAAATCAAATAACTGAGTAACTATATATTAGTAAAAAACAATGGAAACAGCCAGAAAAAAAGAAGGTAAAAAAAATTTATATGTTACCTCGTTCACCATATCCACTAGAGTGGATTCAACACAGTTGAACAGAATGGCCGAAAATATGGTTGCAGAATCCACCCCATCGGGAACACCAGGAGTGACTATAACCATCATCCCACCTCTAACAATCTCCTTCCCTCTCGCGTTCAGGAAGCTTCCAAAATCTAATTCAAACTGACCTGAATATAAAGCACGAGCTTCCATGGATGCACCCAAGCTCTGAAACTTGGTGTCCGCCGGAAAGTTTTCCGGCACCTCCCTGAGCCACGGGAGCGAATAAGATGAGTACGCGAAGTGGATCGAAGAGGCCGGAAAAATCCGGTCGTAGAAGGATCCCGGAGCTCCGGCAGCAAAGTACCGTCGCTCCGGCGGAAGGTTGGAGAAAAGTGTGTTGAAATCGTTGGAGTTATGGTCATTGAAAAAGACTTGAAATTCAAGAGAATTGTTATTGTTATTGTTGTTGTGTTTTGTTTGTATGGCTTCTAATATTGTTTGCATGTTTACAAAGGTATTTGGACCAACTGAACATCCCAAATCGACCAAACGAAATATGTTGTTGGAAATATTTGCCAGATTCTTTGTGTCCAATTTCTTGCTGATTGCTTCTTTGATCAATTGATGCACAGCATTTGCACCTTCTTTCTGTGAAAATTTAAAAAATACAGTTAAAAAATTTATCTTTTTTATGTTTACATATTCATTATATATATATTCTCTCTGTGCCAGTCACACTTTTTGATCAATTTTTACAGTGCATGTTTGATTGTGAATGACTTATTTTCATGTATTAATATGGTCCAAAATGTTATAGTTAAAAAATAGAGCATTGTGATTTGTGAATCTAATAATATCTCGCAGGATACTATTATTACATATATGCGAATTAAAATTAAAATTTACAGTTAAATATGTTCTCACATAGTTAACTAAAAAATGTGCAATTTAAACTGGAATAGAGGAGTTTAATTAAGCTGTAAAATTCAAAGAAAGTATATTTTTCTGATTTAATATTAAAATCATACTGGAAAATCCAATTACCTGGTATTGAGAATTCTTGGTGTAGCTGTAGATGCCAGTACCGCCGTTCATAACAAATGTGGATTCTGGCGCCATTGCAATTTCCTACCAATTTGGAGATTATTTATAATTTGAAAAAAATTCTTAGATTTACTTTGTTGTATCTTGAATATACTTCGTTATTTCCTAAGGCGATGTATTATTTATAGCTAGTAGGTAAAGCTAAAAATAGCATAAATGTCATCTGTGAATAATATTTTGATTCTTCTTTTCGTATTCGTCCAGCAGACCAGGTCAAGAATTTATTCTTTGTTCGGCAAAGTCGTGGAGAAAATGATCAAACTATTGTTCAATAAAATCAATTTATTGATCAAACGAGATACCGTGCATGGCTGATGTTAAGATTTGTCATGGCTTAAGTAGAGAAATTAAATCAAAATTAGGGGTCATTACTATTTGAATACAATTTAATATCTTATATTTATACTAGCTAGTACTCTTATGCATATCAGACAGAGGCATATCTAGAAATACCAGAGTCATATCTAGAAATACTGAAATAATATGGCAAAATTTTATTTTCAAAATTTTAACATATAAAAACAGTAATTGTTAAAAAATTAAATTTTAACACTCAGCTCTACCAGATAGTGAGTGGGGTATTTTGGGTTAAAAAGTAGTATACAGGGAAACATCAACCGAATTACAGAGCTCTAATTTTATTTATTACCAATCAGTTTATATATGATGGAAAATTTTGAGATCCATAAAATTTATTACAAATTTTAAAAAAATGTAATTCGAGTTGTGTAGGGCTAGTAGATGAAATTCGGATTCTTAGTGGAAATTTCACGGACTCATTATGGATCTCTAGAGAAAAATAGAAACATATAAGCAAATTCTCTTGAAGTCTTTTGCGAATAATATTGGTATATATATATATATGTGTGTGTGGGAGGACTTAGAGACAACGTTTATCAAACGATTCTGAAGGTTTTTCAATCAGTTAAATGAAACTTCTGACTATCCCGCTAAATTTCAGATTAAAAAAAAAACAATCAAATGAAATTTGACGGTGTTTCATTAGCACAAGGTAAATTTCTTTGCTTTACAGACAAAGGGGAAATTAATCTCTGTACAAGTTAATCAAAACATCTAGCACTAGAAAATGATTTCTGAACCATGCATGTTTCAATTTCCAGTGATGGGGAAGCCAATCCCATGGCGTTTGGTCGGAAACACAATAAACAGCATGCTGCACATGACCCCGATTCCGACCGGCGCCGCCGTGAGTACCTCCTTCGCCTGATCCGACGGTTGCGGGTAGAAACAGTTCACCACATCCTGGTTGAACAGCGCGACCGACCCGAAAACCAGAATCGACATGAAAGCATGCATGAAATCAATGAACCTGAGCCTGTACTTCTCTGCAACCTCGGCCGGAACCGAGCTCGAGCCGTCGATGATCCACAGCCCGGTTCGGGTCGCGAAACCGTAGCTCAGATTCCCCTTCGCGTCCTTGAAACTGTCCGTGAAGGTCAGGAAGAAGCACGAAACGCCGCAGAGACTGACGAGAACCGCGGTCATGGCTCGGCTAACCGCGTCGCACTGTCCCTGGTTTGTGAAAATCGGCGCGAGGAGCTGAAATGCGAGAACCGATCCTGTGGGGAGAAGGTTTGCGAGATGAGCCGTGCTTTCGAACGTCTGGCTTATCGCCTTCTGAACTAGGGTTCTATCGACTTCTGGCACGGTTAGCAGAGGGACTCTTTCTTCATCAGATGGTTCATGATTTTCAACTTTGATCTCCATTTCTGAACCTTAATTGGCTTGTTTGATCGAAATGAAAATGGATTTTAATTTGATTTTGGTTGAATTAATTCTGATGATTTTGCATTGAGTTTTATAAGAAGGAAGTGGTGGCTTGCAAGAAACACAGTGTGACATTATGCTAGCAAGCTTTACCATGAATTCTGGGAAAGTTGTTTGAAGTTATTGCCAAAATTAAATAGAATTTGCTTTGCTTCCAAGCTTATAAAAAGAGAATTGTTTGGCAAAGCTACTTCTTTTGTACAAGTTGGGTTCTGCTTCTGTGGCTTAATTTAGGCAACTGAAATGTTTTAATTAGTATTCTTTTTTCTTCCAGAAGTTACTTTAAAACTTGAAGCATTGACTTTTGTTTTTATTTGATTTCATTTGGACAAATTAATTCTCATTTGGCACATGTCACTGAATAATTATATTTATTTTAATATGTAAGAGATCGGTTTTGAACATGAGAAGATCAACAATATTACAATAATACATAAAAGGTTGAGTTTGAATGTGGGAAGATCAAAATTGTCCCTAGTGTTAATTGAAACTAGTCTCGCATATAATTTGATCAAATACTTTTACTAATTAGCAAGCAAATATTATTACTATATATCATGTAATTTGAGAGATTGAGATCATGTTATTTTCGTTGTATTTGTATATTTTAAAACATCATTGTCTTTTTGTAACTCTTTAGTAAGTATGCGTATAGAATTTTGAGATAACATAAATTAAAATGTCTAATTATATTTGTGATTATGTAATTAGCTAGCTTTGTTTTGCTTAGAAAGTGTTGTATTTTCCCACACGATAAACACAACATACACACTTGTGAATTTAGTTTTCAATCTTACAAGAAAATGGGAAAATTAATGCTAGAATAAATATATAATTAAAAAGTTGTATCAAAGGATAACGATCTGTTTTATCGTGAAGAAAAAGCAAACCATAAAATGACAGGTGACTTGCTTTGCAAATGATATTGCTTCAATTTTTTATATTACAAATTAAAACATTTCTTAATATTATCTTTAAAAGTTCTAAGGGTGTGTTTGTTTTTTTTCTAGAATTCATCCATTCTTTTCTAATTCTATAGAATTGTCCAATTCGATACACAAGGCAAGGGAATATATAATGCTAAAAATATTAAGGTTTAAGATGGCATACTCTTGATTAGTATTTCTATGCATGTTTTTTAAAATAAATAAAAATCAGTTAAAGAAGAGATTATGGGAGAATTAGTGCATGTTTTAAGGCCTTCATTAGATGG
The DNA here is from genome assembly GCA_963678965.1 of Cruciata laevipes. NCBI lineage: Eukaryota > Viridiplantae > Streptophyta > Magnoliopsida > Gentianales > Rubiaceae > Cruciata > Cruciata laevipes. The sequence continues at coordinate 22,055,268 of OY787642.1, forward strand.
TTTCCTCTCTCTAGTATTTTCTTGTATGTAAATGCCAAGGACACTATCCCTGTAACTCTTGACATAAGCCTACATTTTGGGGGTGCTCTTACTCCTGACATTGATCTTCTGCCCCCTAATTTCAAAGCACTAAAATAGAGTTTTCACAATTTGATAAGCCCTTAAAATTTGGGAAGAGTATTACTTATTTTGGTAGACATTTAGAGACATTTAGATATTTATTTTTAAACACACAATTGAATAGACATTTAGATATTTATTTTTAAACAAATTTCAACCCAAGGGCACAAAAACATTTTTCAAAACTTTTGGGGTAATTAAGTACTTAACAAAGAATTGGGGTACCAAAACCCTTTTCTCAATTAAAAATGAAAAATAATTTCCGCTGACCCAGTCGTCTTCTGTTTCCCGTCCCAAAACTGTTGCCAGAAAATCTTTTACCGCCCTGCCGCCCTCTCTTCCCGGCTTCCCGCCACCTCAAAACTGACGCAAAACACGAATCTTTTACCCGTCGGCAGGGTTCCCGCCGTCTTCAACTCTAATTTGCAAGTAAGACTGAATTTTCAATATTTGTTGATCTCTATCTTCTTGTAAGTTCCTAGGATTATTTTTGCTAGAACCCCGGTTTGATCCAGTTTTGCTTTTGAGTTTTGATGATACATCTTGCTGAACCCACTTGAATTTCATTGAAATTGAATTTTTTGTGATGGTTGTTTCTTTGATTCAAATTCTTGTGTATCTATTTCCACGCCTGAGTAGGATTTGTTTTATTCAAAATGGCATCTTTATGATTTGAATGTATGTTGGGGGCATATGGATTCCATTGTATGACTTCAGTAGCTATTAGAAAGTTATAATCTTTGTACTTTGTTTGCAATAGTTTTTATTTTAAAAATTTTGTGCTGGTTTAACAGATGCAGTGGTAAATTACATTTGATGAATCGTTGAGCTTTATTGATTACCAAGGTTCTGTTCACTGTAATGGATGTATTGTGTAGTTCCATTGATGTCCGGGATCTCCTCTCATCAACAAACCTTGATGATCCGTCTACCCCTCTATCTGCGCCTGATCTCCACCTCCTTATTGACCGCCTTCAAGTGCATTCAGTCCGGATTAAATCGCAGGTCCAAGACTACCTCGTAACTCACCGCTCTGAATTCTCATCTCTCTTTAGCCGATGCTTTGATGTTGCTACAAAGACTGAACAGGTCTCGAGCGAATTGGTTAGTCTACTTACTCTTCTGTCAGATCGTCCTGGGGTTGATGGCACGATTAAGTGTACTGTTGAGGAGATTGTTGGAAAGAGGAAAGAATTGAGAGAGAAGACAGAGTTGTTTGAGCTGTTACGTGTAATTTTGGAAGTGTGTGAGAAATTGAAGCTTGTGAAGGACGACATACGGAATGGGAGAGTAGAAGAAGCTGCCGAGACATTGAGAGAACTGAAGATTGCTTTGAGAGTGGTAGATGATAATAAAGAAACCGGGCTGGTATTGTATCAGATATTGAGGAAAGAATGGAATGATTGTTTCGAAGAGGTAAATTTTTTTTATTTTAATTTTGTGGATTGCTCTTTGTTCCCTGAGAAAGAACATTTATTTGGCACGTTTCAGATTTTCAGTACATCTTTGATTTTCTCACTTCTCTTCTAGGAAGCACATACTGCTTAATTGATTTAAAAACTAACTTATTGAACTGTCTTAGTTTTAGGGTAATATGCGGTTTTATCTTATTTAAGATTGTAATTCATTGTCTTTATTTGTTGCATTTGATTTCTAGATGCAAGATACTCTGGTGATGTTGGTGCAGCGCGCCGTAAAGTTTGAGCCAAATGACAATTCCGTCCGTGTGAATCATTGTTTGACCATGAGTGGAGGTGATAAGATCGAGCTGTGTACAGTTCTGAAGGCTTTGGATGTACGTTATTATTCACTGAATTGTGTTGGATTTTTAATCAACCAAAAAAAATTTGCATACAAAAAGAAAACATATGAACTTTAAGTTTAGAGATTTAAATCTATATGCTTCAGTCTTCTCATGCATTTATACATTATTCCATTGCTCCACGGCAATAGCAAAACGTGGATTTTTAACTTTACTGGAGTATGCTTGTGATGATATTTGTTTCTGCTCAACTGCTTTTTAAATTTAAAAACCACAAGATTCATTTAGTGTTTACTGTTTTACTAGGCAGTTGGTGTTCTGAATTATGGACTAGCTAAAGTTGCCGATTTGATGATTAAACATGTTGTAAGTCCAGTAATCGTTTCTGGGGCATCTGTAGCTGTGGTGGATGAAATAAGTAATGATGGCCAACGCACTGCTGAGGAAGTTCTTAGCGTAGTTTCATCTACTTATAGCATGGTAATTGTTATTTTTACTAAGCCTATACTACTTATTATGTTATAGTACTGGTTACTTTATTTACTTTTCTGACAGATTCTGTTTATGCATTTTGCTTATGATTTTGTTTTCAAAAAATGATGTAGATAGTCTTTGCATTTTTATTTTACAGATGGACAGTCTTGACGGTGAAAAAATATATTCCTCCCTTATTCTAATCGTCAAGTTCATCAACAAATCTATATGCTGTCAAAACGGACATTGGATGCAATGTTTCGGAAAATTGACATGGCCCAGGATGTCAGAGAAGATCATTTCCAACTTCCTTTCCAAGGTTTTATCTACTTAATTGTTCTGTTATTTTGCAAATGTTTACAGCAGTGCCATTTGTGCTGAGCTCTCTCCAGGACCATTTACTTTAACTCTATTCTTTGAAAACTTGGCCATTTAGCTGATGGAGCATCATAATGTCCATAGGAAAGATTTGTCTCATGTTTTTGTTTATTAGTTCTTATCTTTTGAGTTATTTTTTGGTCTCAGGTTGTGCCAGATGATGCTTCCAAATTTACCGACTTCCAGAACATCATAAAACTTTCAGCGGATTTTGAAACAGTTTTAATGGATCTGATGTTCATTTCTTCATCTGATGACAAGGATAAAAGATTAAGTGTATTCACTGACAATGTGGAGGTTCACTTTGCATCAAGGAAAAGGGTTGAGATTTTAGCGAAGGCTAGATATTTGCTTCTACAATCTGGCTTCACTATTCCTCAGGTGAGTCTATTGTATGTATCATTCTTTGTAAATGTCTTGTTACCATTGTGGCACTAAGATGTTTCTTCTTAATTCTAGGACTACAGAAAGTCAAACAGTACATTGATAGGCAAAGAAACTTCTGAAAGTCCTATCAACAATTCAGTCAACTTACTTTTTACATCTGAGAAATGTATTGTATCGGAAGCAGCTTTGAAGTTGATGGAATTAGTGCACAAAGTACTGAAGGTGAGTACACCAGCTGACAGTAGTATTTTCTTTTAAAGTCACCCCTGATTGTTCTATATCTATGACCCCGTATATGGCTGAAGTATTTGTTCCAATTTGCAAAAAGTGCATTACTCCATGATGATTATCTTCTATATGCTGGGTGACTAGGGAGATCATTTCTTTGCGTGGATGTTATTTTATGTTAAGTTGGTCCGAATGCTTTTATTCCCCCTCACTCAGACCAACTTTGTGTTATGCCTATCCATATTAGATAACAATGCTGGACCATTGTATTACACTATTATTTCTCTGCATACTGAATTAGCTTGCTTGATAGATCTAATCGTTAGATAATTTTAATTGAGCTATTGTTGCAGGATGTGTGTTTGTCGTCACCAAGAGTTGGATTGGAGTTCTATCGTGCTGCTAGAGATTCTCTGCTTCTGTATGAAGCTGTTATACCTGTCAAGGTTAGTGTAAGGAGAACTATGGATCAATAAGCTGAATTGATATTTGTCTAAGGTTGATCTTGCACTATCAGTATAGAATGTGCTTGACATCTATTAACAATACAAGCTATGGACATAATGTTACATTTTGGTTTTATGAAGCTAGAAAAGCAGCTTGATTCCATTAACCAGGCAGCTGTCCTCATGCACAATGACTGTTTGTATCTGTCTCAGGAGATCCTTGGTCTTGCATTTGAGGTGTGTATTCCTTTCCTCAAATTCAAAGACTTAGCAGATTTATGCTTTATTTTTATTTTTTTATGCTGTTATTGTGTACAAAGTTGTTTTCCCTTTTATGGCTTTTAGCCACTTTGTCTAGTTTCAAATGAATTCATGGCAAAGGAACAATGACTTAGCTATATATTATAGTTCCAATAACAACGAGAGAAAAATATCAAATTAAAAGCAACATTTCATAATACAATTCAGCCCTAACTTGTGCTGAAAATTGGCTCATCCAGACTTGCTTAGGAATTTATAAGGAGTTTGAAAGTCAAATGTTCCTGTTAAATATGAGTTATATTTCCAATGTGCATGGACCATGTTGCTGGATGTTGTGAAAATTAAAGTTTCTCCTATATATTTGACTACATTTGCTCTGTTAAATTTGTTAAAAAAAGTCCTATGAACTGTACATTAATCTTGCATGTAAAGAGGGATCCATATTTTTTTTTAAATTCTTTTTCATTCACCATTGTTGCATCTCCTGCTACCTATTTAACTAAGTCGAATATCACAGTACCGTCCAGACTTTCCAAATCCTATCAAAGAAGATGCTGTATTTGCCGATATGGCTCCAAGATTCCATCTGATGGCAGAAGACAGACTGAAAAGACAAATTCAACTCGTCATTGCCAACTTAAAACAGGTATGTTCTTGTAAAGTAAGCAAAAACTTGATTGAGAAAAGTTAGACGTATTCCTCACTCCTCAGGTAAGTGTTAAGATTAACGTCGTTATGATTTGTGCCAGGCTATTGATGGTGCCGATGGGTTTCAGAACACCCATCTACCGAAAAAGTTTGAGTCTGCTAAGTTTAGCATCGACCAGGTAATCTTTTCTGAGAAATAGGATATCAATGTCCAAACCGAATAAGTTTAGCCCTTGTTTTATCTCTTGCCTCATAGAATAACTGTCTAAGTGCTAATTGGTTAGGTGGCATTTATACTTGAGAAAGTACACATTATCTGGGAACCTCTATTGATGCCCTCAACCTACAAAAAGAGTATGTCCATGATTCTTGAGGTAGTTTACTCGTATATAACTAAGGACATCCTTGAGTTAGATGACATGGCTGCTGACGAAACTTTACAGGTACGAATGAACCTCTTTCTATAGTTAAACGTGAAAAGTTTGTATCTGCTTTAGTAGCTCTAGTTTTTGCCATTTGCAGCTTCAGAGGCTGATACAATTACTGTTTGAGAACCTATCTTCGACATTAGAGACATTACTGCCCACAAACCAGGCTGGAAATTCAGAAGTTTCCGTTTCTGGCTCAATTGATGATCTCATTCCGTCCTATAAAAAGTTGCGCAAACTTGGAGGTATATATTACCCTTTAGTTTTCTTCAACTATCACATTTTTCTCACTTACGTCACTTTTTATGATTTCCAAACATGATTCAGAACTTCTGGACATGCCTTTGAAGAATATCACTAAAGCCTGGGAAAGTGGCGAACTAATTAGTTGCAATTTCACATCAAGAGAGGTATACTGATTACGAAACAGTATTTCAAGTTCTTGTTTACCAATTGTTCATCTTTGAACTTTAGTCTCTTCTTTGAACCTGTTTTTCAAGGAATTTGTAATGATTCCTGATTTCTGTAGGTGGAAGACTTCATCAGGGCAATATTCACAGATTCGCCCTTGAGAAAAGAATGCCTATTCAGAATTGAAAGTTGTGTTTGGTAGATGTATTATAGCCTTGAGTATAGTTTTTTCCCTCTTATGATGAATAGAACAAAAAGTGTAGAAAGTGCAAAAAATGTACAAATAGAACTTTTTTTTTTTTTGCCAAATAGAACTCCTTAGAACAGACGTGTGTTGTTAATTTACTTGTTTTAGTGATGTTAATGAAATATTTGGTATGAACGGTTTGATTGGACCTCCGAAAGTTGCCCAAAATAGAACTTTTCAATGGAGTTGGTGAATGCAGAGAAAGCAGTGAGCTTAAGTTCAAAGGGAATGTCAGATTCAGCCAAACTAATTGACATGAGCATGGTGGTTAGGTTCACTGTTCAATAGTATTAATTAATTGTCTCTTTTGAGTTACATTGTTTTCTCAGTCACACCTTTAAAGTAAAAATTAAGTAATTTTACTTATATGCTACCACAACTGCTAATCCAAACCTCATCATCTGCGATCTCAACCTAACCATACCTCACCATCTGTGATCGCAACCTTACCATTCATGGTTACAATAACTCAAATTCCTTAACGTCTTTTTAAAGCTCGCCCATCAATTAGTCATATAAATCTTGAAATTAATAATTAAGGTATTCACAATTATAAATCTTGAAATTAATAATTAAGGTATTCACGAGGAAGGAACGAATGAGATATACCTAAAATAGGTTGTTTCTTATATAGATTCGCGCTGGCGAATCTTTCGATATTCCGACTGCGACAGGATTTGGGATTTGAACTCGGACGAGTCAGCATCGTCGATTTAAGAGACAATGATCAACTTCTCAAATGCAAACCAATGGTGGGAGACACTATCTAATACAATCTCGTTACTATACGCAACATGAAAGAATAATCAAACAACTTGGTGCAAATTAAGCGGTATATTAAACCTAGAAAACGGCCATAGCTTTGAAATTTGTTGCAGAGAATTAATTGGCCAACTGTGAATTAAAACAAAACAAAATGTACGTATAAAAACTTGCCTTTTCCAACCACGTTGAATATAGCGAATGAGAGAATTCCAGTGTTGAACACGGCAGCATGCACAACAAGAAGTACATATTACGAGGGTCCCAAAGAGTAGGCACCGTCTTTTATTGACACATGAAAATGATGCCCTAATATTTATAACTCATTTTATTATTATCTATTATCTATTATTTATTAGCTTTAAATCCAATCAATCAATATTCACTTTTAACCCCGATAGAAAAGGTACATACAACATTTCAGGTAAAGATTCAATTCGGTTCACACTCACTAAAACCCAATACCAATTATTTGATCTTAATCACTATAATGGTTTTTTATTTCAAAAAACTATAATGGCCTAATCAGCTTGTCCTATCAGTTGTGAGCCGGCTCTAGAACAAATTACCACCCATCATACTCAATAAAAAAACATATTTACTTGAATTAAACCCGAAACGATTACATTTTACCGATAGGAGTAGAAGTGAGCAATTTGTTTGTTCTAATTATGAGCACATTTATCTTAACTAAACAAACCATTAATAATTTAATATGGTGTTAGGCCTTTCATTATTTAAAAAAATCCATATTTTAGTGTACTTAATGAAAATTCGGCATTTTCACTTCCTTTTATTGATTATGAAATGCTTAAAACGTCATAAATAAGTATAAAATAACGCATGTGTATTAATGGATTGAGTGGAGGGAATGATAAGACAACAAAATCGAAAGTGACCATCTTTTTGAGAAAGCAAAAAAATTAAAAACCTTATGAAATTAGTCTTTTTTGGGAAAAAGTGAGTTGGAAATTATAAATGGATAACATCTTCTACTTCAACACGCCAAATATAAACATTCGATTATTTTTTTGAAGGGGAAAAGTAAAGACAAAAGAGAATATGTCTCATTTCTACACATGCCTAACTTTGGCTTTTCATTGTAACCATACTCCCTCATTATTTTTAAAATTTAGTATCGAACAAATTAAAATTACTTTAATTTTCTTATTATTTTTATCATAGATTTGTGAAGAAAAAAATGATTTTAATAAAGATGAAATGTGTGATTAAATTAACTATTTATTTTATTTAAAATTGTGGAGAAAAGTTTTTTGTAAAGGTTAGAAAGTTAATATTTTTCAATAAGTTTTTTATGCTTTTTAATAATCTGCTGATGTTGATTATATATACTGCAATTGTACATCTGTTTGTTGCAATTCACCTTATTTTTCATAATACTTTTATGGTTATTAATATTTATATTGATATTGTGTAAGAGTTTACTTTCGATAATATTTTAATTAAATAGTTTATTACCTAACTTTTAGCTGAGTTATATTAAAATTTGTGAAAATTGTGAAATTGAAATACTTTAAAATAATTTTAGATGGACGGAAAGGAGGAGGAAGTACAAGATACTGATGATTGATGATAAAATATAATATGTGTTGACAAAAAAAAAAGATTGATGATAATGGAACTTTAACTACAAAATTAATAAGTTAGCTTATAGCTAAGATTGCACTCTAAAGTCTAATCCACTATAATTAAGTAGTTGAACTGGTCCCGCCCTAGTTATCTAGCTAGGGTTTAGGCTTCTAAATAAGTCACAATAAAAAATTATAAAACATTTAAATTCAAGTTCCACTAGATTTTGTACCTTAAAAAACTAATTATTCTTTAATCTAATTTTATTTTATAATATTTTATTACCTAAAATAAATTATCAAAAAATACAAATAACTTAGATACCAAGACCTTCAAATATATTTTTATAAAATTCATCCTATAGTCTTTTTGTTCAAACAGTGGTCGAATCTATTTGTCTGTCAATTTCTCTTTTTTTTATGAGTCTGTTTCCCTTGGTTATACTTAAAAAAATATGGTTCATATGACAGGTAGAAAAAATTCAAGTCGAGGTTTTTTAAATAATTTTTAACGACCTTATCGAAATTGAAATTGTAGATCGTTAGAGGAATATCATTTGATTCACTAGTTTGATTTATTTTAAGCAAACTTTAAAAAGCCTTTGACTCTGTAAATCAACATGGAAAGTGTCTATATGGGAGAATCTAAATAAATTTAAGTCATATTAAATTAACCATGAAGTATTAGGGCGTCGTCCAATATTGTAGCAAGTTTATAGTTTGAGAAGGTCTTGGGTGAGACTGTCCTACCATAAGTTTATGGTAGGACGAATGATAGTTCATGTGTTTAATGGATTTGTTTATGTGTTTCACAGCTTTGTTAATTCATTTACATATTGTTACAGATTATAACAAACAAAATTGTGAAACACAAGAACAAATCTGCCAAACAAATGAACCCAGTTTATAACAAACAAAACTGTGAAATACATGAACAATACTGTAAAACACATGAACAAAACTGTAAAACACATGAACTATCATTCGTCCTACCATAATGGTCTCACCCAGAGCAAGTTTATAGGTATTTAATCCGACCCAAATTAATTAAAATTGCATTTTGTTATAACCACTATTTTTATTATTACTCGCCTATTTTAGTTATGTTGCTCTGGCAATTTTACTACTTTCTTTATATGTTTTATAACATTAATTACTTCTCTTTAATCCCGAACATTTTTTACTAATTAAAATGAAAATAATTATATTTTTATAAAATAATAGAATTATGTCTCGTCGGTTGCTAATTTTATCCTCAAATGTATGCATAAATGGAAACCGAATTTGATATACCTAATTTTCATGAAAAATCTCGTTCAAACGGATCACTTTCATTGATTGTATAATAAATTCAATCAAACATGGATGTCCTTTTCAACACTGATAATTTTGAACATTGGCATTAATTCTTTGGTTTGACCATAACTATTTCGGCATCTCTATTCAACAAATCCATGACGCTATCTCATAAAATATCACTCATTTTCTTAGGCCCTATCTCATCAATTCATCATCAGATTCATCACCATATCTAATTGAGATGGATTCTACCTTGTTTTTATCCTCAAAATTCTAGACCCTTATCTCAAAACGTGCTTAAATAACTCATATAGATGTCCTTCACTTATTTTGTCTCCAAAGAAAATAACTGAAAATATATATTTCATACTATATCCTATTCATCAATGAATGAAAAATAATTATTGTTTTTCTTTTAAAAAAATTTTGATCTGCTTAAAATTTCATAGAGTGCAATTAGAAAGTTCAAGTAAATTGACATAATGGCAGACCCTATCGAATTTTTACTAGTGCGTAATTTTCCTAGTACCATCACAGAAAAATTAAGTAACCGACAAAATGGTAGATCCTGTTGAATTTTTACAAGTGCGTAATTTCAGAATTGTTAAAAAAACACTATTCAAACACCATTACATAAAGTTCACGAGTTATTGAAGTGGCTTATTTAGCTGGGTTTGGAAGGCTTTGTAATCCTCGTGACCATCTGAATCCAATATGTATCTGGTCTTAATTGCACTGGTTTGATTCAATCTCCTCTCTATTGGAGATCAGAGGCGGATGTAGCTTATGGCAAAGGTGGCAGTTGCCACCCAAATTTATTTTATTTTCATATTTTTGTGTGTTATATTTTGGAAAATTAATATTTTGCCCCTATACTTTTAAAAAATTATTTGTAATATTTGAAAAATTATGATTTTGCCCTACCATTTTGGTATTTCTAGATCCGCCTCTGTTGGAGATGAGATTCTTTCCACCCGAATCCGCCCGTTGTTTAGAAGCATGTATATCTACTTATTGATTAGTAATTTCTCTTGGAACGAAACAACCAATATTATATAAATTAATACATTTGTACATTTGTACATAAAAATTTCTTCTATGTGTTTCTCTATTAATATAATTCTAAATTGGATAACGATTATGATTGTACGTGAATTCATGGGGACTGAGGGACCATTAGTATTGTAACTATTTTTAACTCTACTAATCACTCTTGTCTTATTACCACTCAATTATTACTCATTGTTTATAAAAATTTCATGTGGGAAATAGTTTGACTGGCAACGTATCGATAGTAACTTGATAAAAAACAATTGCGGTAAATTGAGAAAGTTTGGCATGTGGCAGGTAAGCTTGGTTGTTTGACTAACAACAATCTGACTGAACTTTATAGTCCAATTAGATGAGTTGAATTCAAGAAAATCATTCATTTTTCTACTACTAGTTCAATTCGTACGTACCAAATCTATGTATGCAAATCAAATATTCAAATCGAAAAAATTAAAAGATAATGGCTTCGACGTAGTAATATTGATTTTGAACACAATTATTTATGGTGGACGGCGTGGAATCTCCCAAAATCATGCGACAAAAAAGTCTCAAGTAATTTTTGATTCGTGTTTTTCTCTCTTTTCGAAACACAATCAGAAGAAAATGCGTGTTTTAAACACCTTTTATATCGTACAAGAGTGGAATTTGACATTTATTAAATCGAAGCTAATTAGTGTGGCCAAATTATTGCATGTTTGCTACTAGTCCTCCATGTACGTACGTACGTAGAATGAGTCATGTTTTGAGTTTTTTTGTTTTTTTTCTTAACAATCAATATCAATTCATGACAATCAGAAGTAATTGAGTAATTGACATCCAATTCGACTAGTTTATTACAAGAATAAGCGAACTATATTTCAACCAGATTAATAGTGTCTATTCTGGTATGTACATAAAAGTATGTACGTAATACCACACTTGGGATATTAATTTACAACCGTGAAAACCACCTTCGCTAGGACGAGCCGAGAGTAGTGTCTCACGTATCAATCATTACACCAATCATTGCACCAATCACGGATATGCTATAACCACAACACCACTTGATCTGATACATTACCTATGTTCTTCAAACTGCAAGCACCTTGCAATCCACAAATCATGAGTATAAACCCGATCCCTATAACCAGATCGAGAACAATAAAAAAATAAATTATGAAAACACAACCTGTATAACTCTATCGAGCACAAAACATCGAAGAGAGCAGTTAAATCATCGATCAAATTGATGAATAATTTTAATTTGCTAACAGATCCACCCTTATTCGATAATATAAACACGAAAAAATTAGAAATAGATTGTTGTATCCCATGGGGAAGAATGAAAGGAAACTTGTACTTTTCAAAGTAAAAGCCAAATGATACTATTTAGTTTTAAAAGTTTCATAGACGGAAATGTTATAATTATATACATCAGTCAGAAAAATCACTTGGATAGCTCAAGTGGACAGGGGTTGATCTCATCCATGTGCAGCCCAAGTTCAAACCACCACTCTCCGAGGTTTAGTTACATTTTAAAAAAATTCAATTTGTCTGAAAATTTGATATTATAAAAATTCATTTTCTTATATATTTAAAACATCATTTCACCGGAGTGGAGGAAAATCATAGTGCAATCAAACAAATTAGCTAGTCCAAGAAATAATGAGTTTGCCTGCCTAGCTGTGCATTAAAAAGTCCAATCAAAGGTAACAAAATTTCAAACCAACAATAACTCAACAATAATATTCATGATAATAATAATAAATACTAGTATATAATTACCAAGTAGAATTTCATTCTTTCTTTCCCTTAATGTGGAGGCAATTCAGATTGCTTTAGCAAAGTCTGCAGAGAGGCTATTTACAAAAGTCGCATAAACCTTATCTCTCCTATCTAATTCCCCATGTGTGGTTGATATCTATATATACATACATATATATAGTTTGCCCTTCTTTTTATACATATATATTAATGAATGTTGAATATTTCTCGAGAAAACTTGCAGAAATAATACTCTATATGGAGAACTCATCAAACAAGGCTGCGACTGTGAGGCACTACAAGAAATCCACCCTTCCCCGTCTCCGGTGGACGCCGGAGCTCCACGACCACTTTGTCGAAGCCGTCGAGCGCCTTGGCGGAAAACACAGTAAGTTTTCAGAGATGATATACTTTTTTCCGGCAAGGTTTTAGCAGGATATCATGAAAGTGTTTTTGATGATTTGAGAACATTAAATCTGAGATTTCTTGATTTGCTGTTGATGATGATGAGAAATTAATGATTTATTTTTACCCAGAAGCAACTCCAAAGAGGATCATTCAGATGATGGGGGTAAAGGGGCTTCATATGTCTCATGTCAAAAGTCATCTGCAGGTATATAAATATATTCAAGTTGTGTTTTTATTTCTATTTCAAGTTGTGATGCATATAAATATACACATGTGTTTGCTATAATAGGAAACCTGCAGTTTTTAGTCCTGTCCCACTTTCTTTTTTTAGGTAGGAGATCTGATTGAGTCATAAAATGAGCATCTGAAAATGCTCTTAATGATTATATAACAAGGTTTTGATGAAATTAACATCTATCAAGTACATAGTTATATCAGTGATATTTTCTTAAAGATTTTTAGCCCAACCTAATTTATTCTATAATTCTGGATCTGCTACTTTTCGTTCTTGTATATAATTCTGGATCTGTTACTATGTATAAATTGATGGTGGTTCATATGATTGATGAACAGATGTATCGAAGCATGAAGAAAAGGAGCGTAATTAACCTAGTGGTACCAGTGAAGGACATGGCTTGGTCCCTTCCCAGGTATATATATCATACTTCACTTCAATTGTGTGTTTGAGTGTGTGAGAGAGAATATAAATTGTGTGTGAGAGAGAGAGAGAGAGAAATTAAAGAAAGGCCAGGAATGGACTTGAAATGCTGATTAAAATGAAGCAACATATATAAATGGTTGGGATCACAGGTTCTCTCTTGAAAAGGCAACCTAACTATAAGTTTCATGATAATTAATATGAATAGAGACAATATATATTATCGCTATTAAATGAAAAAGGGCTCCTTTCAAAAAAAATTAAAAATGAAAAAGGGCGATCGAACAAATTAGGCATGAATATGAACAACTTATTTGAGTGGAATTGAAGTGGTGTTAATTTGAATATAAGCTAGATTAATGGAAGGAAAAATTAGTGTATTATAAAAGTAGTGAGGCTGAATTTCATCAAATCATGTATCATCTAGATGAAATTGGATTGATCTGAATTAAACTAAACTAATTTGAATTACAAAAGGTTTCTGATAGCATAATCTCTTATAAGGGTTTTTTTAAGTGAAATCTGAAGAATTATTAACCGCACATCAACCCTAATAAAATATAAATACAAAGTTTATCTAAAGGCACCAAAGGTTGTGTTGGCTGAAGACTGTGTGGCCGAAGGCTTTTAATTCTAAATGAAGTATCTTCGATTTATTTCTTTTTGCTAAGGTTTTACATAATTTATTTCATGATTTCTGTTTAAAAGAAGGATGAACTCAATTTGTGTATTAACTTGTTTGAGCATTTGAATGTGTGTAAATTTATGCAGCATGGTCGGCGAAACACCCGAACAAGTACAAAAGAGAATGGAAATGGAACCGAGAACTTGCCAAAGCAAAATCCTATATGATCAACAAACAAAATTCATCAATCATTCTCAGGTAATTAAATAGTTATCCTATTACTATGTATGGAAGATTAGTAAAGTTATAAGACATAACTGTACAATTATGTATATATAATGTTAGACGAAAAGAAAAATGTTATATGTCTATAGTCATTTTAAAATTTCCACTATATCAATACTTTCATTCTTTAAAAATGTATCAAAAACACCACTTCCATAACTTTTATCTTTAGCCTATTTAAATTCTTTTAACTCTTCTCACTTCTTTATGCACATTTCAAATTGATTCAAACAGTAAATGTTAGTCTTAAATGGACAGATGGACTAATATTATTAGTCAATTGTTATGTGCAAATTCATTTTTTTCTTGCCAGTCCGAGTTTTGCCTTAACCAGAATAAGGACATTTTTGGTAAAAAAAATGGACCTTAAAACATCATGACTATGAGACTGTTTTTTTTATATGTATATATAAAACCATCAAAACGTTATGGGATGTGTTAGGATCCTTAGGGATGGTTAAATAGTTTACACTTATAACTTACTATATATTCAAAGGTTAAAGTTATTTACCCTATTACATTTGTGGTTCGGGATTTATAAATCTTTAATTTATATATCACCGCATATATAGTTCATGTGTAAATGGATGTATGACTATTTTAACCCCCATTATATTGCAGCACTTTAATACGGAAACGGGAAATGGAGGAGAAAACGGTGAATTATGGGAAGAAAATAATGCAGATGGTGAAGAGAAAAGCTCATGGTCGTTTGTTGATGATCACGTCATTTCCCAGTCAAGCGATTCGACCAACTGTTTTCATGACCTACTTCTTGATCAGTCTAATAAGGAGGATGGTCAAGTCCTTAACCTAGATTTAACTATCTCATCCTTTAACTAGTTTTATACAATTATATATCATCAGCTAGACTTTTTTTGAGATTATATCTAGATATAATATCTATCATGTATAATTTAATGTAGTTTATAAACCATTTTCTTGTAAATTATAAGGCTTTGCCGCGTTTTTGTTTTTGAAAATTTTACCGACATTTAATGTTATAATATATATATATGTACTGTGGTTTAATTTCGTTAAACTGGAGTTATTTTACTTTATTTTGACGAACATTGTAATTAATGCATGGTTTTGAAAATTTCTCTAGCTAGACCAGCTTGATATCCGTTTCGTTCGATTTAATTCAGTTTAGTTCACCGAAAATAGTTTTAAATTATTTGATTATACTGATGTCATTTATCAATTCATTATATTTTTACTTTTGTTCAGGAAGAAATAATCGATAAAAATGGAGTTTAATCTCGTAATTTGATCAATGATTTATATTTGTGTGTACTTTATTTGGGCCGCCTAATGCTAATCTGTCAAAACTTATGAAAATATAGATGTGATATTGGCCCTTCTTTGACGACAATCTCAGTTCTTGGAGCCAAGGCCTTTATTAAGAGTATTATGACAAAAATACGGACATGGAAGAGTAAAATGGACCTGTATGGAGAAATTGCTTTAAATTACCCCATAATTTCACCTTTTAAAAAATAATAAAAAATCATCTAGTACCTTTATAATTCAGTTAGAACCACATTAGAAAAATGGCATTACTGAAAAGTGTATGATGTAGAATGAAATGGAAAGATTAAACAACCTATATATTTTTGTGGAACAAACAAACATTTACACGTAAAGTAGCAACAAAAAATGGAAAACTATTTTTTTTTTTGGTAGAGTTTTTTTTAATCTTAGGATGGGAACAAAGAAAGTTTAAGACGTTGAAATATTCCACCTAAAACAACCAAGAATACAAAGTTTTGGATATTCGGAAAATGTAGAGAATAGGTTAGTATTCATTTGTGGAAGAAACAAACCTAAATAATAAACCACTTAAATAAAGAAAAAATTCAGAAATAACTTACACGCAAGTAAATTCAGAAAGATTCCAACTCCAAAATCTACTATTGAAACGTCAGTATAAATTGGAACGCATTGAAAACACAAAAGAACTACTGAAATCCTCTTCTTAACACATTGAAAGAAAAACAAAAGATGCAACCAATGAAGATTACAGTTGTGTTCTTGTTCTTGATTACAGTTGGGAGATGTCTAGAGGTGGAATTCTACAGAGAGAGCAGAAGACGTCGTCCGGAACCTGACGTTGATGGCCATTTCCGATGACCAAACGTTTTCTCCCAAGCTTCTACGCCTTCACTTCCACGACTGTTTTGTGAGCTGGGTAAGTATTTACATTCTAATTTGTTGATTTCTTGATTTCATTGTCTAATTTCTTGATTTAACATCTTTTGCAGGGCTGTGATGGATCGAGCATAAAGTGAAATTACTAGTTCTTTATATATTGTAATGCAAATAATAATATAAAACATAAAACAAGACTCAAACTTCTTGTTTCTTTTGCGTGCAAATTTTTTAAATCACGTGTATGAAATTGCATTGTAAGTATTCTAACCATACTTGTAATTTATTTTTTGAAACCCAATCATTCTTTGCTTCCATGGGAGGATTAGAGGAGCCTCTGCTTCCACGAATGGACCGAGAATCTCTCATTTGTTTTTTGCAGATGACACTCTTCTTTTTAGGGAGGCGTCGGAAGAGGAGGTGAGACATATGCAGTGGGCATTGGCTCTATACGAGGCTATCTCTGGACAGAAGATAAATGTGGATAAGTCGAGTGTCCTATTCAGTCCTAACACGGCTTTGGATATCAGACCAAGGATTTGTAGTATTCTGAAGATTCCGGAGGTGGAGGCTCATGGGAAGTATCTGGGGTTACCGACGGTCATTGGAAGGGAGAAGGGGGAGATATTCCAATCCATCAAGGATCGCATCAGGCAGAAAATTGATGGCTGGAATGAGCAGAACTTGTCGAAGGCGGGCAAAGAGATTCTGATAAAGTCTATTCTACAGGCTATACCGAGTTATACGATGAGTTGTTTTCAGATTCCAGATTATGTGGTGAAGGAGATACATGGTCTGTTGAGCAATTTCTGGTGGGGTGGATCTTCTACGGAGCGGAAGATTCCATGGGTGGCTTGGAAGAGGATGTCGCGTTCAAAAGGAGCTGGCGGATTGGGCTTTCGAGACCTATGGGCATTCAATAAAGCGCTCCTAGGGAAGCAGGCATGGAGGCTTCTCTCGCAGCCAAATTCGCTGCTAGCTCAGGTTCTCAAGGCTAAGTACTACAGGAATGGCGACTTGATGACTTCGGAGCTCAGGTCGAGGCCGTCTTGGGCCTGGAGGAGTATCCATGGAGCCTTGGGGTTGGTGCAGGGTGGAGCCAGGAGATCGATTGGTTCGGGAAATGGCACGTCTATATGTCAGGACCCATGGATACCTTGGCTGGGAAATTTTTGGATCCAGCAGCCGCAAGCTATTTCAGGAAACTTGCAGAGGGTGGCTGATCTGATCGAGAGGGATACAGGATGGTGGAAGACGCGTTTATTGAACCAGTTTTTCACTCCGGGGGAGGTGGTGAAGATTCTGGAGATACCGTTGAGGAACTTGAACTCGTCGGACAAGTGGATATGGCACCACACAAAGTATGGAGGCTATACAGTTCGGACGGCCTATCACGTGGAGGTGGAAAGCAGGCAATAGAACCAAGCTCCAAACTCAGTACATGATGAAGCGGCGGCTTTCTGGAAGAGGTTCTGGAAGTTCAGAGTTCCGAAGAGGGCACTTCATTTTGCTTGGAGGTTGTGAAAGGATTCCCTGCCAACGGTGGCGAACCTCAGGAGGAGGGGAGTAGAGGTTTCTTCTACATGTCCACTTTGCTCGGAGGAGGACGCGGATACGACAGCTCATCTATTCTTCTCGTGTGGCTATGCCAAGTCTGCATGGAGCACGGTGGGGTTACTTGGAAAGGTTTCGGCGACGGAACAACCTAGAGGAGATGCCTGGTTTCGGAAGCTGCTGAAAGATGAAGATGATGAATTTTGTTCACTGGCGATCATGGTCTGCGACGGTACCTGGTTTCAGCGAAATAAGCAGATATTCGAGCAGTTCCACACAGCGTCAGCTGTTATGGCCGCGGGGGTAGTGGCAAATCTGAGAAGTTACAGGGAGGCCCAACAATGAAGGGAGGAGACGTCGGCTTCATTGTTGCCGAGGACGTTGCTGAGACCGCCAGACCCAGGGATCCAGATCAGCTTCGATGCTGGTATCCTGAATGGGGACGCGGGATTAGGGGTGGTAGCTATGAGTTCAGATGGAAGCTTTATTCGGGGTGTTGCACGGAGAATCTCGAATGTCAGTGATCCGTCCCTCGCAGAAAGCCTTGCTCTGGAGGAAGCCCTCATCCTTGCCGCGGAGTTGGACCAACCGGAGATGAAGTTGGTGGGGGATGCCCTCCACGTAGTGCAGACGATTCACCAGGAGACAGACTGTTCGGTGCACTGCTTGGAGACGATTCAGAGACTTAGAGGTTTATTGGAGAATAGCAACTATCTAGGCCCCTTCTGGGTCCCTCGTAGTGAGAACTTTATAGCGCACTCTCTAGCTAATTATGCTAAGTCGAGCCCCTGTTTTACGACTCTTGGGTCACACCCCCAAGTTTCTTGTCATTCGTTTCTGGACGATTTCCAGGACCTTGAAGTTTAATGAAATTAATTACATTTTTCAAAAAAATTCTTTAAACCTATTGCTATAACAATTAAAATGGTCCCATTTTTGTTTTTTTACACGGGCTTCATATAATGTTGGACCGGCCTTTTTTTCCAATAAAACCTTCCTAAAGGATGTGAGGATTATACTAGGCTCCTCAAACCTGTTAAAAGGACAAATACAGAATAAAATTTCAGTCATGTTGCAGGATGAGAGCTGCGAGCTCATGAAGCAATATATATATTTGCTTCCAAAAGAATGAAAAATACGCTAATATCCTAATCCATGATCAACACAATACCTTATAACCTCCAATTATCAAACCTGTAGTACTATAATATAGCCAACTTATTCAAGAACATATTACATATATATAGAAAAAAGTTGAAATTACACATGTGGAATTTTATTTAGAGATAAAGGAGACAATTAGTAAATTGAATTCAGGGACAACAGGCAAACTGGTGCCTGAGGGGATTGCAGGGGCAAAAATCAGGGACACCCACCGCCGGATGCTCAAAGGTTGTTGGATGAACAAAGGTTGAAGGATGATGATCTTCATGTATTTCTCTTCCAGCTTCCATCATCATTGGCACTGATACATGCAAATTCAAACCAAACAAGATTACACATTATGATTTGGAGAAATTATAGAGTTTAAAATGTAGCTATTTCAGTTATCATAAATGAAGTTTTAATCATTCAAAAGTTTTGAAAAAGTGTGTATTTACACATGTGTGTATTTACTCAATTGAGACCAGAAACATATGTTGATTTCTCACTTTCAAACCTCGACATTTTACTGTTAAGTTTGATATTTTTGCTGATATTCTCACTTTCATGTCCGATTTTCTCCCTTTCAAAACTGATCTTATACTCATGATCATTAAGTGAGACCACTCTCATTTGAGAATTTGTCGGTTACTCGTGTTTAAAAAAAATAGTTGTAAAAGTTAGACATATATGTTTTCAATTTTCTATAAGAATGTACAATAATTCATGTAAGAAAACAAACAAATATATACAAACATATGAAATTAATGTAAACATACAAACTATAATCTCTTGTAAATTGTAATCAATCCCATAAGTAAGATAAATGCATGAAATTAATAAATAAATCAGCGAGAAGAGAGAAAACTGACGGGTTGCGGTGATGCAAAGGAAGAGCAAAAGAATGGACTTGACTGAAGAAGCATTAGCTACTAATTTCTCCATATTAGATGAGTTCTATTTTTCGAATGATTTGAAAATATTAAGCACGAAATTTATAGTATTCCAAATATTCTATTTTATAATAAAGACAAGTATTAACATTTGAGTTCACCATGACTGAAATTTTTAGGCAATAACTATAAATTTTGCCGCCCTTCGCCAATTCCCAAGCATAATAATGTTCCACAAAAATGGTTTTAAGAAAGTATGCTGCTATTAAGAAAGTATGTGTATCTAAAAGTATGCAAATGTATATTAGTGTTGTGGTAAGACAGTAGTGTTGATGTTTCGTCACGACACCTCTTTATAACATTTATTTATGTCACGATTTTCCTGGTGAAACTCTTTCTTCAGTTTGGTTGTAAAAAATGTTATAGAGAGGTGATCATGATCGGCGGTCATTGGAGACGTGATTTCAAATATAAACGTAGTTGTCGATGGTAATGATGTGGCGGCCAAAAACAATAAAATGAATGAGAGTTCACTTACGTAGTTTGTAGTAAGAGAACTTTAATGAGTCTAATAATAGTAGTGATCATTGGATTCATGCCCGCGAATCCAAGAAACCATATATCTTTTCATGGATGTTCCCCGTAAAACTGAGATATTGCCCACTATCTTATAATGTCTTTTCGTTTATTTTTAAATGATGGTTTAAGTTAACCTTAAAAGAAAATCTAAAACAAGCAATCTATTAGAGATTGAGAAAAAAAAATGCAAATATAAAATAATACATCAATATATTATAAATATTGAGGATTAAGCATCACAAATCAAATCCAAGAATTTCAATAAAGTATAAGAAGAATCTCACATTTATCCAATACAAATTCAGAGTTACTAACATATATTTGGATAGTAACTACCATCCATGAATCATGAAGCATATATTTGTCGTCAAGACCACAATTTCAATTAATTTATGCTTATTACAAGGCAAAAGATAAAAGGGAAAACAAATTGCTATCCAACTGAAATTCGCCAGCTTGTCACCAAATGATTGGTTAAAAACATGAGCAACATAAAATAATAATTAAAAAAAACATTGAAAATAGGAATGTTTTCCAATTAGATAACTCAAAACGGTGGCGTGTGGTACTTCTGAGGTAAGGTAAGGATCATGAGTTTTCCCAGCAGAGAGGTTTTGCTCGATCAGGAGTTTCTGATTCGTCTTTCCCAAGACTCTGATTATTTTTCATAATGTTGTTATTTATTATAGTATTAATACCAATATATTTTTAAAATTTCATATTATTCCTCCCAATCATTGCGCTGATTTTCTCCCCCCTGTTTTCTTCCTCTTCCCTGTCTCTTTTAAGGTAATTCTAAGCACCCATTTTGGTTTATGTATATAATCTGTGTGATTTTTGTCATTTAACGTTTTCTGGGCTTGGTTTTGATGAATCTAAGGATCCCAATTGTTTTTGAATGAGAATATCTCGTGCAGGTAAGGTTGATGATTTTACATGTCGGTTTAGTTTAGTGGTTGGAATGTTCTAGAAGAATCTTGGTTTTGATGGAAATGGTGGCTTGCTTGTTGAGATTCTTGGTGTAGTTATGGAAAGTTTGTATTTTGAGCTTTTCTATTTGGTTAAGGTTTGTTATAATCTAGTTTGAAGACCTGATTATGTTGCAAGAATGATAAATGCGAATACTTTTGTGTTTTTTAGGATTTATTTGTTATTGATGTGATCACAAGCAGAAGAAAGAATGTGATTTATGTGACTGTAATGCCAAAATCATGCTGAAAGTATTTTCTTTTCCAGAATTGAAGATGGTGGTCCAATTCTACAGCTCCCAAGTTGAGCATATGCTGAAGAGCTATATGCTTGCGGATTCCTCTGTCGTTTATGCAGCTGTTATTGGCAGCATTTGTGCCTGCAAAATGG
This sequence comes from Cruciata laevipes, assembly GCA_963678965.1. Taxonomy (NCBI): domain Eukaryota; kingdom Viridiplantae; phylum Streptophyta; class Magnoliopsida; order Gentianales; family Rubiaceae; genus Cruciata; species Cruciata laevipes. The sequence continues at coordinate 22,077,156 of OY787642.1, forward strand.
TACTTTCGTGATCCTTCTGGCTTGGATGGTTCAGTACTATTAGCATGAATGGCTTTGTTGAATGGTCTGATATTCAATTTGTGGCATTTGTTTCTTGGTAGGATATTTTTGTGTATTAAGAGATTATACTCCTTGTCTTTGTATAGTTGAGTTCGGCTCACGTGTTTTTGCTCCTGTGTTTAATTTTTGTTTACAGGTTTATGATCTGAGTCAAGTGATTTCTCCAGTTTACTTCAAGAGCTATTCTAAACTTTCTAGTGCTCAGAGGATTGAGTGGAACAATAGGTAAATGAAGTCTCTCCTTTACTGCTCCGCCCATAAAATTTCCAATTCTATGAGTTATGCCGATAATTTCCCATTCTATAATGCAGAGTGATATCGACTGTCCATGCCATATTCATCACAGCTATGTCACTCTACCTTGTGTTTTGGTCGGACATGTTCTCCGAGAGTCAACTTTCTAATAATGTTGTTTTCCAACATTCAATGCTGTCCACAGTTTCATTGGGGGTAAGTTCTTACACTTGCTTCACAACGTTTGTTTGCTGCTATGAAAGGAGAAAAGGTTTTATGTTTCTAAAAACTCTTTGCAGAAACATGGGCATACTGAGAAGTTTATTTGATTATTTTTCTCACACAAGCCTGCTGTCTTTGAGTGCATTTGTAAATGTCGTGTTTCTAATATTCATTAATATATCATGTGTTTTGTACAGGTTTCAGTTGGCTATTTCCTGAGTGATCTTGGGATGATCCTTTGGTTTTATCCTTCTTTAGGTGGCATGGAGTATGTAAGTAATTACGCATTTTTCATATGCAATTTTCTTAGGATCATTTTTTATAAACAAGTTATGTCACTTTTAACTCTATACTGGTCATTATAAAAAAATTCAATTTGTTACCAGGTGGTTCATCATCTTCTTTCTATGATATCGGTAATGTACGCTCTGCTGACTGGTGAAGGACATATCTACACCTTCATAGTTTTGATTTCTGAAGCAACTACCCCTTCGATCAATTTACGATGGTATAGTTTAATTTGACGAATGGACGAATCCATCATTTTGTTTTTCCTTTTACCACTTCTTTTAATCGTCAATCTATGTTCAAAAGGTATCTTGATGCGGCTGGAATGAAGAATTCCAAATCATATCTTATCAACGGAGTTGCAATGTTCTTAACTTGGCTGGTAAGTGAAGTAATTGCTGCATTTCCTTAATCATATTTGTACAAACAACTTCACTACCCAACTCGTTTCTCTATCTGCCTTCAGGTTGCAAGAATATTTTTGTTTATGTACCTGTTCTATCACCTATGGGAACATTCTGACCAGGTAATCACATCAAACAAAGAATCAGTCTTTTTTCTCTTCTTAATGATCGGGAACTGTTTTTTTCCGATGATTGAACTGAGATTCGTGCATAATCGTCAAAACTTTTGTGCTCAACAGGTGAAGCAGATTCAGACATTCGGAGTTTGTTTGATCGTCGTGGCACCATCTGTGATCGCTGTCTTGAACGTGATGTGGTTTGCGAAGATTGTGAAAGGACTGCAGAAGACACTGGCAAAGAGAAGTTGAAAAACTGTTATCTGTTTATAGCAGAAAGGCACATATTGTCTCCTTGTACATGACCTGTACATTCTCATATTCTTATTAGGATTTCATGTTTTTCCACGTATGGCAAGTCACTTGTGAATGAGAAAATCTTGGTTTGCTTCCAATGATTGTTTTGCACATGAAAAAATAGGATTAGAAGGAAAGAAATCTTTCCATTTTATTGCTAAAAGATGAACTCCTGAAACAAAATCAAATGAATGAAATGATGCCCTAACAAGTAACAAAAAAAATCTCCAGAAAGATAAAAATGGAGCCTACAGAATCTGATCAGACAGTGGCGGAAGCCGCCGGAAAAAGTTCATCGGAACAGAGGGCATGTCGTCCCGGAATCTAGGATGCCGGAAGTAGAAGAATCCAGACCCCAAAACCAAAACCTTAAACGGCACAACATAGAACAGCAGAGAAGCCATGAAACAGGTCACCACGAAAATCCCAGTTGCCCGTGGATCCCTCCAGTTGAACAGCGCCTCCAGCCTCTCTCCCTGCGCCGCCACATCGCCGAGCAGCGTCTGCGCTCTTCCGGCGAGTGCCCGGAGCCGGTCGTACCTTCCCCGAATCTGCTCCCACGGCCGCGACGTCGGAAAACCATCAAACTCCTCGTCGAGCTCGTCAGCTCCGACGGCGTCGACATGCGATAGCCTCCCGTCGATGGTGATCGCCGCCTTCTGCCGGTACCGGAATCTCATTCCGACGATCAAGAAACAGTACATGAAAACCGCGGGTAAAATCAAATGAGGGCACAGTACAATCGAAACCAACAAAATATGGATCATAATTGTAGTTGGCGGGTGGGTCCAAGTCCGAATACCGTCGACCCACCCGGCAAACGCTGCGGCCCGAGAAAGGCACCCGATTACCCGGAACCAATTTGCCTTGCTCCGCCTCATGCTCCACATGTGGGTATCCGAGTCAAGAATAAACTGGACCACTTCCGGTCCCAAAGCTGGTTCGGATCGGGCCAACCGGGTTGTGACTATCTTCATTGCAGTGTGCCTGAGAATGTCCTGTTGAGCCGGACCGAAGGGACGGATGTAGTGCATTCGGGGCAGGGTCGGGTTTGTGTAAATTTGGATCAAACTGATCCAACTCGGGCAAGAGAACCGGAATGCTATTTCGATATCACCCATTTTCTTTGGTCCGGGTGGAAGAAGTACCATGAGCGGGTATGAACCCATATACACCCGATTCGTGTCCAATGTCGAGAGTCGCACCCTCAATTTCCCAAGTTGCACATCATTTTTTTCTTGCTGATCTTGCTTGTACCTTACAAAATTAGATTTTGTTAACATGTAATATGATAACCCGAACTAATATTACTATACGAGAGATTGAATCTAACTGATACTTTTGTTTATAAAGATCATGAATATTTATTCTATTCATTTCAAACTAATCTAAATTGTTCCCTTATTTTCATGACATGACAGTTCACAAATATATCTTTGAGGATAAAATTTAGAAGAAAAATATGTGAGAAAAGCTGCACATTCAAATTAATGATTTAACGCATAACATGCATTTCTGAAATTTAAAATAAAAGGCAGGGAATTAAAAATCATGAGCATCTTTAATTGGCAAATATTTATTTTGTTTTAAAAAAAAGGGTTTTAGAATTTAATTTTACCTGCCGTTGTCGAACACTCCAATTGTCAAGACGGTGCAGGGATCATAGACATCCCACGTATACTGCTCGTTCCATCTCGGGTTGAACCGATCCAGAATGGTCCGGGTCCGAACCCACTTCGGCCCGTATTTCGCCACCACGTAGCCGTCGGTGGTGCCGCGTGTCCCATCCCTGGTCTTCACCGGCAGCAGATTGGTGGCGCCGCGGATGCCCACCTCGAGGATCCCAATCGGCGGCTTGCTCAGCTGCTTCGCCGTCGGCCTCACGTCGCTGGTCACGTGCGCCGCCTCATCGATCACGTGATACCCGCCTTCCAAACACAGCCGCACGTGGATTCTGCCGGCGTACGGTTTCGCCTTCTCGTCCTCGCCGGAGAGATTGAACCACCTGGATCGGGGCTCCGATTTGTCGTCCCCACGCTTATCGATGGACGCGAGCTGCACCTTAGTAAAACCCACGGCGCCGCCGTTGGCAGCGTCCTCGACTGTGATCTGCACAAACGGCTCAAACGGCTCGGCTGCAACGAAAATGAGATCCTCATTCCACGTCGGATTAGACGAAGCCGAGCTGGATAAAAGTACATGAGTCCGGCTCGTTTTAAACAGCTGTGGACCCAGTTTTGCTTTAACATACAGCTCCGGGTTTCGAGGTTTTGGCTCGGATGAGCCCGCTCCTGCTCTCGAACCTGATCCCAGCTGCAAATCTTGGGTTTGGATGACCGTTAGTCGTAAATACCACAGCTTCGGTGAGAGGTACACCTTGGCTCTGGTCTCCGGTATCAGCCCACCGGAATCCGACTGCCACGCCTCCTGAAAAGCCTCGTCCGCCTGAGTTCCCAGCCACACCGACAGCATGACGTCATTTCCCTGGGAGCCTTCAGCGCTGCCCTCCAAACTGTACCACTGCGGCGCCAGTGGGCTGTCCGGAGGGACTCTCTTGGGAACTTCCGACAGGTCAAACGACACCGTTCCGACGCAGCTTTCAGCTTTTGGTTCATTCTCCGCCGCCGCCCGAGCTTTTCCCTCCGTCCAGACAGCGATTTCGAGCGATGTTGAATTCAAGCTTTCCTTGTCGAAGGCGAAAACCTGGTCCCACCCTACATCGTTGCCGGTACGAGGATTGGTTTTGATGGAGTGGGTTCCAATCACGAGCTTTGCATAGGCTGAGAACCCCTCCGCCGCCGCCGGATTGTTGGCTATTTTCGCCTTCACTACCCGGACGTACAGAAACGGCATCTTGTCCACCAGATCGAACGCCGACGTACGCCGCTCCATTCCGCCGGAGATGCTATTCTCCACCTCCAGCCTGATCATTTGAGCATCCTCCTCCAAAATCACCGCCTTTTCATTCTGTGGCTTCTGCGGAGTCTGAGCTAGAGGGGCCTGCTCCTCCGTTGGCGGCGGCGGAGGTGGCGTTGCTGGTGGATCAGCAACGGCAGCCTTTTCCTCCGGTGGCGTTTCTTCCTTCTTAGGCTCCTCAACCGGTTTCTTTTCCTCCGCCACCGCAGCCGCCTCCTCTGTTTTCTTCTCTTCCTCTTTTGGCTTCTCATCACCCGGTGGCACTGCCGTTTCCGCCGCTGCACCAGGCTTCTCCGCCTCCTTCTCTGGCTCCGGTGGCGGTGGAGGAGCAACCGGATCATCAACATACCAAACCTTAAGCCCAATCTCACCTTTAATCTGCGAAAAAACGCTCCTTTTCTCCAACGGATAGTAAACCAGCGTCTCCGACCCCACCGGAGAAAAGGTGCTGCCGGAGATCTTCACCTTCCCGAGAAAAGTACTCCGCTTCCCCATCTTCTTATCGTTGTAAACATTCAGCTCCAATATCTCCGCCGCCATGGAATCCTTATCCTGAACGGCGAACTCCAGCTTCTCGTCCCACGCCGGATTCAGATCCCGGAACTTGGTCTTTGTCCGCCGGCGCTGCCCCTCGAAGTCCACCATCACGTACGCGCTCGCCGTCCCCTGCCCATCCTTCGGCATTAGGTTGTTCGCGTTGCAGACCTCCACGACGAGCTTCCGGCTGCAAGCCGGGTCCACCGCCATTGTCAAAAGACTCAAAACCTTGAAACCTTGAAATGCTAATGTAAATGAATGAAATGAATGAATAGTTGAATAGGGTTTTACAGAGGGAAATTCTTGATAGGTATTTGTAGGGATGAATCGGGGAAGAAGAAGAAAACAGGGGACAGGAGATTGTGGTTTTCTGAATTTCTAACGTTAACAAAATATATTGGGATGATTAAAGAAAGGTTTTGGTATAAAGGCTTTGGAGAGAGGACAAAGAATGCCACATACGAAATGCGTGGGAGTTTGAATGGAGTCAGTGTTAACGGACTGATTTACAGGCCTATTTTTATATTGCTTTTGGCATTTATGGCTTTATTAATGTAATTTAATTCGACGGTTTTTTGTGGCACATGTTTGTGTTAATTCGTACAGTGTGGCTCACATAATTTAGGTTACTTTGTTTTGGTAATTTTTTGGTAGCTTTTGTAAGGTTTTGTTTGTTGTTGATACGTTTGTTTAAATTGATGGAATGATGGGATGGTTATGTACTTATGTTTAGGGGTGGGCATCGGGTCAGGTTATTCGGTTTTTGGGTTGTTCGGTTCGGATTGTTCGGGTTGACCCTCAAAAATCTCAAACCCAAACCCGAACCATATTAGCTATAAACCCGAATTCTGAATTCGGATTCGGGTTATTTGGATTTCGGTTTGTTTCGGTTTGAACCTGGACAACCCAATTTACAACTTCAAGATTTTGGACAATCTAAAATTTCTAAAAAATCTCAATCAAAATTATTCAACTAAAACATAGATATGCTTAAATCATTCATACAAATATCACGAAAATGAAATCAAATCTTCAAAGTTTGGATATTTAAGTCTGAAGAACGTAGATAAGAAAAGAGGGAGAGTTTAGTTGAAATACAAATTCAATATTCTGTTAACCAATTTAGAAGATTACTATCAATCTGCCAATCTGGACTCCAAACTCCATAACAGTTAGAAATAAGGTTAACTTCAAGTTTTACTATTATTATATATAGTATATTAATTATTTTATTACATATTAATTTTTGAATTCGGTTTTCGGGTTGGTTTTCGGGTTGAGTTTCAATACCCAAACCCGAACCAAAACCCATGTTTTTAATTCATTTTTTTTAGAATTCGGATACCCGTATCCCATTTATTGAATTCGGATTCGGGTTAATTGGTTTCGGTTCGGTTTTTGGATTTCGGTTTTTTTGCCCACCCCTACTTATGTTGTCAACTTCTCATTAATCCGATTTTATTTAAATGACACATTTACCAAAAACACTATTTGACCATCGATAACTTTTTATTCATAATTTTTTATTTTTATAAAATATGTGTTAAGGAGAATCCAAAACTATGAATATTATTACTCATATACTACTTCAAATCTGTGGTCAAACTTGCAACATAAATTATGATGAATAGTACGATGTCATTTAGATGAAATCAGAGGTAGTAACGAAAATAATAATAATTCTGAACTGTGCCAGTTACATAATTTTTTCAGTCGAAAATGTTAAATTTTGACTGAATTTTTTGAATGCATAGATAAATAAATATATAACTGGATCGTATCTAATATTGTTGGAATCATCATATCATTTAGTTTATTAATATCAAATTTTTACATATTAATAATGTACATAACTAAAGATATTAATGGTCAAACACGTATATAGAAGATTGTGAAAAAAATTATGTGCAAATCCAGCTAGAGCGGAGGGAGGACTATTTTTAAATCTAATATTCTTTGAATGTTGTTTTTTTTAATTATAGAAATATAGTTTTATTAATAAGTAATGACAACCGACATGTACATGAGAATGAGTTTGTAGCATCATGGTCTTCCTACACCTCATTCCTAGACATTTTTGTAAATAAGAAAACCTGAAAACTTAACACATTTGAATCAGTTTTGAGCCACACTTTGGGTATCTTCAACAATCTAGCCTCCTGAATTCCTTTAAGGTATACCATTGCCTCTACTTGGAGTGCTGAAGAAACATGTATGTGCATAACCTTCATGACCATACATTCTCAAGTTACTGAATCCCTGATTGTCCAAGCCACAACACCATGTTTACGTGACTCCCAAAATACTCTATCCACTGTGATGATGTGTGAGAATTGTGTTTCAAATCCTTCATGTGTTTGTCTCTTGAATCCTCACATTGTTGTCTACTCCTGGATTACCTTTGTTGCTAAGTTTAATGGCTTCAATGTCCAATTGTCCATATTTCTATGGAATTCCTCTATAGTCCTATCTTGGTTACATCTTCTTTGAATGATGTTGATGTCCCCTTAATGAATTATTGCCAAATTGCCTAATACGATTTTATAAATGTCTAAAAAGTAAAAATCCTCTAACACATATAACAATAAATTACAGTATTTAAGTTTAATTAACCCTTAACCTTGAGATGTAGATTGAAAGTTTGAGGCTATGAGTAGTATGTGTTTTGTAGGATTTTTTTTTAGTAAATTTTTAAGAGCACGTCGGTGAGAGCTGCTTAAGGAACAAAGTGGCATTACCCCTACATATGACGCTAAAGATAATGCTACAATTTGTCAACTCCTTGACTCTTCTGGAGTGTGAAGTACACTAGTCATTCAAGAAGGTGCGTGGTCATACCTGTTTGAATCCTCTTATGTTGGAGTTGAGCTATAGAATGAGGGGGACTAAGGCAAACCATGAAAGCATCATTTTTTGTATATTTTCTCTTTGATGTAGTTTATAAGATGTCGTGCTTTACTTATATTACTAAGGTGAACGTTGATATTCCTTGCCTAAAAGAACCACCCAATTAACTCAATTATTAACTTTAAATCATTTTTATTATTTTATATTATATAAAATTAAATCTTCAGTTCATGTGACACAATTATTTTAAATTCAAATCAACACAATTTAATATTTTAAATTATATAAAGTGTAAATTGCTAAATGCACTTGATTGGCTCTCCATCTTTAAAGGATTGGAATGGTCAAATTTATCAATTGAACATTTCCAAGTTTCTGTAGTACAGTATCCAACACCCAAGCGTTACTTTAATATTTTCTTACCTCAATTTTCCATTTAACAACTAAAATATGCTTAAACATTTGTTGAGTATATAAAATTCTATCATTTTTGTGTGATAATTTTACCCCACCTCAAGCATTTTCCTCGTCATCACTCCTCAGTTTCCGCGACTGTTCGTGTGTTTACTTTTCCAAGCCAGGACTGTCTGAAAGAAGCAAAGAAGCGAAAAGGAGACTTTCTACTATAGCTCAAGTCAACTCCAGGCAGAGGAAGGTGGTGAGATTCTTCTTGCAGCCCATGTAAGAAACTGAAACTGTTTCAGAGTATTTTCTTGCTTTCTTTCAAGAATCTCTACTGTTTTTCAGCCAGCTGTTTGTTATTGGAATATGGTATTTTTGTATGTTGGCCCTTGCTTTTGTTCTGAGTTTTAGGTGTTTTTTTAATAGGGCTTTGTTGGTTTTGTGAGCATGCTCTTGATTGATTAGCTGACTAGGGGAATTTGGGTTTTCAATCTGAAATTTTGACCCTTTTTTACGAAATTTGAGGTTGAATACTGTAATTTGATGAAGAACATGTGTGATTTGAGTTTTAGAAGTACATAGGACACAAAAAGTTAGAGACTTTGATCCCCTTTAGGTGTTAGACTACTTGTTTTATACTTGAAATTTTCGACTCTTTTTCGCGAAGTTTGAGAATTGAGACTGAATATTGTAGTTCTGGTGATGAACTTGTGTGATTTCAGTTGTTAGAAGTTAGAAATTCATGGGATCCACCAAGTTAGAGACTTTGATTTCTAGTAGTTGCGTAATTAGTTGATATTGGTGGACATTTTCTGCATAAATCTTACTCATTTTTCCATTTCACCTTAGATTACGTGGAGAATCGAGTTGTTTTATGGAGGAAGTTCATGCCGTTTTGGAGAATGAATGAGGTGAATCAAGACGTAAGAATTAGACTTATAGGCTTCCTATGGATAGTGGAAATGAAAATCTGTCCTCCTTGAGTTTTGCTTCATCCGGTTCAAGTGGCCCGAGCATACCATATCCTGGCTACATCAATGAGCCCGTGGCAGGACCCGGACCCGCCAGCCCCGAGCTTTTGAGTTTGAACAAGCTCAGTGACAGTCTTGAGAAGTTGCTGCTTGATTCTGAGTATGATTTTAGTGATGCTGTGATAGTTGTCGAGGGAACCAGTGTGGGCGTGAATCGCTGCATTTTGGCTTCAAGGAGCGATTTTTTCCACGAGCTGTTCAAGAAGAAGACTGATTCAGCTTCTGAAAAAGATGGTAAACCAAAGTATGAGATGAAGGAGCTGGTTCCTCGGGCAAAGATAGGTTATGAAGCATTCATGGTTTACTTGAACTATGTGTACACCGGGAAGCTGAAGCCACCTCCTGTTGAAGTTTCTACTTGCGTCGATGAGACTTGTGTGCACGACGCTTGTGGACCTGCAATCAGTTCAGCAGTTGAGCTGATGTATGCCTCGACCACATTTCAGATGAAAGAACTTGTGCTGTTGTACCAGGTATAGCTTCAAATATTTGGATACATGTATCTAAAACTCTTTTTAGACATAAAAGTACTTGTAAAATCCATTTTTTCCAGTTTATTAATTATTATTAGAAGTTTTTTGCTTGAACAATGTATGAAGATTAGTGTGTTCATGCAGAGGAGGCTTCTAAACTTTGTCGATAAGGCATTTGTGGAGAATGTGATTCCAATTGCTGTGGCAGCTTTCCACTGCCAGCTGAAGCAGCTTCAATCACACTGTGTTCAGAGAATCGCTCGATCTAACCTGGACGACATCTTTCTGGAGAAAGAGCTCCCTCATGAAGTTGTCACTGAGATTAAATCCTTCAGAAAGCAGTCAACAGATGCAGTTGTTCATGATACCCAAGGACATGACAAGAGAGTCAGAAGAATCCATCTTGCATTGGAATCGGCAGATGTTGAACTGCTACACCTGCTTCTTGCTGAATCAGAAATCACTCTTGATGACGCATTTGCCCTCCACTATGCTGCAGCATACTGCAACTCGAAGGTCCTGAATGAGCTGCTGAGCATGGATAAGGCTGATCTGAACCTGAGGAATGCAAGGGGATATACACCGCTTCATGTGGCTGCAATGAGAAAGGATCCATCGGTTATTGTCGGGCTGCTGAACCAGGGAGCATCAGTCTCAGAGTCAACCGTTGACGGTCAGACGGCAATCACTATCTGCAGGAGGCTGACGCGGCCGAAGGACTACAGCGTGTCGACACAGCAAGGGCAGGATGCAAACAAGGACAAGCTGTGCATCGATGTTTTGGAGAGGGAGATGAAGAGAAATCCAATGGCTGGTAATGTGTCCATGTCCTCAATGATGGTGGCTGATGATCTTGTCATGAGGCTGCTATTTCTGGAAAACCGAGGTATGTTTTTTCTTCGAAATTCCATTTGTCTGTTGAGGCTACTATCCTAGCTTCTGTTTTTCAAACAAGCCATATTTGTCATACTAAAAAATGTTTAGCTTATAACTAGTATCCTTACTTACAGTCATTCTCATAACGTCACGTGTTTTTTTGGTTAGTTGCACTTGCAAGAGTATTGTTTCCTGTTGAAGCTAAGCTGGCTATGGAGATAGCCAAAGCACATTCAACCTCAGAGTTTCGTGGGATTTCTGCATCAAAAGGTCTCTGTGGAAATTTAACAGAGGTCGATCTGAACGAAATCCCACATGAACAAGTCAAAAGGCTTCAGCTAAGAATGATAGCCCTACAAAAAACAGGTAAACTACTCATCATAGATCATACATTATATACGCACATATATATATATATATATATGTATATATTCACATACCTGATTATATGTTGGCGTGTTGTCGTGGCAGTGGACACGGGAAGGCGGTTTTTCCCAAACTGTTCAGAAGTTCTGGAAATGTTCTTGGAGGATGAAATCCAGGAAACTCTGCAGCTGGAGAAGGGCCCGCCCGAGGAGCAGAGCGGGAAGAAGATGAGGTACATGGAGCTCAAGGAAGAGGTGATGAAGGCGTGGGACAAAGACAAAGCTGAGAAGAAATGGGTGAACTTGTCGTCGTCTTCATCCTGCTCATCTTCTCCAAAGGCTGGTGCAGCAAACCAGAAATCGCGCAAAAGGCAACTCAACTAAACCTCTTTTTTCTTCTTCTTGTTTTGCCTATCTAGAGTTTGTTTATGTTAGTGTGAAAACCTTCAGATACTCTGATATACTAAACACAAACATATGCATTTTGTCCTCATTGCTGTACATATATGTAACTTAATCAGGAGATCAGAATTTTTGCTTTCATCTTACTGATTAAGAATATGCATGACAGAGTTTAAGCCTCATTTTGATAAAACTGAAGTACTTAAAAAGTAAGAAAAATGAAGTATGAATACCGATTATGAGTCAAAAAAAATCAATTAGGTACATACAATTCATACCTACCTAATCAACTAGAAAGCAAAAAAGCCTGGAAAACAACTCAGTTTGAAACCTAACAAAAAACATAGAAAACATTAATGATCCGATGAAATAGAATGGGTCTCTGATTTCTTGTCCAACTCATCCAAAACCTTGACGATGTCCAGCACCAGCCGCTCCGCCATGGTCCGGGAGAAGTCCTCCCGGATCACGGCCCTCATAACCGTCACGTGCTGCACATCGGCGGGCATGGTGTAGGCCGGCACGATCCACCCGAATCGCCGGAGACTCTCAGCAACCTCGAACTCCGTGTAAGCGGTGTTGTCCTTCAGAGTGAAGGCCACCATAGGGATCCCGATGTCCTTGGACACAATCTCGAAACGACCGGTATCCTCCAGGCCCTGCCTCAGAACCTGGGCATTGTCCCGACAGTTTTCCATGATGTTTTTGTACCCCTCAAACCCTAAACGAGTCAGCTGGTAGTACTGGCAAATCACTTGGCTTGATCCTGAGGAATTCACAATCAAAGTTTACTGATCAGCTCAGCTCAGCAAAAAATTCAACAAAAAAATTCATTAATAAAAAATAGTTTAATTTAGTCATACCAATACTATCGGTTCAAATCGGTAAAAATTGATTTTGATAGAATTTAGGTTAATTTAGACGGGGTTATTACTAATGATCAAATCAGTTCAATCCAGTTTAGTTCGAGAAACCGAAATTACCTTTGGAGAAATTGAGGGTGAAGGTTGGCTGATCAGCACCAAGGTAGTTGATGTTAAAGACAAGTTCCTCCGGCAGGTCTTGCTTGGTCCTCCAGATGACCCAACCGATTCCGGCGTAAACAAGGCCGTACTTGTGCCCACTCACATTGATACTCTTCACCAACGGCAGCCGGAAATCCCACTCGATCTCCGGGTAGATGAACGGAGCGATGAAGCCGCCGCTAGCGGCGTCGACATGGATCGGCGTGTCCCACCCGGTCTGAGCGTTCTTCTCCACTAGAAGGTCGTTCAGAAGCTTCACGTCCTCGAACTCGCCGTTCAGAGTCGAACCGAGAATCGCGGCGACGCAGATGGTGTTTTCGTCGACCAGCTCCACCGCCTTCACGGGGTCCATCACGTAGTAGCCTTCGGTGAGCTTCACCTCTTTCAGCTCCACTTCAAAGTAGTTTGCAAACTTCTCCCAACACACCTAAAATATTACAATATAATAATTATTAGAACCGAAATAAAAAATTAATGTATTAAAAAAATCTAGTTAAATGTTCAAGTTTTCGCTAATAATGTTCAAGGGCACGGAACAAAATCTGTGCAGAATATACTAGGGGTATTTTTGTAATTTTGCATGCATGAAAATTTATGTTATGGTTATAAATTGTGCACTATAGGAAGTTGAAACCAAAAATTGATCATTAACACTGAACTAAGCTGATCTGAACTAGAAAAAACTGTACCTGAACATTGGCACCGGTGACGATGTTGGGCTTGTCCCACGGTTTTCCCTCGGCCTTACGTTTGTTCTGCCAGTTTCGCTTGAAGGCGAGGCCGGCGAGCATGATGGCCTCCGATGAACCGACAGTTCCGGCTCCGATAGCGGTCTCAGTCTCTCCCAACGGAGCATTGAACAGGTTGGCAATCATGTTGACGCACCGGTTCTGAAACTCGGTGGTGATGGGATACTCTTCCATGTCAACGTAGTTCTTGTTCATGGCGTCGAGCATGAGCTTGTCGCACTCCGGCTCCATCCACGTGGTGACGAACGAGGCCAAGTTCAGGCGCGGCTTGGCGTCCAGCATCAGCTCGTCGGTGATGATCTGGTACGCGGCGTCCTTCGGGATCGAGTTCTCCGGCATCTGGAACCTCGGCAGCGAAGCTCGCACGTAGGACGACGCGAACGTTGAATGACATGACACATTGGATTCGGATGCTGACTTTGAGAGCACCATGATGCCGGCGAAGTTGGGAGCTTGGTGATCAGAATGTGTGTTTTTTTTTAATGGAAAAGCAATAACGAGATCTGTCCTGTATTTGTAGGGCATGCAAGAGGTGAATTTCCTTGCAAGAAAGTCAAGGGTTTGGTTTAGGAAATAGTTTTCTTAAAACCCTATGATAATATGGGAATATTGATATATAATTATGGAAAGAGTTTGCATAGTTTCCTTTTTAGGTATTGGAATTGGAAATTTCTCGCACAAGAAAGCTAGGGTTCGGTTTTGGAAATAGTTTTCTTAAAACCATATCATAATATGGAAACGTTGAGAATTAGGGAAAGAGCATGCATAAATTCCTTTTTAGGTATGGAGATTGGAAATTACTAGCATGTAAGAGAAAATTGTAGGTTTTTTGAGCTATGGAAAGGGAAAAAATTGAAAGGGGAAATCTTTTTGAGTTAATTAGGAAAGGGCAAAGAATAAAATTAAATCAAAAGGACCTAATTAGTAAACACGGGAAAAAATAATATACAGGTGCCAAATTTACACCTAGGTCTCAGATCGATCACTTGAATTTGTGCATTTGAAATTGTTAAGTATTGTCCTTCTAGGCTCTTAACTTAATTGAATTTATTGGTTCAGTTTAGATTATTTCAGTTTAGATTAGTTCATATCTGATGAATATAATTTGATTATTCAGATTAATTTGGTTGTACTATTATTTCTGTTTACATTAATTACAATATACATGTACACATATTGATACCCGCTTAATATACTGACTTGCCAAAATGTAACTTAAGCATTTGCTCTTGTAACCCACAAAATAATGTTAAATGACTATAATGCCTCTGTAATTAAGCTAGTAATTTTTCATAAACTAAAAACAAAGTGTATATATGTTTGTCTTTTAATTTCCACAATATTTTAAGTTACAAGAGCAAAATATTGAAGTACAAATAACAACCCAATTATATACCATAGTGTCCATGCACACTCATTGATCTACAACATCATGTTTCTTTTATTTGATACCATGGTGTCCATACACACTCATTGATGTACAACATCATGTTTCTTTTATTTGATACCATGGTGTCCATGCACACTCATTGATCTTCAACATCATGTTTCTTTTATTTGATATTGCTTTTAGCATTTGAAACAATATTGATCATTTAGTGGATTTTTTTCAATTGGATCTCCAACACTTTCACAAACTCTAAAACACATAAACCATTTCTTCATTACTAACATGTATTGTTGTGTCCACACAATCTTTGGCAACAATTTTATATCACTTCAATAGCTTCTCCATATATATCATGCCAAGTGTTCTCAAACTTGTGCCAACTAGCTCGCTCGTCGTTCCGACCAAGATTCTCCTAAATATCCTAAATATCCATGGGACGGCTGGGATTGGGACGACAAAAATGAAGCTAATCATTATTTTGGAATAACTAAAGATAAGTTAGAGAATCTTTCTGCTAGCACTGCCATCTATGATCCTTCTTATATCTCTATGGTTCCTGAAAAATACCGCAGTAAGAACCAATAAGCTTATACCCCTAAACTGGTTTCACTAGCTAGGTTTAATTCATCATGATAAACCTCATTTGCGTGCAATAGAAGAATACAAGGTAAAATACCTTGATCATTTCTTGAAAACCTTTCCAGTTACTATAAGTTAGTTACATATGTGGGAGAACAGATGAAACAGGATGTGTGTGATTGTTATGATTATGTCCAAATTCATAACAGAGATTCATATGGAGTTATTTTATTAGATGGAATATTTGTTTTAGAACTTCTCTTAAGAAGTCATCTTCCTGGGATGAGAGAAAAGGGGGACTTAATATTTGATAATCCTTTGGTATCATATGATGTATTACATGATTTGCTGCTGTTGGAAAACCAACTACCTTACAAGTTCATGTCTGAATTGTACAACACACTTGGTTTTAAGAACGTGAGTAATTACCCATCTTTCCATGGGCTGGTTTGGAGTATTTTAAGGTTTTTATACCCAGCATACAGAACTTGCGGATGTCTGGTGATATTGACAATGCAAGGCATTTTGCTTCCCATCTTTTCAATCAAAATAACGAATGAAATGGAGTTTCCGTTCCATTCGATGCCTCACGAATGATGAGCTTGTAGCTATGGTTATTCTCCTATTATAATTTGTCATTATGTCATATTATTATTATTAGACAAATACTCAATCATGTCTCAATTAGTTTAATAGAATAATCATTCTTAACATGAAAACTATTATTTTAAAAGTGAGAACATCAAACATAAAAGTGAGAATATCATCAATAATACACTGAAGGATCATGTTTAATATGTAAAACATCATGTTTGAAAGCACGGCCGATCCTGAGATTTTGGAGTCCAAGCAAAAATAATAATTTTTTAGAGTTCTAAGGCCCATCCTTCAGCCACACCTCATTTAATTTATGTTGTAAGAACATACACTCAGCTTGAATAATCTCTTCAGCTCCTTTCCTAGCCTCAGCCTCAACCTGTTGTCTCCCAACACCTGCAACATCCTTTTGAAGCTCATTATGTACCCTATTTATACTCTAGTTTTTAGTGCATTTGAGACTTGTTTTGAAGCCCATATTGTAACATAGTATAGGATTTTAGAATGAATTGTATCATTGGAGCTTTATGTTTAGAACTTGAAAATTCTATGTTTATGTGTGTATTTTGGAGCTTGTTGATGTGAATTCTTGAAAACCTTATATGACTATGCTATAGAGTTGATGATTTGATGCTCGGAACTTGAAGTATTGGTCATTAAAGTGGTGAGAATACCACTTTACTAAAGGGGGTAGAAGCTACCTAGAAAAGTGTCACTGTAGATGACGAAAGTGTCGCCGCTACCCAGAAGCATCACTAGTTGCCTAGAAGAAGTGTCAATGTGAAGAACAACGACCAAATAAAGTGTCGCCAAGCTGCGGGCCACTTGGCCAAGCACCTTAATTAATTAATTAATTAATTAATTAATTAATTACCCCTTATCCCCTCATTTCTTGGCCAAACTCCCTCCCAATCCAAACCAATTTTCTCTTCTCATACCCATTGATGTAGTTTAGTGGTTGGGACATTGATTCAATTGTCCCGAGTTTGTGAGTTCGAGTCTCGGCAGCGGAAGTGTGGGGTGTGGGGATTTCCTTATTTCAAGGGTCCCTTGTAGGCACCGAGCACTGGACCGACCAATGGTTCATGGCGTTAGATTACCATGATTTATCTCCTCACCGAGTCCTGTTGTGTCAGATGGATGGGGCACTGTGGGCGAGCGTTATCGCCTTTTGTCCCAAACCCATTTTCTCATATTTTCCCCCTTTCTTCCATTTTTCTTCCTTTTGATTTGATGAACAAACATGTATTGATTATGATGATTGTATTAGTTTAGTTTTTTCCTTGGGAGCAATTGATTACTTGAAATCTTCATTAACTTTATTATGCTTCTATTTTGGGTTAGATTTTCATTTGAATTCTTGATGTTGAATTGTGTATGAATGTTGTTAATTTGCTAAATTTGCCATGGGCTTTGTGTTTTGAATCAATTGCATGCCTCATAGTTTGAGTAATTGTAGTTTAAAACCTAGTTCTAGTTTAATTTAGGGATTAGGTTAATGTTAGAAGTGATTGGACGGTGTTAACTTTCCATCCACTATTCCTAAAATGTATATTTTTCAAATGTAAAGCTATCTAAATTGAAATTTTTTTGTCAAGTCCTAAAAATTATTTTTTGGGAAAGTAAGATTTTAAAAATTCAATTTATTGTAAGAAAAGTGATCCTTTGAAGCAGGTTGCAACGCCAAACTTTCTTCCAAACTAGGATAAAAGGGATTAGAAGAGCCAGATAATTAAGAATGCATGCGTTGAGTACTACGCTACCGTATAAATAGGAAAAGAGAACGGAGAAGATGCACCTTAATAAATATTTAATTTAAAATTATGTTGATGTGTTTTTGTGACGTGTATAGATACCATTGATCGCTTACCTAATCATTTGTTCAAATTGTTACGAGTAATTTAGGGTTTGAAGATATAAAATAAATAATATATATTTATTTAAAGCTAAATCACAATTTTTTTTATAATATTTACATATTTTTATAATTTTACAATCAAATTATACATTTTTATTCTGTTTTTTTCAGATTGAAAATTTTATTATATTTAATATTCATCACTTATTAAAAATTTTCAGATAGTATTTCAAAGTGAGAAATGTAGTTTAAAAATGTTATGCCGAGCCCAGTTAGAGCAAGTAGGTATAATCAGCCCAAAGAAAAAAAACATAACAAAAGCCCGCCTCCACCCTATAAGTTACCTGGAGTGTCTAGGGTTTTAGCATTCTCCTCGCAGCGGCAGACTTCTATCTCTGGGATTCTTCGACAATTGGTCAGTCCTTTTCTTCTCGATTTCCTTCCTCCAATACATGTTCATTTGTCGATCGGGTCTACCGTTTTGTTTATAAATTCTGATTCTTCTGTGGTAGTTTGTTGATTATTGAGCCCAGATTTACTTCTTTTTTTTGGTTGTGAGGTTTGATAATGTTGTTTATGTTGATTAAGGTGTAAAAATCACAACTTTGACTGTTTTTCTGCCTGTTTGTTGGTTGTTTGTGTTGATTAAGGCGTGTTTTTGTCGCAATAATGTTGTTAGTTTTTTCTTTGTTTTTCCAATCCCTTACTGAGATCCACTAAACTTAATTGATTCTAAGCGACCTAGTATGTCTCAAGCGTTTAGAGGGTTTAGTGTTTTGGTTATTCACCTTGCTCTGTACTTTCTTGTTTTCTTAAAGCTGGAAAGTTTTGAATGTTGATTATTTGATGTAAATTGGTTTTTTTGTTGGGTCTGGGTCTGTTTACTGTTATGATAGCTATCACTCATTTGAAAGATTCTGTATAGGTGAATCATGAAGCACAACAATGTCATTCCCAGCTCCCACTTCAGGAAGCACTGGCAAAACTATGTCAGGACTTGGTTCAACCAGCCTGCTAGGAAGACCCGCAGAAGAAATGGTGTGTACCTTTCTCTGTTTGTGGTGATGGTATACTTGGAAGTGTGTGTTTAATCAAGTCTGATTGTTGCTTTTGTACTTGTTTTGCGTTGCAGCTAGACAGGCCAAGGCTGTGAAAATCTTCCCCAGGCCTACTGATGGACCTCTTCGCCCCGTTGTTCGTGGCCAGACCGTGAAGTACAACATGAAGGTCAGAGCTGGAAGAGGGTTCACTCTGGAGGAGCTCAAGGTGATTTCTTTTTAACAATTAGAGCAATTTTTCCGACTTCTTATTATTATTAGACTGTGAGTTGCTAACATTTTCTCATTTGTAATGCAGACTGCTGGAATTCCCAGGAAGCTTGCACCAACTGTTGGCATTTCGGTTGACCATCGCCGCAAGAACAGGTCCCTCGAGGGTTTCCAGACCAACGTGCAGCGCCTGAAAGAGTACAAGGCTAAAATGGTCGTCTTCCCAAGGCGCACTCGCAAGTTCAAGGTAGAGCTCTTTCTTGTTACTTACTGTCAACTGATTTCTTTTGATGCTCATCTCTTTGCCAACTGAGTTTCTTCTTTTGATACATACATATGAGCATATAACAACTCCTTGTGTCAACTAAGTTTTCGTTTCTGTGATGCAATACTCGTTTCTGTGATCCAACTAAGTTTCATGTCATATGAAATACTTGTTTATGTCAACTTGGTTACTGTGTCCTGTGTTTCGTTTGTGTATGGACTTGAAGTGTAACTTGTTGGTTGTTTGCTTGCAGGCTGGCGACTCTGCTCCTGAGGAGTTGGCAACAGCCACTCAAGTCCAAGGTCCGATCTTGCCTGTTGTTGCTCAGAAGCCAACTGTGGAGCTTGTTAAGGTGACAGAGGAGATGAAGTCGTTCAGGGCCTACGACAAGCTGCGATTGGAGAGGACCAACGCCCGCCATATGGGAGCTAGGTTGAAGAAGGCAGCTGAGGCCGAGAAGGAAGACAAGAAGAACTGATCATGATGACCTTTACTCATCACTTGTGTTACCTTTCGGCTTTTGAATGTTGGTACTTATTTTGCAAATTAGCAGTTCTATGGATGATTTTGGTTTCTGGACCTGTTTTTGAAAGCACTTTTGTAGTAACTTTGATGCAAGTGTATGACATTTATGTAGGCAAGCTTCCATTACTTGAATTTTCTGTGTTACGTTGTTGCATCTTTTTTACTTTGTTGAAAATTACCAGTTTTGATTATCAAACTAATTTTCGTCCACTTTTATATCAAACTAACTGATTGATCATTTCTCATAAAATTCATACATATTTTTATTCATACTGTAACACAAATCCCTTCAACAAATAGTTTTGCAGATGAATTGCATTATTTGAAAACAGGCTACATTGCAACTAGGTCTTAGGTGCAGCTGGCTTTTGAGTCTTGGAAAGCCTCTGCGTCTTAAACTTCCCCGGCTTGATTCTCAGTTTCCTTAGCTTGCTTGCTGCAACAAATATACAAAATCCTGAATATGTGAATTTCACATTCTCAATAATTACATTTAATAATTGAGCACAAATGCAAGCTGATCATCATGTATATATATACACATACCTCTTGAAGTACGAGCCTTGTTTGGACTCAGATCCTTGTTGATGTAATGACCATCAACTGTTATCTCCAGCGATGGAATCGTTCCAAGAACTCGGCGTGGAAGCGCCTCCAGCTTCAGCCGTGGACAGCCAGCAATGATGAGCTCTTCCAGGGATGGAAGCACTTTGATTTTTACCCCTTCATCTCCATCTTCTGCAACTATCTCCCCAAATGACGGCTTCTCTTTGACTCTTATCTCATCATCAGCTTCATCTGAATCTTCCCATGTTTCCCAATTCTGCAAATATTCAATCCTTAGTGTCTTCAAAGAGGGAAATGCTGTTCCAACACGGCCAATTTCCTCATCGTCTTCACTCTCATCGCTGCTTTCATCTTTGCTCGGGTTACTCCATGTTTTTTTACTCTCCTTCCTAGGCTGCTGCTGCTGCTGAACTGTCTTGGGAAAGCCGAAGAATTCGCGGCCTAGACGCTTCATGGATGGGATGTTGTAAAGCCAGAGGAATTCAAGACAGGACAATTTCCACAGGTTAGGCAAGGAGCTGATGTTTGAACCTGATCCAATGCTCAACCTTCTTAGCCTGTTATTGAGGAATAAAGAATACATATTTAGTCATATCCTTATGAGTGAGAAGATGATCATGCTTAAAATGTAAAAGATCAGTATCGAAAGTGAGAAGATCAAACATGATAGTGAGAATATTGCTGTTAGGAATTTTATCACCTGTTAATAGCAAGAATCCATTTCGGCAATCTGAATCCAGGATAATCCTCTATCTTCAGCATCTGCAAGTTTGGAGGTGGCAACAGTTTGTTGATGCCCTTTGCCATTTCCACTGAGCGGCCATCGCCTACAAAACACAGCTCCAAGTTTTCCATCTCAGCCTTCTTTTCCAACTGTGCATCCAAAATTTCAACTTTCCCATGAACAGCGATGCGAATGTCTTCGAGATGATTGAGTTCTTTCAGCTTCATAACATTAGAGCCATATTTACCGCCAATGCGAACAACATCAAGAGTCCGAATCATAGCCAGTTTCCCAAACCCTTGTGGCAGAAAATGCAGCTCATCTGTAGTACAGTTGAGTCTCAAGTGTTTCAAACTCTTAACCTCACCGATCCCTCGAGGGAGGCGCAAAAGCAGATAACAGAAACAGACATCTATGAACTGCAGACAAGACAGCTTGCATAATGCTTCTGGTAATTCCTTGAGTGGATTGCAGCTCAGGTCCAAGTATTGCAGCAGACTCAAATATTCTGCCTCATCTGGAAATTGTTCAAGATGGCAAGAAGATAAAACCAGTGACCTCAGATGTCTCATACGCCCTGGAGACAGATAAGGAACTATACTGTTAGAGTAACTGAGAAAACTTCGCAACTTTTCATCAACATAACAGCTAGAAACCATCGATTTTATGAACTCGTGCGCTGCTCCATCAATCTTGCAGCTGGTTACTTTATCTTTATGAATTGAGTCTCTAGCCAGGCCTTTAAATATGCAATGATCTGCCAATTCCTTGAAGCACACCATGGCCTTCACTTCCATGGCTTTATCGTCCGCTGCACCAAAATAGCCTTCTGCCATCCACAGCCTGATAAGTTGATCCACATTTATGGAATGATCACTCGGAAAAAACGCGCAGAACCAGAAGCAAAGCTTAGACTCGCGCGACAACTCTTTGTAAGTCATGTAAAATTTACCATGGAGACTAGAGCCAACTTCCTCCATTTCCCATATCCCAGTATCCAGCACTGCTTCCCACTCTTGTAGAGTGTATTTCTGCAGCAGCTCCATAGCCACAACCTTGGCAATCTGTGGTGATCCCTTGCAGCCTTTAGCTATCTTCTTGCCAATCTTGACCATCTTCTTGGGAATCACAGGCTTTCCATTCTGTTCCATGACTTTGGAGATTAACATCCAGCAATCCAAATCTGTCAACTGGCCTAGTTTATACGAGAAATCGCTATGCGCTGCAATCGCGACTCCGTCACTCCTTGTTGTCACCAGGATCTTACTTCCGGGGGCACTGTTCCCGAGTGAGTTCTTGAATGGCTCCAATTTCTCGACATCGTCGGTCCAAACATCATCGAATACAAGAAGCACCTTCTTCCCAGAAAAGTGATCCTCCAGCTCCAGCTCAGGTCCAGCAGATGAACCAAGAAGCTGGGTAGCAATGTTTGCCTCATCAAAAACATTCGAAACCAGGGCCAGGCCCTGGATATCAAAATGCTGCTTGACACTATCATCATTGAACAGAGATCGAGCCAAGGCGGTTTTCCCACTGCCAAGAATCCCAACTATGGAGATGACCTCAACTTCTTTATTAGTCTCAGCCAGCAACTGCACAACCAGGTTTTTTTTATCACTCTCTCTACCAAACCACAGATCATTCTGATCAGCCTGGGGCCTCATGATCATCCTCTCAGATTCCTTAAAGTGCAGTAGCCTAAACTCTTTCATGAATATCAAGGTAAGCATGAATCCTTTCATCGAAATCGTCATGGCTAGATTTTTCATATCTTTCAGCGGACTACTGAATTCTCTAGCATTACTAACACAACAAGTAAGAAAAGAGCGCACCTTGTTCCGGATTGAAGCATGATCGGCGAACTCCGGTTTGACAGTTAATGTGCTCAGTTCTTCCAACAGCTCAGCTATCTCGTAGAAGACAACATCTAGACGCATTGTGAACGCCGCATTGTCCTCATGGAGAAGAAGGAAGCTTTTGAATATGCTGATCTCTTCCTTGATCAGTTTGAATCGATGTCCCACTCCCAGAGCATCCCCATCCTTTGTGAAACGGCTCAGCAGATGTATTATCCGAGAGATTACATCAGACATTGCAAGAAATGTGAAATTTGGACACTGCTTGAGATTTGAGTTTTTTTTTTCTGAAGTACTCCAATAGTCCAATCCTTTGGTTTGTTGAGTATAGCTTGATCACATTTGACCTTCACTTATTCTACGGCCGACAAGTCACTTTTCAGCCCTTTTTTTCCCCTTCTGAAAATCTATTTTATATTATTGTCATCCAATCCAATTAACTTGAGTATTACATTTACACTACAACAAATGAGTTAAGAACATCCACCATAGTAATGGATCATCATTGGATAGAGACATACATAAAAACAGACATACACTCATTAAATGATGAGTAAGGCCGCGTTTGCCAGAATTTATCAATAGAATTTATTAAAATTTGTTGAAAATGTAATTCAGGTTAATTAAGTTATACTGATTCTTTTTTATCAATACATTGGTTTTCACTTTAGTTCAGTTCAGTTCAATTCAGTTCAGTCCAGTTCAACAAGAAATAAGCTCTAGCAAACAAGGTTTAAGTCCTTATTAAGGAGTGGTTATAAAATCTTCACAATGGTCATTTTTAATACAAGATTAATTATCTCAATAATTTGCTACCCTCATATATTTAACCATCAAGTTGATGATATAAGTTAACAACATAAAATAATTTATTTTAAATGCATGAAAGATGAAGTCTCCCCATCCACTTTGGTATAACTTGTAGAAATTAAATAGCTCTACCTAATACACACATGCTCTTGAGCTATCAAGATATGTAACTTATTTTGTACTCAAGTCATACATATGAAATGAACTGAATTGAACTAAATTGAAATAAACTGAACTGAAAAACAATGTATTGAAAAAAAGAATTAGCATGACTTAATTAACCTGAATTTCGTCAAATTACATTTTCACTGAACTAAACTGAATTGAACTGAACTAATTTACAGATAAACTCTCGGAAACCGGGCCTAAGACTATAAGATATATATATTTTTAAAAGATTACAAAATATTGCAAAGCATGAGAAAAGTTTCCGAATGATCGATCAAACAATATTTTCAAATGATTTCACACCTTCTAGTCCATCTCCCTCAGAGCTACTAAGGCCCTGTTTGCTAGCTAGATGGTAAATTTTAAAGTATAATGATTTATTATAAACAATTAAGATGAAAGATGATGTCTCCCATCTAAAGTCAGTTCTTATATTGGTATAAATTGTAGAAAATTAAATAGCTATAACCAATATACCACTTGCTACCCTCATATATTATTGTCATCCAATCCAATTAACTTGAGTATTACATTTACACTACAACAAATGAGTTAAGAACATCCACCATAGTAATGGATCATCATTGGATAGAGACATACATAAAAACAGATACACACTCCTTAAATGAGGAGTAAGGCTTGCCAAAATTTATCAATAGAATTTATTGAAATTTGTTGAAAATGTAATTCAGGTTAATTAAGTTATACTGATTCTTTTTTATCAATACATTGGTTTTCACTTTAGTTTAGTTCAGTTCAGTTCAGTTCAGTCCAGATCAACAAAAAATAAGCTCTAGCAAACAAGGTTTAAGTCCTTATTAAGGAGTGGTTATAAAATCTTCACAATGGTTATTTTTAATATAAGATTAATTATCTCAATAATTTGCTACCCTCATATATTTAACCATCAAGTTGATGATATAAGTTAACGTACAACATAAAATAATTTATTTTAAACAATCAAGATGCATGAAAGATGAAGTCTCCCCATCCACTTTTGTATAACTTGTAGAAATTAAATAGCTCTAACTTGAGTTATCAAGGTATGTAACTTATTTTGTACTCAAGTCATACACATGAACAGCAAGCTGCTCTGTATTTTTTTTGTGATCTTGAGTTAATTAGGGTGTTTGTATATGCAGAAAATGGGCGACGTCGTTCTAAATATTCACCCAACAGACAAACATGTTGATGCTCCCAACCCTTCCATGGAGCAGACGGCCGAAGCTGACACATGTTTTGCAGCTGTGGAAGCTAAGTTATCCATGCTTTCTCAAGACACTCTCAGTTATGGCTCAATTTGCATCTATAAAGTACCTGAAAATTACCGTAACCAGAATCAACAAGCTTACACGCCCAGATTAGTATCAGTGGGGTTCATCCACCACGGGGGCAACCGATTGCAGCCCATGGAAGAATACAAGATAAGATATCTTAACAATTTTATACAGGTCTTTCGAGTCTCTTTGAAGGAGCTGGTTAAATACGTGAGTGAGCAGCAATACCTCGTCTGTCGTTGCTACGAGGACACCTACACCCGATCTCTGCCGGAGGAGAAAGTTGCATCTGAGGTGATTCTGATGGATGGGGTTTTTGTTATCGAGCTTTTCTTGAAGAACTATTTTGTTGAGCTGAGAGAGAAAGGGGACGTAATATTTGATAATATCTGGGTACATAATGAGGTATTACATGACATGCTTCTCTTCGAGAACCAGCTCCCTCTCGGCTTCATCCGCTCAATGTACGACAAATTCGTCCTGCAAAAAGTGGGGAAATGGTTGGATATCGGTGTTGTTCGTCCTCCATCCTTCACCGAGCTTGCACACAAGTACTTCAAAGATGTTGGCAGCACCGGGAAACTATCCCTGAATCGCAGTTTTTTGCCTGCCAGACATTTCCTCGAGTTCTTATCAATCCTGCACAGGCCAGCTGAGAAGCCAGACAAGAAAGAAAACCCCATCCATCAGGTACAACTGCAATTCGCCAAATGTCCAACCGCAACAGAGCTGAGAGCTGCTGGAGTCCAGTTCCAGAAAGGAAACAACAGTGTTCATTTCAACCCGAAGACTGGAGTTCTGAGTATCCCACCCTTGACGGTAAATGATTCTACCGAAACATTTTACCGCAACGTGATATCTTTCGAGCAGTCTGGATACCATTCAAAATACACCACCAGCATGGTTATATTTCTGGATAACTTGATCGACACCGCCAAGGATGTGGATCTTCTCGCCGGAGATGGCATCGGCATCATCAAGAATGAGCTCGGCAGCAGCGCTCAGGTGGCGGAGCTTTTCAACACCATCTACAAGGAGTTTGTGCCGGACCCGAAGGAGTTTCATTTCGTTAAGGAATGCAAGGAGCTGAATGAGTACAGCCGAGATCGGTTGCATAAGATTAAGGCGGGCACATACAAACAGTTTGCAGTGTTGAAGAAGGATTATTTTGGCAATCCATGGACTATTATCTCTCTTATAGCTGCACTTATAGCTCTGGTTCTTACTGCAATCCAGACAGTTTATTCTGTAAAGTAGTCTTTTCCTAATAAAATTTCTAGCTTACAAGTGATCATAAGCATTGTTTTCTTGGAATTTTTACTGTTTCCATTTCTTGGAATAACTAAGTGTACGTTTATCCATTCAGACTCAAATTTATTGTTATCATAGCTAAATAATACTTATGTAGATTTTCCTTTAATTTTTTTTTTTAAACAGGTAATAATTCAAAATGGACGCGCAATAAAATCCCACTCCTTTTACCCCATGGAGAATCGAACCCGGACCTCTAGATAATTGTACAAATGTTTTACCACTTGAGTTATTACCGAGTCCCGACTTACTTATGTAGACTTATTCATCAGATTGTATGAAGTTAAGACATTTTTATGGTCGTATTATTTAGCCCTAGATAATTAGTCCACATCACATGCAATAATAATGATAATAATAATATGGAGACTTGGAGTCTAGTATATACTAATAAAAAGTCATGAATACGATTGTTAGAAAATGATGTTTAATTAACTAAAATAATACTACTACTAGAGGAAGAGAAAATGCATCTTGTTGTGATGGCTGATGATTTGAACTTTAGTTAATTTTGGTTCTATAAGGGTAAACTCGTTATGCATGTAGCAACACATTTGCTCATATTATCCCTATTATCACATTAATATTTGACCATATTATCCCTGCTAATTTGTTCATGTAATATTATGCATTTGACCATATCAGAGCACTATATAGTCAATTTTAGTCCTGCAAATAGTAAACTAGTTCTTGCATAAAGCAAGACCCTTTAAATATAACTTTCTTAAGTTAAGATGTAAATGTTGATGTATGTATTTTTACAGAACGTACATATATATTATGATGGGAAAAATATTGTAACCTTAGAATAACTTAATTACAGGGAGAATACAATATTCTAGAATATCCACAAAAGATTACAGTACCTGATATATTCACTAATGCGCTTTATGACTTGCTACGCCCCAATTTTACTAATGCAATATTCCATATTTTGTTATGAAATGACTAAAAAAGTCCTTCAAATTTTGAATTATCCAATTTGTTTTATTATGCCTATAGTATGTCTTGGATTTACAAATACATCATTACGTGAGTTGACTTAATAAAATTTTCATTAACTTCAATATACATGAACCCTCAAATAATACCAAGACTAAATTAGTAAATTTTAGAAAATACGGATGTGCATGCAACATCATTTTAGACATATGCATTTCAGCTCCATGTTTCTAGCATTTTGAAATCTTATTGATATTACGAATTTATTTTTACATTTATTACTATTTATTTTAAATTTTAGTTTTTTTTGAAACAGATAACTTATATTTCATGGTCCTGGATAACGTCTAGAAGCGAATGACAAAAAGTTAGGAAGAGCATCCCAAGTGTTAATTAATAGGGAACTCAACTTCGCAAAGTTGGCTAGAGCATGAGCTACATAATTTCTATCTCTAGGGATCCAGTATGGCCCCCCTATGCGACTTCGCTCTATCATGAAAATGATTCTATCCCGTACTGAAACACATGAAGTTGGGCATTCAGTCTTCTGATGAATCATTTGTACCACACGAAGAGCATCTCCAACAACACAGGAATCTTCCTGTCCAAGAGATTCTGCCAATATTAAAGCCTCCTCCAGCGCCATTATAATTCACATTATTTTTTTGCATCTTAACTATAATTCAACATCAGACGGGCCCTGTATTGCTTTTTTCTGCTTTACCAGCATGGTCGGTGAATTTCCTGCAATTTTTCTCTTTATTTTCATATAGAGTGAATTTTACCAAATTAAAACTAACGTGGTTTTGTTCATGAATTTGATAGGTGTATGAGTTTGTACAATTAGATAAATTGTGCTATGCTGGAAGCCATAACATGGACATCAAGTACACCAAGGTACGGTCATGTTAAAATGATGAAAATGTCAAACGACTCAAATTTTTTAAAAATATATTTTATGACTCTAATTAGTCTTTGTTTGGCATTGTTAAGGGGAGGTAAAGATATCCCTCTATGATTGAGAAGGTCCGTCAATCTTTCCTTCTATGGATGGGCGTCTCAGATCGGCGCCGATCTGGTCCACCGACGACTTCACCTGAAAACAGAAAGGGAGAAACGCCGTTGCTTGGCGGAGGTGAGGTGGGTCACAGTTGGGGGAGAGAAATGGGTGGCAAGAGTATTATCTAGGGGTCATGGGTGGGGAGGTCACCACCGGACCTGCGAGAAGTGCCGACCGGTGCCTCCCCGGCGCAGATTAAATTTGGGTGACTTTTGGAGAGAGAAAAGCGATGGAGAGGACTCTGTAATTTAATTTAATTAGTACTTTTTCCTGCCACCAACACCAACATCATAATCTCAGCTTCCATTTATATCTCTTCAAGAGCTTCTCCATATATATCATGTCAAGTTCTCGACTTGTGCCAGCTAGCTCGCTCCCTGCGTCGTATCTCAATTCGCGTTCGCCATTATGCTTCACACCCGGTTTGCACTCGACTATAAAAAATCGGGCGTTGTGATCACACCAGCTTGGCCACACCGAGGCCTAGGCGAATCTAAGGCTAGTGTCAGATGACTTGATTGGTTAAGTCTTTCAAGAGGCTAGATGATGAGGTTTTTTCAACATTTTGATACATTCTTGACTCTTTTGTACAACTATGTTGTTAGAAAGACGTGAATTTGACACATTTGGGATTAGACACGATCTCTAAACACAATTCTGACGAGGGAGGAAGGCAACATCCAAATTCCACCCTTTTCTATGTTTATCTCATATATCTTTATTAAAATTATATATTTATGTTGTCCATGTAATTATAAGACAGGTAAAATATTAGACAACGGATAATTATCGTCGATCGCATTTACAATCATCTTGATTTGAACCTAATTAAAATTGAGTGGGAAGGTATATTATATATAAGTAAACCATAATTAATTTGTTTATAAATAAAATAATAACATAAATAAATTTATTAAACTATTATATCATTACAATACATTATCAAAAGTAGAATTTTATGATAAAAAATTTAATCAAATTTAATTATATTCAAACATTTATCAGTCGAAATTCATTTGTTAGATATATTTTCAACATATAAACATAAATATTACAATAAAACGGCTAATTCAAACCTTTATTTATTAGTAAATTACGGGATACTAATTTTGTCCACGTTTTTGGTAGGGCATATCCTTCGAGACCACGAATAATATTCTATGTTTGTACAGGATTCGATTGCGATTGCGATTGCTATTGCTATTAGAATGGAATCTCAACGAGTGAGTACTTTTCGAAACGAAACATTCAACTATTATCTTAACAAGTTTAAAGAGGTGTTGGAGATCGTGTCTTCATGTTGCTGAGGGTGCACGCTTTTGTGGCGTAATAAGGTGGCCGCTACTGTGTTTACTCAGCTAGCAGTGAGAGTGTGAAACCGAGTGTGAAACCGAGTGTGAAACCGAGTGTGTTTTAAGGTGCACGGATTCGTGCAGTAAGGCATAGACGAAATGGTGAATTATATGACCCGACACGGAACGTCTCAATCTTGTAGAGGAAATTCACCCAACTATTTTCTCAACCCTAATTTTTGTATTTTTGAAACTAATTAAAATTAAGTGTGAATGTATATTATACAAGTAAAACATAATTAATTTTGAAATAAATTGAACCAAGTAATTTTATTCATTTTAAATTTTTTATAAACCAAGTAGTTATTTAATCATTTTGAAACTAATTATAATTGAGTGTGAGATATTATAAAGTAAAACATAATTAATTTGTTTATAAATAACCTAAAAACATGAATAAATCTATAAAATTATTATATCATTACACAAAGTTATCAAATATAGAACTTTATGATCAAAATTATATTCAAACATTTATCACTCGAACTATTAATAGGAGTTGGTTAACATTTTCAGGATATAAACATAAATATTACAATTAAGTATATCTGAGAAAGGGAAAAAAAAATAAAACAAGCAAAATATGGATATCTATTATGATTTAATTATAGATGTCAAAATCACAAGAAAACAAAGAAATGGAAGTCCTTTTTAATTAGTTAGTTTAGAAAGGAAAAATAACAAATTTTATGGAGTAATATATATTTGTGTACATGCCCAATTTATTTCTCACTCCTAATTTTGAAAAGACTAAAGTATAGGTCCAAACTCTAATTTAGTGTTTTTTTAGACCCAAGCCTTATTCAGTTTGAAAGTGCTTGTTCACTATTTTCCTCAAGCTAGCTGCTACGTGATCAGGAAGAAAAAATTTGGGTTGATGGAAGTGGGGGTAAGAAGACATTATTTGGAGGAAAATGACGAAAACACACCTACAAAATTTGGCCGGTTAATAGAACACATGATCGACACATGCCAACTCTAGACGGAAAGTATATATAATAGAATGGGAACCGCGACCTAAAAAAGACTTAAAATTGAAATTGGGATATAATTTGGTCATTTTTAAAGTTAGGACGTAAAAAAGAATTCATTCATAAATCATGCATATAAATGAAGTTGTATGAATGTGCATATTAATTATTGTAAAAACATTTCTTTCTTTTGGATCTCCAGTCCTTTTATACAAAGTCTAGGACAGAGGAAGCTATTTCCTCAATGCTAACATTTGTTGTAGTGTCCACAACAATCTTTGGAACATCACCAACATCATAATCCCAACAGCCTCCATATCCCTCCAAGAGCTTCTCCATATCATGCCAAGTTCTCGGCTTGTGCCAGCTAGCTTCCTTGGCTCGATTCTCAATTCGCGCTCGCCATTCTGCCTCGTCCCCCGGCTTGCACTCGACTATAACAAGCCGGGAGTTGTGATTGCCCGTCATCTCGACCAGCTTGTCTAGATAAGCCGGGCGAGAGAGTGGTGAGTCGATAACCACGCTGAGGCCTAAGCTGAGCTGAGTTGAGGCTAGCTTCCAGATGACTTGGTAGGATAAATCATTTAGAAGGCTAGATGATGATGTTTCTTCAAGTGCTTTTGTGCAATCTCTGAAATGGTCTTTGTCTATAAGAGGGCACTTTAGAGCCTTGGCTATGGAATAAGCTAAAGTGCTCTTGCCACTTCCTGGATGGCCTTTCATGGCTATGATTATTGGCTTTTGAAGTTGATCATCTTCCTCATCATGATTCAAAGCCATGGTTTTTTGCTTTGTTTTTGGTAAACTATGAATTAAATGAAATTTGACTAAAGATCTTGGATTGATTTATAAGGAGACAAGTTTGTGAAGATATGCTCTTATCCATTTTGATGGATTCTTGACTCTTTGTACACCTATGTTGTTTGAAAGACGTGAGTTTTGACACGTTTTGGATAGACATGATCTTTAACACAAATGAGACAGAAAGCAACATCGAAATTACACCTTTTCTATTATAAAAAAAATTAAAAAAATTACACCTTTTCTATTTTTTTAAAAGATGTCCTAATTAAGGTTATTTATTTATTTTTGTCCATCCTATCATTAGGGGAGACAATTTACAATATAATGCAGTGAATATTACCCTATAGTTAATACTCAATATTCCACTATATTACACATATATAGTTTAAGGATTTCCTCCAACGGCTGAGTGGTTATAAGCACATAATACTACTAGCATAAATTATCTATGCTCTTTACATGTAAACTCACTCAACTTTAGATGGTTCCCAAGACTAACTGCAAACATATACCAGCACAAGATGCATCAGGTTTCTTCACCAAAACGCTCCTTTGTTGCTCCCCGATGCAAAAGATTTTCCAATCTTGCTTCCATGGTGCTTAATTGTCTCGTCACCTGATATCAAAACTTTGGCCATAAACACATGTCACATGTTTTTCTTGTAACCATCTAGCTGATAGCATAAACGACCATATGTAAATTCCGCTTGATTCACCACTAACTCTTTGTGAAGATTTCTGATAAACTCTGCAACCTTTTCAGTGCTTCCAAACTCATTCTTAACAATACCATATCTGATAAGAATCTCAACATCTAATCTATAGATGATTCTGGTTGCTGGATCTGATTTTGAAAGCATTTTTGTAGTAACTTTGATGCAAGTGTATGACATTTACT
Organism: Cruciata laevipes; assembly: GCA_963678965.1. Classification (NCBI taxonomy): domain Eukaryota; kingdom Viridiplantae; phylum Streptophyta; class Magnoliopsida; order Gentianales; family Rubiaceae; genus Cruciata; species Cruciata laevipes. The sequence continues at coordinate 22,109,622 of OY787642.1, forward strand.
TAGCAATCTTCCATTACTTGAATTTTCTGGGTTACGTTGTTGCATTTTTTTTCCGTTGTTGAAAAGTACCAGCTTTGATTACCAAATTGGGCTTGGGATCCCGTAAAAGACTCCTACCATAGGTGGTTTTAATTTATTTTTTTAAAAAGCTTTGATTATCAAACTAATTTTCGTCCACTTTGATGATCAAACTTTTGAATGAGTAATAGATATGAATTAGGTATTTAGGTATTAATTTGGTCGGAGAATCCCACCCGTGTAGCCGGAAGGGAGAAAACTCAGTCTCAGTAAATGTTGTTTTTGAAACTATTTAGTAAGTTGGTGGTGTTTTTTTTGTTGTATAGTACATAATTTTGACAGTGTATTAGATGATGATGCTGCTGTTGCTTTCTGAAGGTCATCTTTTGACTGCATGCAATATATATGCTCTCACCACCACTGCATATATCTCTGCAACGAGCATCACATCTAGAGCTTGCTAACGTTGTCAAAATAAGTGTTGTCTAAAAAACGCCCACATTTTACTAGTGCACATCCATATTTTCTAAAATTTACTAATTTACTCTTGGTATTATTTGAGGCTTCATGTGTATTGAAGTCAATGAAAATTTTATTAAGTCAACTCACGTAATAATGATGTATCTATAAATCCAAGACATACTATATATAGGCATAATTAAACAAATTGGATAATTCAAAATTTGAAGGACTTTTTAGTCATTTCATAACAAAATATGGACTGTATTAGTAAAATTGGGGAGACATATAAGAGCATCTCCAATGGTTATAATTATGTAGTTGCTTGCAATTTTTAATAAGTTATAGCAGTACTGCCAACCATTGTTGGTTGGCCATGGTGGACTGCTACTTGAGCAGTACTGCCTTGCGGAGCAGCACTGCCGCACCTCGATAATATAAATAATTGTCGACTATCCCATAATTAGAACTAATTTAAAATGTTAATAATATTTTCATTCTACAAAAACTTATTTACCATAGTAAATTGAGTCATAATATTTTTGAGTAAATCGTACGTGTTCTTACATATTTGATGTTTGTAATGATAAATTTAAACGAAATTTTTATCCTTCGTAAAAAATTTCATACTTATTAAACAGCGTATCCAACATACCAAATACATGTTTTTAAAATTGTAATTTTTTGAAATATAATATAATATTTGTTTATACAAAAAATGATAACAACAAAAATACTTTTTATATAAAGTAAGCATTATTTATATACAAATATAAATATAAATAATCTTAATTTATATTAACCTAAAATTAATTATTAGTATGATCAATAATTTTTACTTCTCGAGCATTAATAATATTTTATTTTATAAAAATTTGGTATGATTTGTGCAAATAATTATGCTACTTTATTTAATAAATATTACTTATTGTAGATGTATTATATTTATTTCAAATTTAATTTAAATTTACAAATAATCAAAATAATTTATTAGAGTATTTTTCAAAAATAAGGAAACATGTGGGACCTAGAAGTTATAAATGAATGTAGCAAACCATTGTTGAAAGGTATAGCTTGCCTCATCATTAGCTTGAAATATTATGTGGCAAGTCTAGCAGTACCTTACCATTGGAGATGCTCTAACCGTCAGACTCCATTACCTTCCTAATCATTGAACAACGTCATCCCTCAATATAAGCTTCGATCCTTAATTTTCCATTGGTGTGGTTTAATCAAGCCATAATCTCTCCAAATTGAACACATAAAAGACTTCTGATACGTACTTACCTTGACTAAATAAAATTCTAGATATTTTATGAATAAGGCCTGTTTGCCAGAGTTTATTTCTTGCTGCACTGAACTGAACTACACTGAACTGGATTGAACTAAACTGAATTGAAGTGACAATTAATGTCTTGAAAAAAAGAATCAACATAACTGAATAAACCCGAATTTTATCAAATTGTATTTGCACTGAACTGAATTGAATTGAACTGAACTGATCTACAGATGAGATCTGACAAACAGTGCCTAAGATAGCACTGCAGTCTGCATGTAGGATCTAAAAGCAAAAGTGAAAGTGAAAAATTAGTAAGGGTGACTACACTTTAACTCTTTTTTTAATTTGCTACTTACTTTTCATTTTAACATCGATTTTTGGAATTTGCTTGCATGCATGCTGACCAGAGCTTTATAATCCCTTCGTTTTATTCTGACGAAGCTTCATAACCAGAAATGAAATTAAGCATTTATATACTAAACATTTATATACTAAGGCAATTATTAAGCATTTATACCCTATCAAGCATTTATATACTAAGGCTTCATAACCAGGAATGAAATTAAGCTATGAGAGGAATATATACTCCAATATATAAGTAAAAGTAGCTTATGAGATTGCATGATTCTAAAGATTGCATAATCTTATCCTATCACTTTATTTGAAAGAATGATTTGAATTAACAATACCAGAGAGCCACAAAAACAAATGCTTTCCTTCCTTGTTCAGAAAGAATAGAATAAATGATTTCCACCACTTGCTAGAGAAGCATCAGATTCAGCCACGCCTATAAACACTTGCAAAACTTATCCTATAAATTTAACATAGTATTTCATACACAACATATATATGATAGGTGTTGGAGAGTTAAGCAAGTGTTCGAAAGGTGCATAGGGAAAAACTGTCGGTTTGTATAGAGATTTCAAGGATGGTGGTGAGTACGCTCTCATTGTAGACATATGCATTTCAGCTCCATGTTTCTAGCATTTTGAAGTCTTATTGATATTACAAATTTAATTTTATTATTATTCTTTTTTTTTTAATTTTAGTCTAGTTCAACTTAGATTGGATGAAAAAATTTTAATTACCTTAGAGTCATATATAATTTATGTTATTTTTTGCATCTTAACTATAATTCAACATCAGATTAGCCTTGTACTCCTTTTTTATGTTTTACTAGCAAGGTCGGTGAATTTCATGCAATTTTCTCTTTATTTTCCAAATTTGATAGGTGTATGAGTTCGTACAATTAGATAAATTGTGCTATGCTGGAAGTCATGGCATGGACATCAAATACGTACACCAAGGTACATTTATGCTAAAATGATGAAAATGTCAAAAGACTCAAATTTTTTAAAAATACATTTTATTACTCTAATTACTTTTTGTTTGGCATTGTTAAGGGAGGTAAAGATATCCTTCTATGATTGAGAAGGTCCGTCAATTTTTCCTTCTATTACTTCACTTTTACATAATTAAATTAATAATATTTAATCATTTCTGAATAATAACAATTGATCAGGTTTATAGAGTTCTTTTGGAAAGAACAAAACACATATATATCTGGAACCGTTTTGGAGACCAACACATTCTGCATGCCGGTTCATTATCGGCGCAAACAGGTATGTCACTAAATGTAATATGAATTATTGTTTTGTTAGATATGTGTTTGTTGTTTTAAAGTAAATTTTTTGCATCTTTGCACGTCTAAGACATTAACATGAATACATGAATAGGTTGATGATTCGGTTTTGGAAGGTCGCTACGTTTTTATTAAGATGTTTTTTGTTGCGACGAATATTAAGATTTAAGAAACTAGAAAATTATTACATAGTCTTCTTCTTCAACTCCCATTTTAAAAAATTATTTGTGAAACTACAAAACTCTTAAACTCTTCATCTTCCCCGGCTAACCAAGCATGTTTTTTTTTTTTTTTTTTTTTTTAAATTTTTTGCTTGAATTAGGATTCTAGTGGTTTGGGCAATGATAGGGACCATTGGAAAGACGTTGAATCACCTACAAGGATGGTTCGTTGTCAAGTTCATCATCAAGAAGAAAAGCTGGAATTTATATTTTAATGCGTCTATGTATAAAGAATTCATCAATTTGTTAGCCGAAAATGGTGAAAGCATTGGAAATCGTAGGCAATGGATTAATTTAACTTTGTCTTAGTATTCCCAGTTTCTTCAACCGCTGGCACTTTAAATATTTCAGGCATCATTACTATATTTGGTTAATTTAAATTATATTTAGTATAATATTGTAGTATAACATTTGGCTGATTAGTATAATATTGCCGCTCGGGTCCACTATTTTCACAAACTTGTTCGTCACTACATTATCAACCGATCTTTTTCGCAACAGATCTTATTATAGTCACGAATTTATCTACTGATCATATTCGTCACAAGTTTATCTACGGTTCTTATTCGTCACTATTTATCAACGGATCTTATTCTTCACTATTTTATCAACGGAACTTATTCGTAACTGTAATGGTTAAGAATAAAACCAAATTGTGTAGAGTCCATTTTTTATTGGCTTATTTGTGGCAGATTCGATGTTGCAACATCGATTAGGGTTTAGCAGAAAGTGACAGAAATTCCAACGCAGCTTTAAAAGGCAAGGAAATATTGTGCGTATGGGATTTATGGTAAATACAGTCCAGCGAATATCAACAACTCAGTTTTACACTATGGAGATTTGATCAATGAGTTGGAGCCAAATCTTTCCATATTTTTCAGTTGGAAGATATTCTTTATTCCTTATCTTCAGAGATTTTGAGAATCAAATCAACCATGATTGAAGGAAGGAATTTGATGCCGTGAAGTAACCTCTTCAACCACGGCATTGAGCTATAAAGGGACATCAGCTGCGCTGCTCAAATTAAGGATTTTACACGCAACAATTCTATCTTCAGAATCTGTTTTCAATCTTGAGCAAAAGGCAGCACAGTCCGTTTTACTTTATCACAACCATTTGGACGTGTGGAAGCCGGTGTGTTCGAAATCACCATAAAGCTCCTGGTGTGGGAGTGATCGTAGACTAGGGAGAACTCGTGGTCCGATTGGAGCGAGGGATCGCAACATCGAAGACTAGGAGAACTGGTGGTCCGATTGGAGCGAGGGATCGCAACCACTTAGAAATTGTAAAAGATAAGTCTGTAATCTGTCTTTTGCCAATTTAGTGGAATGATTTCAACTCAGGGCTACGGCCCCGCAGACGTAGGTGCATTGCACCGAACTGCGTGATCAAATCTGCGTGTCTTTTATTTTCTGCAATTTAAGGTTTTTCATGTTGCAACATCGTTTATGCAGTAAAACCTAAAACACAGCTAGTCAGTATTTTAGACAACTTATTTGATCTGAATCTGGTAGATAGGAATTACAAATTGGTCACTAACTATAAATCAAATTCACACGGTTGGCGGTAAGTTGGAATCTCTATATGCGCGAGAAAATAATATTATACGTTGTAGTCTTGAAGAGTAGTTAAAACACTGGGATTTTCATACTATTTGTTTGTATAAGTTTCTTCAATCCAATCAGTTGTTAATTTGCAATTATAAAATGACAAAAATTTGTGCACTTGTAAAAAAAAAATACATAAGTTTTAGTTGTTATTTGGGCGTGTCTGTTTATTTCAAACACGAAATTAATAGTTAATATATAACACTAGCTAGAGCAGTAGTTCACATGTTCTTGTCCCGGTCATAATCAAAGTTGCAAATGTAAAATTAGTTTACATTAACCTAGTTAATTCATTCATTTCCTCACTGGTTTTAGATGAATTTTCTCAATTAGTTATATAGAAAAACCCTTCAAATCCCATTTCTAATTAATTTAGATATAACCCTTCCAGTATTCGCAAACAATAATCATCTACTTAATTAATTATTTTCTTGTACACTTTGTACTGGTTATCATATTTCACAAGAAAGTTGCCAGTTTTTATTTAAAAAGGTAATAATCCAAATGGGCTCCTAATAAAATCTCACCCTCCCCTTGCCCCACTTCCTCAAAAGACTATTACATACCCTCTTCTAAATTCGAAGATCATGACAAATTATCCCAAACTTTACATTTTAACTAATTATTAATTATTATTAATTTAGTTAAAGTGATCATCATTTTAGAGTATGCAAAATAGGGTATCTGTTGAAGTTGACTACAAAAATTATAAATATTCTCCTATCTTATGCTCTATCAATTCAGTTGAGGTGATCATTCTCCTATCTTACCTTTATGTATGTAGTTTATTATTCCAATCACTATTGTATTAGATGTGGTGTTTGAATCCTATTTGGAATAAGGTTCATTATGTTTTTCCTATATATATAGGAATTGTTATCCTTGTGCTGTTGCATTCCAAATTTCAAATCTCTTTGTAATATTTTCGAAGAGGTTATATACATTTTAATATTTTTCTCATTAATTCTCAAGTTATCAGTTAAGCATGTTGCATCCTCATTGCGCCTACGAATATCTTCTTAACACCTTATACACATTAAGGACGAAAGTGCTTTGTTTGGCAAAGAGAACGGATACCATTGGAAGCAAGAAGCTCGACACGACGGAGGACACGTCAGCCCTCGACGGAGAGAATGAAAACATGAATTCTCCGGCCAAAATCATTCATCTCAACATCGGAGGCAAGAAGTTTGACACGATGGAGGACACGTTAACCCTCCGTGAGCCGGACTCGATGCTGGCCGAATATTTTATTTATAATATGCTATATTGGACGGTGCGGATCTGACTAAAGCGAATTTGCAAGGTGCAGATTTGAGAAGAGCTGGCCTGAGAAGAACTGTTTTGAGCTGTGCAAATTTGAGAAATGCAAACATGGTGAGTGCAAGTCTCGTATGTGTCCATTGGGATCCCGATGAAAACAAAGGAGTTACTGCATGGTGTTGGAATATGTATATGCGTGGTGTGAATGAGCGTAAATGGAATAGGTACTGAGATGTTGAGTTATAATCGCCGTTGGGAAACGCCCAGCATTATAAATGTGATTAAGGTAGCATGCATGGAGTAATTAAGGTGATCAAGGTTCAAATTAAAATTGTAATCAACAGAGGATTAAGCTTAATCTTTACAATTTCATGAATCAACTCAATTAATTCAACCCATAACTAATTATTCAGCTACTCGCTCAATTAATTCAACCCATAACTAATTATTCAGCTACTCGCGATTAAACTAAAAAACAATTATATAAAGAAAGCAAGATATAAAACAGGGCAAAATGTTTAGATGACCCTCAGTTGTTAGTTAAGTGCAATTATAACCCCCAGTTCTGGAAAGTGCAATTATAATTCTCTAAACGTGTCGATATGACTAATTCCGGTATACACCTGCGTAGATAGATAAAAATACTCTTTAAATTTAATTTGAACTGAATTTCATATATAATTTCACTGATCAGAAATTTATCAAAAATAACATGGTATAATCGCACTTATCATGAACTCATAATTATATTTGCACTCAACTAATTATAACTGATGGTTAATTATATGAGCACTTTTCTGGTGGTGGCATCATAACAAGTCAGGTCGATTCTCGGTGAAATCGGGCATACCATCTACTCAGGGCTCGGGTTTCCACCACCAGGACGCCATAACTTTGCAAGACAGGAATTTATAGAACCGATTTTGGAGCCTTCGAGTACCACATAGAGCAAAACAATTTGCACGGAGGCTATTATTAGACTCTCTACCCCTTAGTACAAACTTGAGAGCTCAAACTATGGATATTCCCCTCACCTGCCCACGTTGTCAGCAAGACGGGGATACCACTCTACACATGTTCTTTAACATGTGTCAGTTCGCTCGTCGAATTTGGACTGTTGCATGTCTGACGCCAACTATAGAAGCGGCAAGGATGAACCGGAGTGAGCAATGATTTAAAGTTCTCGTCAGAAACGACCCAAAGATGGCAGTGCATAATCTAATGCCATGCGATGGGATATGGATGCAACGTGTGCAAACTTGTGTTCGTTTAAGAATGCAAACTAGTGGCATGAAAGAACGTCTGAAGCCCTAATGGAGAACTCACTTATTTGGTCACTACCAAACCGTCTGAGGGTGCGTTTTGATGCAAGTATCAAGGACGGTATTGCAGGCATTGGGCCGGGGTAGTAGCGCCGTAAGAGGATAGCACTTTCATCCGGGCATCGATTGAAACATTCTAGGGTACCACTGATCCGTGTTATGCATGCAGAAGGACTAGCACTCCGAGCTGTTATAGGATTGACTGATGATTTTGGGTTGGATGTGCTATCATTTATAGGCGACCGCTTAAGTATTGTTTGTATGGTTTGGGAGCTAGAGCTTAACTCTAGACTTTGTGAAGCTGATTGAAGAAATCCGAAGAAAAATCCAATCTTCCTCTTTTGCACGCACACAAGCCTGTAGTATAAAACAATACTCCCAAATCCTAATCATAATGGGAGTTAACAAAAATTGTTCTTTCCAATTCTACTTTTGCCTCACCTTATTCTGTAAATCTGAGTTTCAGATTTAAACTAAGATAATTTTGAGTGTAATTCTTGGGTAATATATAAATGATAAAACTATTTCGTATGGCATATTGTTAGATTTATTGTAGTATTTAAAAAGTAATTGTGTAAATATATTTCTATATGTAATTAATATTCGTTAAAAGTTAAACATAATCATTGAACACAGTGAATAGTCTGTACAATTTTTGTAAGACGAAGGGAGTATAAAAAGCCACTCTCATGCACACACTTGGTCCAAGTGATTCATTCAGCCCGATTGAAGAATTGAGCTGAATCTTGAAAAATCTAAGGTCTTTTCTTTAATTATCGGTATATTTTATTACTTTTTCTTATGTGGTAAATCGAAACAACCACAATTCTTTTTGAAGCACCTCATTACAAATTTTTGTGGGAAAATTATGATCTTAAAAATGAATTGGGATTAAAATGCGAAACTGTATAAGACTGTTTAATTTCATACTCTATTAATTCAGTTGAGATTATCATTCTTTTCTTTTAGGATGCATCAAAAGATCTTCATTTACCTTTGTGCATAGTTTATTTTCCCAATCACTATTAATTGTATTAGATTTGGTGAATCCTTATTGGAATAAGATTCCTAGCTTGTGTTTTTCCTATATATAGGAATTGTCATCCTTATATTATCCCAATCGCGACACGATGAATTCTCCCAAAATCATTCATCTCAACATCGGAGGCGAGAAGTTTGACACGACGGAGGACACGTTAACCCTCCGTGAGCCAGACTCGATGCTGGCGGCGATGTTTAGCGGCCGGTATAGTGTCAACGGCAGCGATCAAAACGGATACATATTTATCGATAGGAACGGAAAACTCTTTCAACACATCTTAGATTGGTTGAGACACGGTTTTGTGCCGATCATGGAAGATAAAGCCGCTTGTATGAAGCTGTTGCAAGAGGCTGAATATTTCCAGCTCGTCGGATTAATCGAAGAACTAAAAGCACAAATTAAATTGCTTGAAAAAAATTCGAAATTGACTCGAACTGATATCATCAATCGTATATTTACATCACGGTCATCACCAGTACTGCAACTAGAAGGATCTGATCTCTCCGGCGTTAATCTTTCCGGCCTTGATTTGAGCGGAGCGAATCTCGAGAACGCGAAACTGTATAACGCAAATCTCGAAAAAGCTGATATGCAAGGAGCTATGCTGGATGGTGCGAAGCTGAGCAATGCGAATCTGAAAAGTGCTAATCTGCAAGGAGCTGTTTTGGATGGCGCGAAGTTAACCGGCGCGAATCTCGGAAGGGCGAACTTGCAGGATGCTATTTTGGACGGTGCGGATCTGACTCAGGCGAATTTGGGAGGTGCAGATTTGAGAAGAGCTTGCCTGAGAAGAACTGTTTTGAGCTGTGCAAATTTGAGAGATGCAAATATGGAGGGGTCAAGTCTCATTTGTGCTAATTTGGAAGGTGCTTATCATAGGTATGCGGTGTATAATCAAAAAGCGAATCTTTGTGGTGCTAAAACACAAAATCACCATACATAGATTATAAATCAGATCATAAAATCATCTTTGTGTAGGATTGATAAGAACTCGATGAAATGTCTAGTTCGCGAAAAATCACCATACATAGATCTTTAGACCCCACGGATTTGGAGTTTTTATTGAATCGTTTTTTCTTTTCTTCCCGGAATCGATTAATCCGATAGAAAGTTTTACTCAATTTGCTAGTAGATTGAGGTTCTTATGAATTCTGTTATTTTTCCAGATCAGGATATATGTTTGATTACTTGTTAGTTGAACAGACATCTTTTCTCAATTGTCATTTTATTCTACCAAACACTTATACAATCTTGTAATGAAATTAAACAATAAGTTTATCTAATGCAATCATCTAATACAATTAATCAAATCAGCTAATACAATCAACATCAGCTAAGCGCTCTAACCTAATTCTCAAACACCCCCACTGTGTATCATCTTGTTTTCTGGATTGAAATGATTAGTTTAAGAATTCCCGGCTCTTAAAATGATTGAACCGATCGATGCCCTTTTCCTTTTTCTCGCACAAATAAACCTGTGATCAATGTGTTTGGATTGCATAAAGAATTTCGTACGTTATTTCTTATAAATGTCAAATTCTATAAAAATGCAATGATTAATGAATCAAGCTTTTCTTCTTCTTATTCAGAGGTAATAGAACAATGTAGTCCATATTTTCTACTATAATAGACTAAATTACCCTCATTATAAGGGTTAAAGGTTAGTACTCAATTCATAATTTATTAATCCAACTTTTGAGTTTCTCAATTCATGAACCAACTTTTGAGCTTCCTCTGTTCATGCACACTGTTCACGAGCTTCTCATCTCATAATTAGGTCTTGGAAGCCGAGGAGATTTTCCTCAAAACAATGCGCATATATTGAAAGACCCTGTCCATGAATTCTCATCGACAACAGTTTCAACTTTACTGAAATTCTATCCCTTAAACAAAAACAGAGGGAAAACATGAACTCCTTTTATGGCCATTCTGCTTCAATCGCTCACCTCGACATCGGAGGGAAGAAGTTGAAAGTTCCACCATTCTACCAAACAACTAAATCCTATCGTGTTCAAGTTTTAATTTAAAACAGCAAATTAAAACTAAGTGCGGAAATTAAAGAACACACGATATGATCACCCAGTTCAGTGCATCGCACCTACGTCTGGGGGGCCGTAGCCCGTGGTAAAGATCCTTCACTAGTTGCAATAAATATGTCCGGTCTATTACAATCTAATGGCTACTCTAGCAAGCCTATCACACTACCATTTCTTTCTGATAGCTGTTACAGTGATTACCTTCTTTTCCACGAAGGTGCGACAAGATCTCTTCCACCCGAGCTTTAACACACGTCCCAAGTGTTTGTGGTTGTTGAAAACCGTGGACGACGACGCTGCTTTGGCCTGGCCTAAGGTAAACCCCGAAGGGGATTTTTTCTCTCGTAAGATCGGCAAATCAGGCTCTCAGCTAATTGTCCCTTTTATAGCTCAATGATGTGTGAATTAAGTCATCTCCATAGCTGTAGAATTCCATTCCAATTAAACCACGTTTAAAACAGAAACTCTTTGGAATAAGGAATTCAGAAAATCATTTTCCAATTAAATCTCTGCAATATCCCATGAATAAATCTGAATTGAAAATGGATTTGGACTGTATTATTTCGAAACAACTTTCCTCTTTAAAAACATGAGCTGAGATTCTGGAATTTTTCTATCTTTTTCTGCCCAAAACAGTCATGTTGCAACATGACCTTCCACAAAGCAGCCAACAAAATCTGGACTTACAGAAGTTTCACACCACGGCGGACACGCTAACCCTCCGTGAGCCGGATTCGATGCTGGCGGCGATGTTTAGCGGCCGATATAATGTAAACGGGAACGAGTCTGATCAGAATGGATATGTATTCATTGATAGGGATGGGAAGCATTTTCGACATATCTTAAACTGGTTGCAAGACGGCGCTGTGCCGATTATGAAAGATGGTGATTACACGGAGCTGCTGCGAGAGGCGGAATATTTCCAACTTGTTGGATTAATTGAAGAAATAAATGCCAAAACTAGTGTTCGATTACTTGATGAGGGTTCTAAATTGTCTCAAACTGATATCATCAAACGCATATCACCAAATGTAAGGTTATACAGCTACGAGGAGTTGATCTTTCAGGCCTTGATTTGAGTGGTGCGAATTTGGCCAGTGCTAAACTGAATGGTGCAAATCTGAATGGTGCGAATCTCGAAGGTGCTAATTTGGAAGGTGCTAATTTGTAACTTGTAAGTACTTCATAACTATAGAATTATCTATTTTCTTTAAAAAAAACCTAGCCGCCCTCCCCCAAAATCCTCCCCAAACTCCCTCTTTTCTTCTTCAATTTTCTTCCCCGTCTTCCCCTTCTTCTTCAATGGGAAGACGGGGAAGCAATCGTTCTTCTGTTTATTATTTTTAATACCGTTGAATAAGCGTGTTTCAATCAACATAATAAGTTCTTCGACTAGATCTTGATTTATGTCGAAGTTTTGTTCTCGATCCAAATAATTGGATCGTGTGAGGCCCCGTGTCTAGAAATTAGATATAATATTACTTTGAACTATGATAGACTGAAATCTTTAATCTTTTAATTGATAATTGTGAAAACCCCGTCTTATAAGAGATCAAATTGACTTGGTAAAAGTAGAAACACTTGTAATTGTAATTCAGGGGTTAATTTAATATGCATGTATAGAAATAAACTTCTATAATATATAAGGTAAAAGGTATATAGACAAGCATTTTTAATCAGGATAACCTCAACTATAAAGAGTTTTAAAATTAACACTGATAATATTAATGTGAAAATATATTTAAGGTAGAATAAAATACATAATCTTAGGAGTCGTTTGGTTCATGTGGGAATTAAGTTCCCACAGATTTTGTAATTACTCAGAATTTAATTCCTTTGAAAAAATACTCAGAATTCGAAAAACTTGTTTGGTTGCACGTGGGGATTTTGTTATTGCTGGGATTTTATTTACTGCATGTTGTTTGGTTTACTTCACGTGATTCTTTAAAATGGGAGGGAAATAGAAATTTGCCGCGTAGAAGTGGAAAATTTCCGCATGCATGATGGATAAATGGGTAAAATCGTAGAAAATAAACGCGTATTTGTATTCTACCTAGGGTGTACTCGGTAACAAATTTCCTTCGTTCTGTGGTAATTTGAAATTCTGCGGAATTTATATTTCCGACGTTTTGGTTATTTTACGTCAACCAAACAAGCACGGCAAGGTTCAAATCCTCGTATTTTGTTATTACCGCGTTTCATACGCATACCAAACGACCCCTTATAAAGATTGTCAATCTTGGATGACTTAGTTTTTTTTTATTATTAAACTAAATAAACTTAAATCAACCAAATTTAAAAAGGAAATAAAATCACTAATGAGTCAGGAAGCATGTCCAACACGTGTCAGTCTCTAGTTTTATTTTCCAAAGACTCACCAAAACTTTCCAAAACCTTCAGCTCGTAGAACTCCCTCTCAGAAAACAGAATATTCTCCCAAATCTGTATGAACTCGCCTCAGCTCTATCTCCTGCCACCACCTCTCTCCTACACCATTACGCCGTCTTCTTTCTTCATCTTTGGCGGTCAACACCTTCATCAATTCACTATCATGGCAGATTCATTCCCCTTCGCTGCCTATTTGGTTCAACCAAAATCATTCACTCAAACCCAATTTGATCTCACCACCAAAATCTCGATTAAATAGTCAAATCAATCACCGTGGAATCAAGGATTTCAAGGGAACAAAGATCAGACTCAACAATCGTGTGATTAAGAGGAGAAAGGAAGCAGGGATTAGGAGTTATCTATGGATTTTCAAACTAGGGAAAATTAATCCTCTCGAGGTGGAAAAGGTAAACTCTTGATTCTTTAAGTTTGGGGATTATACAAAAGGGTTAGTTGTTTGGGTGAAATATGATGAATAGGTTAATACACACATGCATGAAGTATAATCGTAGGATAATGAGCAAGAAGGGATTTGAATGGGGAAGAAAATGGGTTAAGGAAGAACATAAGAAATCTGTATAACTTGATATTAGGTGTAGCAGTGAACTTTAAAAGATTCTATCTTACAAAATATAGATCTAACTATGATGAAATTTATGTCGTTGGAAGCCTATGATTCATAACTTTAATCAGAATCAAGAATCATCCAATTTGGTTAAGGAATGAGGGAGAAAGAGAATTTTTAAGTTCTGCCCTCTTCCAGTTGTGTTGTAGCAGGAATATAAACTTTAAAAATCCATATCTAATCAACCATAAATCCGATTTTGTCGATTCATGAAACTGTGTAATCTTTGTAGAATAAATATCAGTTTGGAACTTGAAATTATTGAAAAAAAGTAGGAAATGAATTAGATAATCGATGTTGAAGTCTGTTGTGACAGAACTTCTGCACTCTGCAGCACAGAATGAACATACTTAAAATCACCGTATCTTGTTAACCGTAACTCCAATTGTACTGAATTTTATACTTGTACAACCCTTGCAATATGAACTTCATAATGGAGTCTTGATTCATCCAAGTTAACCTACAAATGGGTGAGAAAATCAACTTCTAACTCTGCTGCATATTTAATTTATGTAAAAGGGTTTCCAGAGAACATAAACGTATTCAATGAACCATAATTCTACTTTTCCTAAATTTTGAACCTGTGTAACCCTTTTGACCTAAACTATAACATAGGAATTTGTATCTTCAAAATAGAAAAGGTAATGAGATAGGAAATCAACCTTGAAGTGCGCTGCAATCATAGTCTGCTGCAGATGAGGATTAGTTTCAGTCTGAACTTTGAATATTCATATTTTACAAACTATAACTCGGATTTTGTTGAATTTTATACCTGTGTAATCCTTGTAGGATAATCTTCAGTTTAGGATTTGGAATTGTTAAAAACGGACAGGTAATGAGTGAGATAAAGTGAATTTTAAGTCTGCTGCGTATAGAATAAAAGTTCTAGCGGTCTTAACTTAATATAGCCATATCTCGCTAACCGCAACTCTGTTTTTGCTAAAACCAGCACCATTACAAACCTTGTCATGTCATATGTATTTCAGAACGTTCAGTTGTTAAAAAAGGAATAAATAATGGGTAAGATAATGGACTTTTGAATCTGCTGCTGAATGAAGAGTTTTAGCATGCTTAATTTGGAATATCCATATCTTGTTAACCGTGACTCGGTTTTGATTGGTTGTTGTTTTGTTGTGATCTCGAAGTGATGAACTATATTTAAAAATCACAAATCATTTTATCTGGTTGGGAAACGGTAGCAGAAGGGACGGTAAAGTACGCTGCAGAATTTAGTTTGTAGAACTGATCTTCAATATATTTCACAGAACTGTTCACCAGTAAACTACAACTTCGGTTCAGCTGTGTAGCCGTCCTGTGCCAGTAAACTCTCTTTTAGGGATTGATTAGTTCCGTGATACATTATAACCGCAGGGTTCTGAAACTTCTATCATTGAAACGCATGAAAGGTGAGTGTTCTCACTTTTCAAAACCTATATATAGTTTTAAGCTGTCATGCCTATGTGTAATATGTGTACTATCTATATTTTCAAAAATACAAAAGGCATTCGTTTCTGATATTTGAGATTGTTTAAGATATAAGTGAGTACTTTTATTCTCAAGATATGTGCTATATGAGACTGTCATATGCTACCTGTAAATGAGATATATATATATGGTTTGACTTGTAAGAAAGAATATGTTTATAGTCTGATAGTTATCTTATAATTCTGTTTCTGATTCTGATTTAATGTCTTGATTATATACTGGCTTGTTGTGATTTGGCTAGTGGATAATGACATGGTTGTATTGGGTGTGCTTACATCATGGATTATCTTAAGCTGATAAAGTGTATTCATGGTAAATCTAGTTAGAAGATTATATGATATCACATTGTGTATTTTTACTCACTGATAGATGATCTTCTGATGTTATTTTGTGTGAGATTATAAGTTCTATAAATGAGTACCTTGATGCATGTGCTTATCTGTTATGTGGCGACTCGTATAGTCGGATTACTCGTTTTATATGATCAAAGTGTTTACTATACTCTCTATTGAGTTTTTCGTCGGTCATGTGACATGTGAAAAACTATGAGATTACTTGCTAACGTGAGATGTATCTTTAAAATATACAGATGATAACTTTAGTCTTATTCTCGGAATATATGCTACCTGCGACTGTGTCACTAACTGTAACTTGAGCTGTATCTTCTCTACCTGATTAGAGTAGTATGACTAGTATAATTGATTGTGTGGATCCTGCTCCGAGTATGTACTGTTATACATTGTACTCGAGTTGTTGTGATATATTGTAGTTGAGTTGTAGTTGAAATATTTTGGGATGCCATGAGTACAATGTGATGTCGCCGATATAGTTGGACTGTTAATAAACTATTAATTAATGGTCTTGAGCATACCCGATCTGATTGATTATTCACTATTGGTGTTATATGAGAGTGTGATGTTATTGAGCTTTGAATTTACTAGTTGTTTTGATGCTCTGTCTTTCGTTCTTGACATCTGATATTGTGGTTGGTGAAGTTCCAAATTAGTATTATGTGATCATGCGAGTTTTATGTGATGTGAGTTGTTTAACTAAATTATATTGACTAATATTGAAAATGTGTGAAATATGGAATTCAGTTGTGACCAGGAACCTAAAGGCCGTGTGGGTAAGCCACCTCTAGAATCCAAATGGACCTAAGTGCTACACACGGGGTGAGCCACCTCTAGAATCCAAATGGACCTAAGTGCTACACACGGGGTGAGCCACCTCTAGAATCCCTTTGGGACCTAAGTGCTACGTGTGGGTGAGCCACCTCTAGAATCCAAATGGACCTAAGTGCTACACACGGGGGCCACCTTTAGTATTCTTGTAAAATGTTGTTCGGGACCTAAGTGCTACGTGTGGGTGAGCCACCTCTAGAATCCAAATGGACCTAAGTGCTACACACGAAAGACACCTCTAGAATCCTTAAAAAAATAATGCTCAGGACCTAAGTGCTACGTGTGGGTGAGCCACCTCTAGAATCTCATTTTGGGACCTAAGTGCTACACACGGAAGCCACCTCTAGAATCCCATAACTCGTGGTTGAATTATCTCACTTGACTGGGAAGTGTTTTATCGGACTTGTATGTATTTACAATGAGATCTTGCCATGTTGATGGCATGTTTATTGTTGTGCACTATTATGTGATGAGTTAATTGTTTTGAGTACAATACTGTTTTCTATACCATGCTTGATTATTTGTATAACTCCCGCGTTTGAGTGGATTAATTTAGAACTTGTACATCCTGTACTTATCTGTTACCTTATTTGTAAATTTTGTGATTACATGGTATAACTTGCTCGCTCATTGTATTGATTGAATATTTGTTGTGTTGGTTATAAGCAATGATCGGTATTAGAAATGAAACAAAGATAAATATTAGAATTTCATGAATTGCTTTTCTGCCTATTTGCTATCTGTAAAGAGTAGATGAATGATAGAAAGGTTGTTAAGTGTATAAACTCTTGCTGTTAGGGTATCAAAACATGATTATATGGTAGTCACTTGCTAATGTCATATTACTGCATTATAGTTGACTGGTGGATATGTGCTCTGTTTCTGAAATTATTACCATTTCCTAAACCTTGCATTTTATGAACCGGGTTTTAACTTTAATCTGAAATAGTATACTATATATTTATGTTTTACGCGAGACATCATTGGGCGAAAGCTCATTTATGTGTTTTTGTGTGGCATGACAGTCCTAGGAAACTTTAAAGATATTAAGTCATGGTTGAGAGACGATCTGATATCGCAAGATGGAGGTGCCAAGCTTGTGAGACCCTTGTACATGTAGATTAAATTAGGAGTTTAGGTGGCAGTTGTAATTCAAATTAAAATTGGATTGAGTTTTCAGAATCATGTAATAATATTAGTTTACTTATGCTTGTGTTTCTCACTCTGTTTATTCGTGAGTCCTGGTGCGAATCAGGCAGACGTCCGACTGAACTCACCATAATGGATTGATGGTTTAGTTGGGGCGTTACAGATCGTGTTTTATGATTTGTGTCTATTGCTCTGATCTGATTATACAGATCGTGTTTCCGGTCATGATTTCTGGGTTTCAAGGTGCTTGCAGTTTGAAGAACATTGATCATGTTTTGGATCAAGTGGTGTTGCGGTTGTAGTAGATCCCTGATTGGCGAATTGATTGATGCGGGAGACGCTCCTCTATGCCAAGCAGATGTGGTTTCAGCAGTTATTAGATAATATCTCTGAGGGCAATATTACACTATTTATTGGATCTTTCAAACTGTAATAGTACAGACTTGTTATAACAAGTCTGGTTGACAAATAATAAGGAAGGTAAGATGAGCGGAGCAGAATGTGCATCTTCTTTGGGACGGATTAATAAAGATAATGTGTTGTTTCGGCTAGTACGGAGGGGATCATTAAATTTCAATCTAGAATACATTGATTGCAAAATTAATTAAACAGAGATGAAATTTTAATGTAGAGAATGGGCTAATATTTCAAAAGCAAAAGGTCATAATTTCATAATGGGTACATTAATTACTCACTTAATAGAATAAACTGTCTGGATAGCAGTAAGTCCCAGACCAATAATTGCAGCAATGAGAGAGACGACACTCCATGGACTCCCAAAATACACCCTTTTCAACTCTGCAAACCACTTTGTTGAATCTGCTACAAGCTTGTGCCCCCAACCACGTTTGTATTCATTCAGCATCTTGCATTCTTGAACAAAATAAAACTCCTTGGGATCCGAGAAGAACTCTTTGTACACAGTGTTGAACATATCCGCCACCTGCTGTTTGCTACCGAATTCACGATTCTCAATGATATGATTATCGATGAGAACTTCAACGTCTTTGGCGGTGTCAATCAAGTTATCCAAAAATATAACCATGCTGGTGGTGTATTTTGAATGGTGACCAGACTGCTCAAAAGCTATCACATTGCGGTAAAAGGTTTCTGTAAAATCATTTACCGTCAGGGGTGGAATACTGAGAACTCCTTTTTTTGAGTCGAAAAGAACACAATTTTCAGTCCCTTTTTGAAACTTGACACCTACGGCTTTCAGCTCAGTCGCGGTTCGGCATTTGGCAAATTTCTTCACTCCCCTTTCAACTTGATGCGTTGGGTTTTCTCTGTCATTTGGGTTGTGTAGGATTGTCAAGAACTCTATGAAATGTCTAGCAGACGAAAAATCACGATTCATGGACACTTTTCCAGTTCCAACATCTTTGAAGTACTTGCGTGCTAGCTCAGTGAAAGGAGGAGGCCGAACAGCCCTATTATCCAACCAATCTCCCACCTTTTTTAGCACAAATCTGTCATACAATGAGAGGATAAATCCAAGAGGGAGTTGATTTTCAAAGAGAAGCATGTCATGTAATACCTCATTATGTACCCAGATATTATCAAATATTACGTCCCCTTTCTCCCTCAGCTCAACAAAATAGTTCTTCAAGAAAAGCTCGATAACAAAAATCCCATCCATCAGAATCACCTCCGATGCAACTTTTCTCTCCGGCAGAGATCGGGTGTAGGTATCCTCGTAGCAACGGCAGACGAGGTAGTGTTGCTCACTGACATATTTAACCAAATCCCTTAAAGAAACTCGAAAGATCTGCAGAAAGTTTTTAAGATATCTTATCTTGTATTCTTCCATGGGCTGCAATCGGTTGCCACCGTGATGAATGAATCCCACTGATACTGATCTAGGCGTATAAGCTTGTTGATTCTGGTTACGATAATTTTCAGGTACTTTATAGATGCAAATTGAACCATAACTGAGAGTATCTTGAGAAAGCATGGATAACTTATCTTCCAAAGCTTTAAAACATGTATCAGCTTCGGCTTGAGCAGTCGTCTGCTCCATGGAAATATTGGGATCGTCAACAAGTTTGTCTGTTGGGTGAATATTTAGAATGACGTCGCTCGTTTTCTGCATATACAAACACCCTAATTAACTCAAGATCACAAAAAAATACAGAGCAGCTTGCTGTTCATATCACAATACGACTGGGCAGCATGCTGTTCATATCTATGAGTTAAATAGAAAATAAGTTAGGGAAGGAAAAACAGTACATACCTTGATAGTTGGAGAGCAAGTGGTATATTGGTTAGAGCTATTTAATTTCTACAATTTATACCAATATAAGAACTGACTTTAGATGGGGAGACATCATCTTTCATCTTAATTGTTTAAAATAAATCATTATACTTTTAAATTTACCATCTAGCTAGCAAACAGGGCCTTAGTAGCTCTGAGGGAGATGGACTAGGGCCCTGTTTACCAGAGCTTATCTGTAGATCAGTTCAGTTCAGTTTAATCCAGTTCAGTTCAGTTCAGTTCAGTTCAGTGAAAATATAATTTGACGAAATTCAGGTTAATTCAGTCATGCTGATTCCATTTTTCAATACATCATTTTTTACTTCAGTTCAGTTCAGTACATCAAGAAATAAACTCTAGTAAACAGGGCCTAGAAGGTGTGAAATCAATTTTTTTTTTGTCAAAGTGTGAAATCATTTGAAAACATTGTTTGATCGATCATTCGGAAACTCTTCTCATGCTTTGCAATATTTTGAAAATATATATGTCTTATAGTCTTAGGTCCTGTTTCCTAGAGCTTATCTGTAAATTAGTTCAGTTCAATTCAGTTTAATTTAGTTCAATTCAGTTTAGTTCAGTGAAAATGTAATTTGACGAAATTCAGGTTAATTAAGTCATGCTAATTCCTTTTTTCAATTCATTGTTTTTCAGTTCAGTTTAGTTCAATTCAGTTCAGTTCAGCTCACTTCAGTGAAAATGTAATTTGATAAAATTCATGTTAATTAAGTCATGCTGATTCCATTTTTCAATACATTGTTTTTCACTTCAGTTCAGTTCAGTACAACAAAAAATTAACTCTAGCAAACAGGGCCTTGTTGAAGCTTATTTCTTGTTGAGCTAAACTGAACAGAACTGAAAATAAGTTTAAATATATTTATCTAAACTGAAATAAATTTAAATTTACTGAACTGAACTGAACTGAACTAAATTGAAATGGAATAATTTAAATATTTATCATATATCATTGTCATTTATAGTAAAACTGTAACTTATAATAACAAAAATTATTGAACTGAACTGAAATAAATATAAATGTATTTATCTGAACTAAATAATTTTAAATATACTGAACTGAACTAAAATAAATTTAAATATGTTTAATTGAACTGAACTGAACTGATGTATATAAAAGCTCTAGCAAACGGGCCTTATATATACAGATAATGTTTTGTAAGTACTTTTTTTTTTTGAAGAAAATTCATTCAAGGTCCTGGGAAACGCCCAGAAGCGATTACAATGAGTGGAATTGACATCCAATTCGACTAGTCTATTACAGAATAACCGAACTACATGGCAACCAGACTAATTATGTCTGCTATTACAGCTTAAGAGATCCAATAAAAAATGTAATACCGCCCTCAGGGATATTATCTTGAAACTGTGAAAATCACATCCGCTTGGCAGAGAAGAGCGACTACCGCATCAATTACTGCGCCAATCAGGGATCCGCTACAACCGCAACACCACTTGATCCAAAACATGATTTAGGTTCTTCAAACTGCAAGCATCTTGAAACCCCCAAATCACGAAACGGAAACACGACCCGTACAATCGGATCGGGAACAATAAAACAAATAAAAAACACGATCTTTATAACCAGATCGGAAAAAAACTTCGATATAAATCAAGATTTAATCGAAGAAACTCTTATTTGTGGATTATTCACACTTATTTCACCGTAAATCAATAAAGAGAAGAACCATTGCTTCCCCATCTTCCCATGATAGGAAGATGGGGAAGAAAATCAAAGGGAAAAGAGGAAGCGGCGGCCACAAGATGGGAGAGGACCTTTTTCTTGGAATAGTTGACAAATTATGTTTTGTAAGTACTTCATAACTATAGAATTATCTATTTTCTTAAAATCAAATTATAGAATTCTCTATAATCTCACAATATGGTATGGAAAAGTAAACTAATTAACACTCTATTCAATCGAGTAATGCTATCTGGAACATTTTCAAAAGCATAATATTATACTATCTAATTTGCTATGTGATAATACATATTTAAAAGTTAGTGATCATTTACAAAATTCTCAAAAAGAAATACCAACATAACAAAATATCTAGTCACCCCCCCCCCCCCCCCCAAAAAAAAAAAACACTCTAATCGATTCATTTTACCACGTACATGAATAATATTTTAATTTGTATTGATTGAGTATTATAAGCATCATAAAGATGGCTGTTGTATCATTAAGATTTCTGGTGTATCCTCCAATTAATCCTGAATATCCCAGAAACTATCATAAATTGGTGCATCGTGTTACACGATTTGTACTCCATGTCAGGAAACAGAAATAAGTGGGTGAGGATTAAATTTTCATAGTCATCAACCTTGGAAGAGTTTATAAAAAATAAAAACACATGGGAGAGTATTAGTTTATTTAGTTTATTTCTTGTCCAATTAAGCCAAATTTAGTTTATTTCTATTTAATTCAGTTTGGTTCAATTCAATTACTATAGTTTCAGTCCATCAAAATCAATTCAAGGAGATCATATTATTCCGTTGAATAAAAATAAAACCCTTTCTCTTTCAATAATTTTCCCTGAGAAGAACTGTTATGAACTGTCATGATTAAACCATGATTCAATAATTTTCAATAATGTAGTGTGACTGTGTGAGGCGAATTTGCAAGGTGCAAATTTGAGAAGAGCTTGCTTGAGAAGAACTGTTATGAGCTATATATGCAAATTTGAGAGATGCAAAAATGTCTCGTTTGTGCTAATTTGGAAGGTGTTAATATGTATGCGGTGTATGAGCATAAACCGAAACTGCGTGGTGCGAAGATATATCAAGGTGCTGCAATGAACTGAACTGAAGTGAAAATTAATGTATTGAAAAATGGAATCAGCATGACTGAATTAAACTGAATTTTATCAAATTACATTTTCACTGAACTGAACTGATCAACAGATAAGCTCTTGCAAACAGGGCCTAAAGGTAAATATGCAACGGGTGCAAATTTGATTAAAGAAGGTTATTGTTAAACTGATTTTTATTTTATTTTTTACTTAAGGCCTATTCCTCAATTCTTAGTTAAATTCAGTTCAATTCAATTCAGCAAAACTATGCGGTTTAATGAAACTCAGGTCAGCTTAATCACACTGTACTTTTTTGTTAATCAGGGAAGAAATACAACTATCGATCATAAATCAAAACAGGGACTAGCTATACTACTCCACACTTGTAGTCTATTTTTATTTTGATGATTTTGCAGTATAGACTGTCTGGATTGCAGTAAGGCCTAAGGCGATGATCGCAGCAATAAGAGAGATGACACTCCATGGACTGCTGAAGTACTCTTTCTTCAACTCTGCAAACCACTTTGTTGAGTCTGCTACAAACTTATGCCACCAATCTCGACTGTAATCATTCAGCTGCCTGATGTTTCCTTTGTCATCTGGCTTGTGTAGGATTGATAAGAACTCGATGAAATGTCTAGCAGGCGAAAAATCGCTTTCCAGCAACAGTTTTCCGGTTCTTCCAACATCTTTGAAGTACTTGTGTGCTAGCTCAATGAAAGATGGAGTATGAACAGCACAATTTGTAAGGTCTAGTTTTTGTTGGCTGCTTTGTGGAAGGTCATGTTGCAACATGACTCGTATGCCAGAAAAAGACAGAATATTTTTCATGGTCCAGCGCAGGTTTTGAAAGATGGAAGGAAATATTGTGTTCTATTTTTCTATGGAAACTACAGTCCTAATGGGTGTCTACAACGCGTTTTACAGCTGTATTAGGATGGGAATATTCGTGGAGCTGAATTTTCCATAAACAAGAAGTTGAGACAGTCATGGATTCCTTTTCTTCAAGGTTTTGGATATGGAATAGAAGTGTATTGAAGGAATGAATTGAGAGCCGTGAAAAAGAAAGTTTTCTCACGACATTGTGCTATAAAAAGAGGACATCAGTTGTGCTCTACTGCCGATTTTAATAGCAAATTTCTGTAATTCAGAGTTTTTATCATTCGAGCAAGGAGGCAACACAGTCCAAGGTTTTCAACGACCACAAACACTAGGGACGTGTGTATAAGCTCGGGTGGAAGAGATCTTGCCGCCACCTTCGTGGAAAAGAAGGTAATCATCAAGATCAGTTTGTTGCTCAATTCCCCTATCAAAAGATAAACCTGGCATTTCTTTGGAAAACACATCATTAAATTCCTCCAACGACGATTTCACCATAAAACTACACGCACTATCAAGCTCTTTGCCAACTTCTTTCTCACTTACTAATAAAGATTGTTTCTGAGTAGTGTATTTAGTGACAAAGGAATAAGCTTAAATCTTTTGTTCTCTTTCGTAATCACGTATTCATTGGACCTCTCATAGTGTAGAACTTCACGAATAAGCTGCCATGGACGTCCCAACAAAACATGACACGCATCCATAGGTACAACATCACACAAAATCTCATCCTCATATCCACCCATTTTTAATTGGATGAAAGCTTGTTGAGTAACTGTTACTTCATCGCCATCGCTTAGCCAACGAAGTCTGTAGGGTTCTGGATGGTCTTGAATAGGTAGGTTCAACTTCTCTATAACTGTGCTAGAGACCAAATTTGAACAACTTCCACCATCTATTACCAGTTTGCACACTTTTCCTTCAATCAAACAACGACCGTGAAATAGTTGTTCTTGATGTTCTACTTCATGTGCTACCTGTATAGTAGGCGAATCCCTTCGAACTACCAAACTTTCTTGATCATCCTTGTTTACGTATTCTGGTACATCCGACTGTAATCCATGGTCATCCTTCTTTATCATACGTTTGGGCAGAAGAATCTTACCATTGAAGTCGAAACAACCATTACAGATTAGTTTAGGCATGACATGTCGATACTTAGGAATCGTCTGTAAATGCTCTACAACCTTAACCAAGTTTTTCTCCACCGCATCTAGACGTTTTTGCAGATCTCTACTCCTCTCCATGATCGTTCACGAATAAGAATTCATGAAAACTGGGCTATGATACCAAATTGATGTAAAAATTCCACGTAACTCAGTTTGTTTCACCGGACTTGTAAAATAAACACGAATTTGATATGATAATTATTCAACACTTGTCAAATAATTATCTGGGATATAATAATTACCTAACAACCGTCAAATAACTACCCGGAGAACCAAGAACCACCGTCCCTGGGGCGACCACAACCGAGTCTTAGAATTGAACACACAGTCCAAAGATTCAATCTGATGACGAACCACCGTTCAATAATCAACGTATATTTTATTATCAAAGTCTCAAAGTCTGTCTATTACAATGACAAGAGCAATATTTATAACCCTAATAAAATCCATAATCGTACCAATAATCAGAAAATAATAATCAACTCCTACAACTATAAGGAAAATAAATATAATCTTACTAAGATTAAAACACCATTTTAGGAAAAACTCTAAAGGTTGGTAAGGCCTTATTTTATGATACCATATTCGTATCACATATTATGTAATATCTCATTAAATGCCCAAATGTTATCAAATATTAAATCCCCCTTTTCTCTCAACTCAACAAAATAGTTTTTCAAGAAAAGCTCAACAGCAAAGACTCCATCCAACAAAATCACCTCGGATGGAAATCTTGAGCTCGTACTCAACAAAATAGTTTTTCATATGTATGACTAAATTACCAACAAAGTAAGGGAAAGGAAATCTTGAGCTCGTACCTTGGGAATACTGGAGAGTAGTGTTGAAATATATTTTCAAGAGAGAGCAGATTGTTGATTGGTTAAAGCAGGTCAATCTCATCTCAACACAATTATTGCATTGACTTGGATGAGTGGACTTCATTTTTCCAATTAACTTATTCATTTTTCACTAACTTGTTATCATCTTATTTGCCCTGTCCAATAGCGCTTATTTCCAGCACCTCCAGCACCCTCCAGCACCCTCCAGCACTTGTCACTATTCACATACATGAAAGATTTATTTCTTTAAAAAAAATAAAAAAAAAATTTTCTTTAAAATTAGTTTCAATATGTTGTGTACGAATTAATCATTCTTTAAATATATAGTTTCATAATTATGTACATCATAATTATACAATTTTAATTTAATTTCAACACCCTCCAGCACCTTCCATCACCCTCCAGCACCTTCCACCACCCTCCAGCACCAGCTACCAATTCCAGCGCCCTATTGGACAGGGCCAATTCTCGAGTGTGGTAGTTGATGGAGGCTGGAGGAAGCACTGGTGGTGTAGTCGGGGCCTCGGTGGTAGTCGGAAGGAAGGGTGGTAATCGGTTGTGGTGATAATGGTGGTTGTGGTCGATAACGGTAGTGGAGTTGGTTGTCAATGACTATCGTAAGTGGTATGTAGTACTGGTTTATAACAAAGAGGAGAATGACTAAGTTTAAACTTGACATATTTATCACTAAAATGTAATTTTAAAGCAATTTATAATATTTGACATATCTAAAGTTTAAATTTTATTAAAATCAAAACTTATAGATAAATTAATTGTTATAAATTATAATCAGATCTAAATGTTAATTAAACTTCTTTAGGTAAATATTTTCAAGATTGTTTTTCAAAGTAATCAATTAGTTAATTAGATGTGAAATTAACTCAAAAGAGGAAACTTTATTTTAAATTTGATAATCATTTAGCTTCAGAAATTAGATTTAAAACTTTAACCAAACCGGCAACCTAGGTTCAAACCCCTTTTCCGAAACTGCATTATTACTATCTATTTTTAAAATTATATTTTTAAAATTCTCAAGTCTACTCTCAAGTCAAGTTTACGTTTGTGATCAAGAATCTGGATAAGGGAACCAACCCACATGCTTCAAATCAAATGCAAGCTGGATTGAAGCCGACTGTTCAGGGTGACAATTTCCAAAAGCTTTGAACTGGCAAACTATTATGGAAAAATAATGAACAGCATATAATCATGGAGTATGATATCTACTGCTTTTATCATGTCAATCACCATCTATGGTCACCTCCAGCATCTACGAAGATGCTTGGTGTTGTATGATTGTAATTTGTATCAACAACCACAACCATGTTTTGTATGCAAGTCCAAAGACATTTGGAATTAACACTCCCTTTTAAGTACTTTTTAGAACAGAGGTGGTTATATTGTGAAATGTAAAAAATAAATTGGACAATAAAGATTTACATTAATGAAATTGAAGAGGATCTGCGTACCGTCGCATAAAAATAAAACCCTTTTTCTTTCAATAATGATGATCGCGAGTTGTTCACGAACGGTTCAGTTCATTTACACCCCTAGTTTTTATGTATGTCTCTATCCAATGATGATCCATTACTATGGTGGATGTTCTTAACTCATTTGTTGTAGTGTAAATGTAATACTTAAGTTAATTGGATTGGATGACAATAATATAAAATAGATTTTCAGAAGGGAAAAAAAAGGGCTGAAAAGTGACTTGTCGGCCGTAGAATAAGTGAAGGTCAAATGTGATCAAGCTATACTCAACAAGGATTGGACTATTGGAGTACTTCAGAAAAAGAGAAAAAAAAAAACTCAAACCTCAAGCAGCGTCCAAATTTCACATTTCTTGCAATGTCTGACGTAGTCTCTCGGATAATATATCTGCTGAGCCATTTCACCAAGGATGGGGATGCTCTGGGAGTGGGACAGCAATTCAAACCAATCAAGGAAGAGATCAGCCTATTAAAAAGCTTCCTTCTTCTCCATGAGGACAATGCGGCGTTCATAATGCGTCTAGATGTTGTCTTCTACGAGATAGGTGAGCTGTTGGAAGAACTGAGCACATTAACTGTCAAACCGGAGTTCGCCGATCATGCTTCAATCCGGAACAAGGTGCGCTCTTTTCTTACTTGTTGTGTTAGTAATGCTAGAGAATTCAGTAGTCCACTGAATATGAGAAATCTAGCCATGAGGATTTCGATGAAAGGATTCTTATTTACCTTGAAATTCATGAGGCTACTGCACTTTAAAGAATCTGAGAGCATGATCATGAGGCCCCAGGCTGATCAGAATGATCAGTGCTTTGGTAGAGAGAGTGATAAAGAAAACCTGCGTGTGCAGTTGCTGGCTGAGACTAATAAAGAAGTTGAGGTCATCTCCATAGTTGGGATTCTTGGCAGTGGGAAAACCGCCTTGGCTCGATCTCTGTTCAATGATGATAGTGTCAAGCAGCATTTTGATATCCAGGGCCTGGCCCTGGTTTCGAATGTTTATGATGAGGCAAGCATTGCTACCCAGCTTCTTGGCTCATCTCCAGGACCTGAGCTGGAGCTGGAGCTGGAGAATCACTATTCTGGGAAGAAGGTGCTTCTTGTATTCGTTGATGTTTGGACCGACAATGTCGAGAAATTGGAGCCATTCAAGAACTCACTCAGGAACAGTGCCCCTGGAAGTAAGATCTTGATGACAACAAGGACTGATAGAGTGGCGTGTGCAGCGCATAGCGATTTTACGTATAATCTAGTCCAGATGACAGATTTGGATTGCTGGATGTTAATCTCCAAAGTCATGGAACAGAATGGAAAGCCTGTGATTCCCAAGAAGATGGTCAAGATTGGCAAGAAGATAGCTAAAGGCTGCAAGGGATCACCACAGATTGCCAAGATTGTGGCTATGGAGCTGCTGCAGAAATACACTGTACAAGGGTGGGAAGCAGTGCTGGATACTGGGATATGGGAAATGGAGAAAGTTGGCTCTAGTCTCCATGGTAATTTTTACATGACTTACAAAGAGTTATCGCGCGAGTCTAAGCTCTGCTTCTGGTTCTGCGCATTTTTTCCGAGTGATCATTCCATAAATGTGGATCAACTTATCAGGCTGTGGATGGCAGAAGGCTATTTTGGTGCAGCGGACGATAAAGCCATGGAAGTAAAGGCCATGGTGTGCTTCAAGGAATTGGCAGATCATTGCATACTTAAAGGCCTGGCTAGAGACTCAATTCATAAAGATAAAGTAACCAGCTGCAAGATTGATGGAGCAGCGCACGAGTTCATAAAATCGATGGTTTCTAGCTGTGATGTGTATGAAAAGTTGCGAAGTTTTCTCAGTTACTCTAACAGTATAGTTCCTTATCTGCCTCCAGGGCGTATGAGACATCTGAGGTCACTGGTTTTATCTTCTTGCCATCTTGAACAATTTCCAGATGAGGCAGAATATTTGAGTCTGCTGCAATACTTGGACCTGAGCTGCAATCCACTCAAGGAATTACCAGAAGCATTATGCAAGCTGTCTTGTCTGCAGTTCATAGATGTTTGTTTCTGTTATCTGCTTTTGGGCCTCCCTCGAGGGATCGGTGAGGTTAAGAGTTTGAAACACTTGAGAGTCAACTGTACTACAGATGAGCTGCATTTTCTGCCACAAGGGTTTGAGAAACTGGCTTTGATTCGGACTCTTGATGTTGTTCGCATTGGCGGTAAATATGGCTCTAATGTTATGAAGCTGAAAGAACTCAATCATCTCGAAGACATTCGCATTGCTGTTCATGGGAAAGTTGATAGTATCTTGGATGCACAGTTGGAAAAGAAGGCTGAGATGGAAAACTTGGAGTTGTGTTTTGTAGGGGATGGCCGTGCAGTGGAAATGGCAAAGTGCATCAACAAACTGGTGCCACCTCGGAAGTTGAAGATGCTGAAGATCGAGGATTATCCCGGATTCAGATTGCCGAAATGGATTCTTGCTAAGTCACTCATTGACAGGTGATAAAATTCCTAACAGCAATATTCTCACTATCATGTTTGATCTTCTCACTTTCGATACTGATCTTTTACATTTTAAGCATGATCATCTTCTCACTCATAAGGATATGACTAAATATGTATTCTTTATTCCTCAATAACAGTCTAAGAAGGTTGAGCATTGGATCAGGTTCAAACATCAGCTCCTTGCCTAACCTGTGGAAATTGTCCTGTCTTGAATTCCTCTGGCTTTACAACATCCCATCCATGAAGCGTATAGGCCGCGAATTCTTCGGCTTTCCCAAGACAGTTCAGCAGCAGCAGCAGCAGCAGCCTAGGAAGGAGAGTAAAAAAACATGGAGTAACCCGAGCAAAGATGAAAGCAGCGATGAGAGTGAAGACGATGAGGAAATTGGCCGTGTTGGAACAGCATTTCCCTCTTTGAAGACACTAAGGATTGAATATTTGCAGAAATGGGAAACATGGGAAGATTCAGATGAAGCTGATGATGAGATAAGAGTCAAAGAGAAGCCATCATCTGGGGAGATAGTTGCAGAAGATGGAGATGAAGGGGTAAAAATCAAAGTGCTTCCATCCCTGGAAGAGCTCATCATTGCTGGCTGTCCACGGCTGAAGCTGGAGGCGCTTCCACGCCGAGTTCTTGGAACGATTCCATCGCTGGAGATAACAGTTGATGGTCATTACATCAACAAGGATCTGAGTCCAAACAAGGCTCGTACTTCAAGAGGTATGTGTATATATTTACATGATGATCAGCTTGCATTTGTGCTCAATTATTAAATGTAATTATTGAGAATGTGAAATTCACTTGTCATGATTTTGTATATTTGTTGCAGCAAGCAAGCTTAGGAAACTGCGAATCAAGCCGGCAGGGAAGTTTAAGACGCAGAGGCTTCCGAAGACTCAAAAGCCGGCTGCACCAAAGTCCTAGTCATTTGCAATGAACCCCGTTTTTAAATAATGCAATTCATCTGTAAAACTATCTGTTGATGATTTTGTTATAATTATTGCAAAGTTTGATATTAAAGTGGACGAAAATTGGTTTGATAATCAAAACCGGTACTGATGTATATAAAAGCTCTAGCAAATGGGCCTCATATATTCAGATAATGTTTTGTAAGTACTTCATAACTATAGAATTATCTATTTTCTTAAAATCAAATTATAGAATTCTCTATAATCTCACATTGTGATAAAATATAAAATATAAAATAAGGTTGATAATAGTATTTACATTGACACTTCGTATTATCATCAAAATGCAATTCATCAATGATGATGGTTACAATATTTATAGACCTACAATACAAACTAAATGGGGAAAATATTCTAATCAATAACTTTCTTACTAAGAAAACAATATAGCTAAATATCTATATTCCTAACATAACGATATACTGAATATCTTTATTTTCTTTCCTTAATCTCAACACCCTCCCTCAAGTTGGAGCATGGTGAAAATCATGACCGACTTGCGAAAAATATCATGAAATATCTGTCAGAAAGAGCACACTACCTCGTTAAAAAACCCAGTGGGAAAAAGAGTATAGTGTACTCCCCTTCATTAGCTTTATAAAAAAAATGGTAGTTTCCAAAGGTCGGAAGAGTTCGCCTAGTAAGAGTAGGTAAGGGCCCATCAAGTAGTATATCGGTGGTCCGTGTGGATGCCATAATCCTTTCACGCCTCCGCAAGTGCAAGGTACGGGGCGTAAGCACATTGCACTTGGACAATATATTAGTAGAGTAAAAAAAACAGTATATTAGTAGCAATCGACAAATCGATGACGGAATCGACTAGCGGCGGCAACACGATGGTGGCTAGCAGCGGTCGAACGGTCAGCAATCTGTAGTAAGTAGGTCAGTAATTAGCAATCCGATGATTCCAAGTCAACTAGCGGCGGCAACTCTGGGCGGCTAGCAGCGGTCGACGGGAATCAACGGCAGGTCATGTAGTAGTCAGGTCCAGGAACGAACAGCTCTTGATACCATGATAAAATATAAAATATAAAATAAGGTTGATAATAGTATTTACATTGACACTTCGTATTATCATCAAAATGCAATTCATCAATGATGATGGTTACAATATTTATAGACCTACAATACAAACTAAATGGGGAAAATATTCTAATCAATAACTTTCTTACTAAGAAAACAATATAGCTAAATATCTATATTCCTAACATAACGATATACTGAATATCTTTATTTTCTTTCCTTAATCTCAACACATTGTATAGAAAAATAAACTAGTTAACACTCTATTCAATCTAGTAATGCTATCTGGAACATTTTCAAAAGCATAATATTATATCTAATTTGCTATGTGATAATACATATTTAAAAGCTAGTGATCATTTACAAAATTCCCAAATAATATTTTAATTTTGATTGAGTATAAGCCTCATATTCTCAACATAGATTTTCCTAGTCGTTTTCACAGCCTCACTGCATTATCAAAGTTCAACATTAATTGTGAGATATATTTATTGGCATGATTTCCGCTCTAAAAAGTTATGATACAATAGCATCACTATGTTGAGATTTAGACTCAATACCACCAAAACCCTAGCCGCCCCTCTCCCAAAATCCTCCCCAAACTCCCTCTTTTCTTCTTCAATTTTCTTCCCCGTCTTCCCATAATGGGGAGACGTGAAGCAATCGATCTTCTGTTTATTGTTTTTAATACCGTTGAATAAGTGTGTTTCAATCCACATAATAAGTTCTTCGACTAAATCTTGATTTATGTCGAAGTTTTGTTCTCGATCCAATTATAAGGATCGTGTTTTATGATTTGTGTCTATCGCTCTGATTTGATTATACAGATCGTGTTTCCGGTCATGATTTCTGGGTTTCAAGGTGCTTGCAGTTTGAAGAACATTGATCATGTTTTGGATCAAGTGGTGTTGCTGTTGTAGTAGATCCCTGATTGGCGAAGTGATTGATGCGAGATACGCTCCTTTATGCCAAGCAGATGTGTTTTCAGCAGTTATTAGATAATATCCCTGAGGGCGATATTACATTTTTTATTGGATCTCTCAAACTGTAATAGTATAGACTTGTTACTATAAATCTGGTTGACATTTTGTTCGGTTGTTCTTGTAATAGACTAGTCGAATTGGATGCCAATTCCACTCATTGTAATCGTTTCTGGGCGTTTCCCAGTACCATGAAAGAATTTATTCAAAAAAAAAAATAGCATCACTATGTTGAATAGGGAATCTTCCTTAATTTTCTATTTCATATAACCGACTTTAACGCAATATAACCGTGCAAGTGTACCATTCAATCTTGTCCAATTAAGCCAAATTTAGTTCATTTCTATTTAATTCAGTTTAGTTCAATTCAATTACTATAGTTTCAGTCCATCAAAATCTATTCAAGGAGATCATATTATTCCGTTGAATAAAAATAAAACCCTTTTTCTTTCAATAATTTTCCCTGAGAAGAACTGTTATGAACTGTCATGATTTAACCATGATTCAATAATTTTCAATAATGTAGTGTGAGGCGAATTTGCAAGGTGCAGATTTGAGAAGAGCTTGCCTGAGAAGAACTGTTATGAGCTATGCAAATTTGAGAGATGCAAAAATGGAGTGGACCAGTCTCGTTTGTGCTAATTTGGAAGGTGTTAATATGTATGCGGTGTATGAGCTTATTTCTTGCTGCACTGAACTGATGCAAAATAATGTATTGAAAAATGGAATCAGCATGACTGAATTAAACTGAATTTCATCAAATTACATTTTCACTGAACTGAACTGATCAACAGATAAGCTTTGGCAAACAGGGCCTAAAGGTAAATATGCAATGGGTGCAAATTTGATTAAAGAAGGTTATTGCTAAACTGATTTTTATTTTATTTTTTACTTAAGGCCTATTCCCCCAACTCTCAGTTCAATTCAGTTCAATTCAATTCAGTAAAATATGCGGTTTAATGAAACTCAGGTCAACTTAATCACACTGTACTTTTTTGGTAATCAGGGAAGAAATACAACTATCGATCATAAATCATAACAGGGACTAGCTATACTACTCCTCCACACTTGTAGTCTATTTTTATTTTGATGATTTTGCAGTATAGACTGTTTGGATTGCAGTAAGGCCTAAGGCGATGATCGCAGCAATAAGAGAGATGACACTCCATGGACTGCTGAAGTACTCTTTCTTCAACTCTGC
The DNA here is from genome assembly GCA_963678965.1 of Cruciata laevipes. Taxonomy (NCBI): domain Eukaryota; kingdom Viridiplantae; phylum Streptophyta; class Magnoliopsida; order Gentianales; family Rubiaceae; genus Cruciata; species Cruciata laevipes. The sequence continues at coordinate 22,143,431 of OY787642.1, forward strand.
AAACCACTTTGTTGAGTCTGCTACAAACTTATGCCACCAATCTCGACTGTAATCATTCAGCTGCCTGATGTTTTCTTTGTCATCTGGCTTGTGTAGGATTGACAAGAACTCGATGAAATGTCTAGCAGGCGAGAAATCGCTTTCCAGCAACAGTTTTCCGGTTCTTCCAACATCTTTGAAGTACTTGTGTGCTAGCTCAGTGAAAGATGGAGTATGAACAGCACAGTTATCCAACCATTTTCCGATCTTGTGTAAAACAAATGTGTTGTACAATGAGTGGAGAAACCTAAGAGGGAGCTGGTTTTCAAACAAGAGCATATCATGTAATATCTCATTAAATACCCAAATGTTATCAAATATTAAATCCCCCTTTTCTCTCAACTCAACAAAATAGTTTTTCAAGAAAAGCTCAACAGCAAAGACTCCATCCAACAGAATCACCTCGGATGGAACCTTCCCCTTTGGCAGAGATCGAATGTAGGTATCTTCGTAACAGCGACATACGAGATTCTGTTGGCTATCGACATATTTAACCAACTCCTCTAAAGGAACTTGAAACATTTGTAGGAAATTACTGAGATATTTGATCTTATATTCTTCCATTGCTTGAACATGGTTGTCGCCGTGGTGAATGAATCCGATTGACGCTAATCTAGGTGCATAGGCTTGTTGATTTCGGTTACGATAATTTTCAGGCACTTTATAGATGCATATTGAACCATAATTCAGAGGATCTTGAGAAAGAATAGATAACTTATCTCTCACAGCTCTTAAACATATGTCAGCATCAGCTTCGGCAATCAGTTCCATGTTTGATTCTTGATCATACCAGTATATAAAATGACCTTAATTATCTGCATACAAACACGATGTTCATATGTATGAGTATGACTAAATTACCAACAAAGTAAGGGAAAGGAAATCTTGAGCTCGTACCTTGGGAATACTGGAGAGTAGTGTTGAAATATATTTTCAAGAGAGAGCAGATTGTTGGTTGGTTAAAAGCAGGTCAATCTCATCTCAACACAATTATTGCATTGACTTGGATGAGTGGACTTCATTTTTCAACTTATTCTTTTCCAATTAATTTATTCATTTTTCATTAACATGTTATCATCTTATTCTTGAGTGTGGCAGTTGATGGAGGCTGGAGGAGTGGCACTGGTGGTATAGTCGGGGCCTCGGTGGTAGTCGGAATGGTGGTAATCGGTTGTGGCGATAATGGTGGTTGTGGTCGATGACTAATAATAGTTGAAATGGTGGTTGTCAATGACTACAATAAGTAGTTTGAGTGGTTTATAACAAAGAGGAAGCGATTTATAATATTACAGTTCTAAAGGTAAGTATTTTCAAAATTGTTTTTCAATGCAATCAATTTGGCCCTGTTTGCCAGAGCTTATACAGATAAGCATAGTTCAGTTCAATTCAATTCAATTTAGCTCAGTTCAGTGAAAATGCAATTTGGTGGAATTCAGGTTAATTCAGTCATGTTGGTTCAATTTTTCAATGCATTAATTTTCAATTCAATTTAGTTCGGTTCAGTACATGATCAATAAATAAACTCTAGTAAACATGGATTTAGTTAGATGTGAAATTAACTCAAAAGAGGAAACTTGATTTTAAATTTGATAATCATTTAGCTTCAGAAATTAGATTTAAAACTTTAACCAAACCGGCAACTTAGGTTCAGGCCCTGTTTACTAGAGTTAATTACTGAACTGAACTGAACTGAACTGAACTGAATTGAACTGAAGTGAAAATTGATGTATTGAAAAATGGAATCAGCATGACTGAATTAACCTGAATTTCATCAAATTACATTTTCACTGAACTGAACTGAATTGATCTGAACTGAACTGAATTGAACTGATCTACAGATAAGCTCTGGTAAACAGGGCCTCAAACCCCTTTTCCGAAACTGCATTATTACTATCTATTTTTAAAATTATATTTTTTAAATTCTCAAGTCTACTCTCAAGTCAAGTTTACGTTTGTGATCAAGAATCTGGATAAGGGAACCAACCCACATGCTTCAAATCAAATGCAAGCTGGATTGAAGCCGACTGTTCATGGTGACAATTTCCAAAAGCTTTGAACTGGCAAACTATTATGGAAAAAGAATGAACAGCATATAATCATGGAGTATGATATTTACTGCTTTATCATATCAATCACCATCTATGGTCACCTCCAGCATCTATGAAGATGCTTGGTGTTGTATGATTGTAATTTGTATCAACAACCACAACCACAACTATAACCATGTTTTGTATGTAAGTCCAAACACATATGGAATTAACACTCTCTTTTAAGTACTTTTTTCTTTTCTTTTCTTTTTAGAACAGAGAGGTTGGCTATGTCGTGGAATGTAAAAAATAAATTGAACAATTAGACCAACATTGACTTGGTAAACTGTACCATTCTGAAATATAGTAAATCATCTTTTTAGAACAGAGGTGGTTATATCGTGAAATGTAAAAAATAAATTGGAAAATAAAGATTAACATTAATGAAATTGAAGAGGATCTGCGTACCCTTAGACCAAAATTTAAAAAATAAATTGAACAATTAGACCAATATTGACTTGAATTACTTGTTTTTTATTTATTGAGAAAAGTGTCCGTGTATCCCTTAGTTCTTAATAAGAAGTGGTGCTTCAAACTCCACAATGATTAAGGGGTACTCCTTAATAAGAAAAGTGCTTTTAAAGAGTAACCATTGTGGATGCTCCTATGGGTAGTAGATGCTCATAAAAAATCCCCTTCAACGGATGAGACATATAAGCTCGTTTATTACTGAATTGAAATAATAAAAAATTAATGTATTGAAAATTGAATCACTATCACTAAATTAGTCTAAACTAAATTGAACTAAATTGAAATAAATTTGCGCTCATGCTCCTGAGGCTGAGGAGAACTAATTTGAAAAATCGTCCACCACCACCTTTTTGGTTGATTAACGAAGTGAAAGCTCCCATTTGAGTATATCTCCCAGAGAAAAAACAGAGAATTTTTCACAACCCTTGCAATGTATGATGTAATAGTTTCTCAGGTGGTAAATCGACTGGGCCATTTCATACTGCAATGGAATGCTCTGGGTCGGGAAACAGATGAATTCGAAACCCTCGAGGAGGACATGAGGACAATCCAAGGTTTACTTCTTCGGATCCGCACAGTTACCGGTGAGGATATGATGAGAAAGAAGAGGATTGCGATATTGGCAGAGCGTTTAGACAGTGTCGCTTTTCAGATAGCGGATTTGCTGGAGTTACTGATCATGTCGGTTGATCAGGAATCACGTTGGAAGAAGGTGCGTTCTTACATTCCTTCTCGTTCTTGTTCCTGTCTTCGTCGTGCTAGAGAAAGTAGACCATTAGACGATTTTTCTCAAGAAATTTATGTATGCAGTAGAATGTTTAGAAGGTTATTGATGGAGACTGAAGAGATAACGTCGAATTCACGCTTGCATATGAACAAAACTGAGTTCAGGCCTCAGGTTGAGAATGATCAGTCCTGTGTTCAAGAATCTGAAAAAAATTCTCTGCTTGGGCATTTGTTGGCTGAGACTAGTAAACAAGTTGAGGTGATTTCCATAGTAGGTTTTTTAGGCAGTGGGAAAACCACCCTAGCGCGATCCCTTTTCGATGATGATTTAGTAGAGAGACATTTTGATATTCGGGGTTGGACTTATGTGTCGAACGTCTTTGATGAGACAGGTGTTGCTACTCGGCTTCTTGTTTCATCAGGAGCACATAACACAGGAGAGTTAGAGTTTGATTTCATGGAAAAATACTTTACAGGGAAGATTGTGCTTCTTGTATTTGATGATGTTTGGACTGAGGATGTTTCAAAATGGGAGCCATTTAAGAATTCCCTCAGGAAAAGTGCTCCTGGAAGTAAAATCCTTGTGACAACGAGGAGCAATAGAGTGGCGGGTGCAGCGTGCAGTGATTATGTGCATAGTTTAGGCCCTTTGTTGAATTCAGATTGCTGGTTGTTAATCTCCAAAGGTATTGAAAGTAAGGGAAAGGCTCGGATTCCCAAGGAAATGATGAAGATTGGGAAGAAGTTAGCGAAACACTGCAAGGGATCGCCACTGATTGCGAAGATTGTAGGAAGGGAGCTGCTTAATACACACACTCCACAAGAGTGGCAAAGAGTGTTGGATACTGGGATATGGAAATTGGAGGAAGTAGCAACAACTCTTTTCACTCAGTTTTATATGACTTATGAAGAGTTATCCCCTGAGTCGAGATTATGCTTCTGGTATTGTGCAGTCTTTCCCATAGATCATGTCATAAATGTTGATCAACTCATTAGATTGTGGATGGCAGAAGGCTATTTCGGTTATCAGGAAGACGATAAGGTCATCGAAGCGAAGGCTATTGAGTGCTTTGAAGAATTGGCTAATCATTGTTTATTTCAGGACTTGGCTAAAGACTCCATTCATAAAGATAAAATAACCAGTTGCAAGATTCAAGGAGTAGCTCATGAGTTCATAAAGTCGACAGTTTCTCGATATGAGGTAAAGTTGTTGCGAAGTTTCCTCAATTTTCCAAACATCAAGGTTCCTAAAGATTCGTTTATGATTATGAAACGTTTGAGGGCATTGGTTTTATCTTCTTGCCATCTTGAACAATTCCCAAAACAGGCAGAAGATTTGAATTTACTTCAATACTTGGACCTGAGCTGCAATCCGTTGAAGGAATTACCAGCAATAATATGCAAACTGGCTTCTCTACAATTCTTAAATCTTTGTTTCTGCTATTTTCTTTCGCAACTCCCTCAACAGATTAGTGAGGTTCAAAGTTTGAAACACTTGAGGGTTAACTGTACAACAGATGAGTTGCATGTTTTGCCACAAGGGTTTGAGAAACTGACCTTAATCCGGACTCTGGATGTTGTTCGCATTGGTGGTAAATATGATTCTAATGTTCAGAAGTTGAGAGGCCTTAATCATCTGGAAGACATTCGTATTGCTGTTCATGGTAAAGTTCATTTTCCGGATGCAGATTTGAAAAACAAATCTGAAATGAAAAACTTGGAATTATGTTTCGTAGGGGATGGTCGTGATCCAGAAAAGGCACAGTGCGTTGAGGAACTGATGCCACCTCCAAACTTAGAAATGCTGAAGATAGAGGACTATCCAGGACTCAGGTTACCGAAGTGGATTCTTGCTCAGTCAATGATCCACAGTCTAAAAAGGTTGAGTGTTAGATCAGGTTCAAATATCAGCTCCTTGCCTAGCTTGTGGAAATTGTCGTGTCTTGAATTTCTTTGGCTGTACAACATCCCATCTATGAAGCGCTTGGGTCGCGAGTTCTTTGGATTTCCCAAGACAGTGCAGCAGCGTTCTTTGAAGGAGAATAAGAAATCATGGAGTTACCCTATGAGTAAAGATGATGATGATGAGGAAAGTAGTGATGATGGTGAAGATGATGGGGAAATTGGTTGTGATGATATAGCATTTCCCCGTTTGAAGACTTTAAGAATTGAATACATGCAGAACTGGGAAACATGGGAAGATTTAGATGTAGATGAAGCCGATGAGAAAAGAATCACTGTGACACCATTGTTGGAGGAGATAATCATTGCTGAAGATGGAGATGAAGAGGTGAAACTTAATGTTATGCCGTCTCTCGAGGAGCTCATCATTGCTGCATGCCCACTGCTGAAGCTAGAGGCACTTCCACGCGGAGTTCTTGGAAAGATATCCTCGCTCAAGTTAACAGTTGATGGTCATCATTCGAAAATTCCAAGTTCAAGCAAGCCTAGTAGTTCAAATGGTACATGATTACCCCTTTCATTATTATCTGCTGCATTTTTGTGTAATTCAATTTGTACCCTTATGAATTTGATGTTTGTATAATTTGTTTCAGCCGGCAAGCTAAGGCAACCCCGATCGAAGCCTAGGAGGGTTAGGAAGCAGAGGATTTTGAAGAGCCAAAAGCTGAATGCATCCAAGTTCTAGTCATTTTCTTCTTGCAAAACCATTTCCTTGTGTTTTAGTGTGTTGGCTGTTGCATTTCACATTTTACTTTCTTTGTTTAAACAATTCAAATACATGGAATTTGTGTTGTTACTTGGTGAATAAAATCTCTGTAAAGTTGTGAGCGTTTATTTACGAGAATTCATCCCTATCTTGCAGTAGCATATTTGATACTTGTTACTAATTAGCCTTCCAGATAGTTTTTTGCCCATATGCATTTGTTTTGAGTGATTCTTCTAGTTGATGATTTCATTCAATTCGAAAAGACCAATAATTGAATTACACTGACATTTAGTTTCATATATAAACACCACACTAGAAAAAGGAAAACATAATTACACATGAACCCTCCTCTAGCTGATCAATCTTCCAAGTCAGATCTATTTAGCCCCCAAAAAGCAATTTGTGTGGCTAATGTTATAATTAACTTGAGGCAGGCATTAAATAAAATCATGAAATGACTATACTGCTAATGATTGGTTCTCCTGCTGCAACATCTTGGAAACCTTAACTTTGAGACCTAGAAGCAGAGAAGAATCAAACTACAATAAGTGAAAACCAAAGGTTATATAGACAAACTTATAAATGCAAATACTCTCTCATATTAACCTTGCCTATTACAAACGATCGAGAGAGATGAAAAGCTTGAAAGTGGAAACATGATCAAATTTTCAGGCATTCACTACTTGGAATTTCAAGCACTCCACTTTTACTGTCAAAACAAACACAGTTTTGAGTTCCTCTCCGAAACATGACTCCAGCAACTTTAAGCTCTGTTGCAGTTGGACATAAGGCAAAATTTACTCTCCCTTCGCCTAATTGAAGCTTCTCTCTTTCGTGATCTGGTGGCTCGTGTAGAGTATGAAAGAACTCCAAAATATGGTCAGGGGGGGAAATCTCACGTTTCTATAAAATCTCAAAGACGAGTGACTATACTTAATTATCGACAAGTAAGGTGGAGAGGAAAGATTATAAGTTCGTACCTGGCTTGGAACTGGAGAGAAGATGGCTATTTGGTTAAAGCACGTTATTTTATACACTACAGTTCATATCTGCAGACTAAAACCCTGAATTTGAATGAGTAGACTTCATTTCTTAATAATTCTTTTTTTACTGTTATAAACTCAACTTGTGTATTATATAAATGGTTTTCAGACTGAAACACTGAATCTGAATGAGTAGACTTCATTTCTTACTAATTCATTTTTTACTGTTATAAACTCAACTTGTGCATTATTTAAATGGTTTGGTGTCTGTCATATGGGCATCTCCAGAATAATTAAGGGCTCCTTGTTTGGCAAACAGTCAGTTTTTTGGACTGTTCCCAATTTTAAAAGCATCTTAACTTTGTTTTAGACTAAATGTAAGTTATTAAAATGAAACTCAAAATCCTTTCAAATGATCTATTCTTACAAAGTTTAATTTTTAATCTTAGCCGAAAAGCGCCTTATTCTTACAAAGTCCATTAAAACATATTTTTTGGTTTTTCTATCTGATACTCCTACTGATGTACAACTGAAATGATTGGTTTTTGAAATGTTACAGTTCACTTCTATAGATTTATGCCTACATTCATTTGTTCATGGTTGATTTTCATACTGGGTAGTATTGGGACTTGATTGAAACATAAAATGTTTATACATCATGTATGAGTTTTAAAACAGCAGAATAAAACTAAACAAGCCCAAGAATCACTAGATTATGTCCTTATCGATCTGTACAAGGTAATTGACGTGCTGTGTGACAAATAGTTCTAGATTTTATTATTTCTGTATTTGTCTATGTTATAGACTATCAAGATAAAATTAGTTTTTGGTCTTGCAGAAATGCAGAAAGTTAGATGAACAGATAGAATTTCTCCAGTAGAAGTTACAGAAAATAAACACATAACATAAGAATGATAAGACATCATAGCTTTTGTTCCAGCAAAAAGGTGTGGGGCACAAATCGTAAAACTTTTCAATAAATCGGTCTCACAAAAAAGACTGCAGTTTGGCCATGAAACAACAATAAGAAAGAAATTCTGAATAGTTATGAATTACATTTATTCAACATAGAGAAAATGTAAACAGCAATAAGTTGAGAACATGAACAAACCAGAAAACAAGTGATTGAAACTTGGAAAAGCTCTCTATTCTTGGACTGGTTCAATTTCAATTGCCTTGCCTGACAAAAGAAAGCGATCATATTCAGGCAATGCGTATGTTTCCAAACTTCAAAAGTGCAGCTTGAAGAATGCAATAGTTAACTAATCACAACATGCTGATCGCGATGCGCACATACCTTTTAAAGCATTAGGCCTGTCGTTGGTAAGATGCAGCTGAGCATGATGTTCAATTTCAACTGCCTTTCCTGCACAAACAAAGCGAGCATACAGAAAATGAAGCCATACTTTTCCAAATATTCTGTGATAGGAAATTGAAGATGCAATAAGCGAGATTAATCATACCTCTTGAAGTACTAGGCTTGTCGTCGGCTTGACCATGATGTTGTTTCTTGAACCATGGTGTGTCTCTTAGGATACGATGCGGCTTTTCCCCTAGTTGGGGGCAGTCAAGAATGACCAACTCCTCCAAGGATGGCATGACTAGGACTCTTTTCCCATCAGCTTCATCTACATCTTCCCATGTTTTCCAACTCTGCATGTATTCAATTCTCAATGTCTTCAAACTGGGAAATGCAGCATCACCATCACCAATTTCCTCATCGTTTTCACTGTCATCAGACTCATCACTGGTTTCCAAATCATCTTTACTCATCGCGTATTTCCGTGCTCTTTTATCCTCCTTCACTGTCTTGGGATACCCGAAGAATTCGCAACCTAAATGCTTGATAGATGTCATGTCATGAAGCCAGAGAAATTCAAGACAAACCAACTTCCAGAGGCTGGTGAAGGAGCTGATATTTGAAGCTGATCTAACACTCAGCCTTCTTAAATTGTTGATGAGTGAATCGGAAAGAATCCACTCCGGCAATCTGAGTCCTGGATAATTATCTATCCTCAGCATTTGTAAGTTTGGAGGTGGCTTCAGTTTCTCCACGCACTTAGCCATTTCTGGATCACGCCCATCCCCTACAAAACATAATTCCAAGTTTTCCATTTTAGATTTCTTTCCCAAATCTGCATCTGGAAAATCAACTTTCCCGTGAACAGCTAGGCGAATGTCTTCCAGTTGATTAAGGCCTTTCAACTTCTGAACATTAGAATCATATCTACCACCAACGCGGACAACATCCAGGGTCCGAATTAAGGTCAGTTTCTCAAACTCTTCTGGAAAATCATGCAACTCATCTGCAGTACCATTTAATCTCAAGTGTTTCAAACTTGTAACCTCACCAATCTGAGGAGGGAGGTGCAAGAGCAAATAACAGAAACAAATATTTAAGAATTGCAGGGAGTAGAGTTTGTATATTGTTGCTGGTAATTCCTTCAGCGGATTGTAGCTCAGGTCCAAGTATTGCAGTAGACTCAAATCCCCTGCTTCACTAGGGAGTTGTTCCAGATGGCAGGAAGATAAAACCAATGACCTCAGATGTTTCATACGCGGTGAAGTAAACAAATCTTTAGGAACTTCACTGTGAGAAAAGCTGAGAGAAGTTCGCAACTTTTTATCCCCAAGATAACGAGAAACCATGGATATAATAAACTCGTGAGCTGCTCCTTGAATCTTGCAACTGGTTATTTTATCTTTATGAATGGAGTCTTTAGCCAAGTCTTCAAATAAGCAATGACTAGCTAATTCATTGAAGCAAGCCATGGCCTTCACTTCGATGGCCTTATCGTCTGCATCATAACCAAAATAGCCTTGTGCCATCCACAACCTAATCAGCCGATCAACATTTATGACACGGTCTCGGGGAAAAGATGCACAGTCCCAAAAGCAAAATCCCGACTCGGTGGATAACTCCTTATAAGTAAAAACAAACTGGCTTGAAAGAGTAGCTACCTCCAGTATTTTCCATATCCCTATATCCAACAGTTGTCTCTGCAAACCTGGTGAAGTATTGCTCAACTTGCTTCCCACAATTCTCGCAGTCAGGGGTGATCCCTTGCAGCCTTTTGCGATTTTCTTGCGGATCTTTACCATTTCCTTGGGGATATTAGAATCTGTCTCCCATGCAGTGGCCTTGAGAATCGACCAACAATCTGAATTTGGCAGTGGGCCTAGAGTATGCACGAAGACACTGGACACTGCAGTCGCCACTGTTTTGCTCCTCGTAGTGACCAGGATTTTACTTCCAGGAGAAGTATTCCTGAAGATGTTCTTGACAGCATCCCAATTTAAAACATCTCCAGTCCACACATCATCAAATACAAGGAGCACCCTCTTTCCAGAAAAGTATTCTTCCAAGTCTTCTAACTCTAACTTTTCAGAGTTATTCTTTTTTTGGCAAAACTTTTCAGAGCTTTGAAGAAGCTGGTAAGCAATACTTTGCTTATCAAAAACATTTGACACCCGCACCCAACTCCGAAAATGAAAGTGTTCATTCACACTATCATCATTTAAAATGGATCGCGCTAGGGTGGTTTTCCCACTACCTAAAAACCCCACTATGGAGATCACCTCAACTTGTTTACTAGGCTCACCCAACAAGTGCCCAAGCAGAGTAATTTTATCATTTTCTCGACCAAAAACATGTATCGTGGGTAGGGAATTAGTCTCGCGACTAGGGTTGCTAAGACGTTGCTGCAAATTGTTCAACCTACTGAGCTCTCCAGTCTCCAACAACAACCCTTTTAACGTTATCCTATATCTACTGATGGATTTTCTTATCTTCAAAGCAATAAAATGGCTACTTTCTATCGGATGAAAAGAGCAAGAACAAGGAGGAGAAGGGATGAAAGTACACACCTTCTTCAAAAGTGATCCCTGATTATCATAATCTGGTTTGACAATCATCATGCTCAACTCATCCAACCGATCTGCTATCTCGTAAGCGACGCAATCTAGGCGCTGTCTCAAAGACATGGCAGTCTGTAGAATATCGGCGTCCTCAACAACATCTGCACAAAGTAAACCTTCGATTGTGCTCATATCCTCCTTCAGAGTTTCCAATTCATATGTTTCCAATTCCTTCGATTTAGCATTCAGCTGAATTATGAAGTAGCTCAGCTGATTTATTACCTGAGAAACTATCACATCATCCATCGCAAGAATTATAAATGTGAACTAATTGGAGCTAAATTGGACACTTCAAATTAATTCATCATTATTGTCAAACAAGGTAGAGGCCAAAAATGACATCAATGCGCCGGGTGAGCTGGTAACAGTGTTTATTTAGATCATTACAATAGTAAAAAATAATAAATAAATAAACAAAGAAGAAAAATAAAGTCCACCTACTCACCCGATCGAAGTCGGAAAAGTCAGAGGTATCTTCACATGCAGTGTCGCTTTATATTTTATTTTATCATCTCTGAAATTAACAGCAATATACGAATTATTGTTTTTTTTTTTTGAAAATGACAGCAATATACGAACTAGAAGAGCAAAATATACGAATTGGTTTTTGATTCTCTTTCTACAATCCCCTTTTCTTCTTCCTTCTTCTTCTTAAAATTCAGATGTGCAATTTTTTTGTTCAATGTTGCAGTTGTGAATTGTAGATGAAATTTCTATATACCAGATTCTAATCAATTGCAACCTAGTTTTTTTTGCCTAAATTTGTCAAACAATATAAGGATTGTAAAAGCAAAAAAACATAAACGACACACCATTGATTATGCAATTCGGTGCATTGCACCTACGTGTGCGGGGCCGTAGCCAGTGGCGGAATCAGGATTATTTTTGAAGTAGAGCTCACTAACACTACAAGTAGTTTAGTGTACTATCGACGTCGGTGGTGACTATCTAACACTACAATGTCGTGGGGTTTTTTCTCTTCTCCCAAAATCTGAACGTACTAGTCTCTTAATAATTATTAAACGGTCTTAAGCATAAAATTATTAGTATATACTCTTCAGATTAAACAAATGTATTGATATGGTGTAATGGTAATCATGTTTAGTTAGGACAGTCAAGGTCCCCAATTCGAGCTTTTCCTCATTTCTGGATTTTAATTTAAAATATATAGACAACTTTTGAAATTTCAGGAGGGGCTTGAGCCTCTCTAAGCCTTATAGTAGTTCCGCCGTTGGGTCCGTCAAAGATACAGTTTACAAACCACATATCTTTACTACTCTACGTGGATTGCAAATCCTTTGCATCAATCGGCTTGACTAGGTCCCTTATTAGATACAGATACAGCTCGATTGCCTCCTACCGAAGCTTTATGGCGTGGTTTACGATACTCTAGTTTCACATGTCCAAAGTGATAACAAGTTCAATGGATTGTGCTGCTCCTTCAGAAACGAATAACAATCTTGGTTGTAGGAATTGTGGCTTGTAAAATTAGTAATTTTCTATCTTGCTCCCTTTATACCTCAATGTCGTGTCTTCAATCAACTCCACGGCCTCAGACTCCTATCTCCAATCAAATTGTCCTCAAATCATGAAATCATTGGAGATAAGGAATATAGAATATCTTCAACTCTCAAATATGTAAAGATTTACATAAATCAAATCTTCTCAAAACTCCATCGAATAATTCGGAGTTCTTGATAATCACTGGGCTGTATTTTCTCCTTAATTATCATGCGCATAAATATATCACAACTATATTAAGTCTTGCGTTGTAATTCACTATTGTCAGTTGTTACACACAAATTGATGTTGCCACTAAAAGTCCCTGCTTACTTGATCTATACTCTACCGTGTTCAAGTTTTAGCTAAACAATCTACCAATTTACTAAATCCTATCGTGTTCAAAACAGTCAACTAATTAAAACTGTAAGTGCGGAATAAAAGAGAACACGATATGATCACCCAGTTCAGTGCAATGCACCTACGTCTGGAGGGCCACTAGTTGCAATAAATATGTTCGGTCTATTACAAACTAATGGCTACTCTAGCAAGCCTATCACACTACCAATTGGCTACTCTAGCTTTGATAGTTGCTTCTATGATTACCTTCTTTTCCACGAAGGTGCGGCAAGATCTTGTACCACCTGAGCTTTAACACACGTCCCTAGTGTTTGTGTAGTGGTTGAAAACCGTGGACGACGACGCTGCTCTGCCTGCCCTAAGGTAAACCCCGAAGGGGATTTTTTCTCTCGTAAATCAGGCTCTCGGCTAATTGTCCCTTTTATAGCTCAATGTTGTGTGAATTAAGTCATCTCCACAGCTGTAGAATTCCATTCCAATTAAACCACGTTTAAAACAGATACTCTTTGGAATAAGGAATTCAGAAAATCTCCAATTCCTAAAATAATGCAGAAAATCCTTTTCCAATTAAATCTCTGCAATATCCCATGAATAAATCTGAATTGAAGATGGATTTGGACTGTATTATCTCGAAACAAATATATCCATTCCATATTAAACGCGCACAATATTCCCTTTCCTCTTTAAAAATTTACTTTTTGAAAAATAGATGTTATAATGAATCTATTGATATCTCATATAATAGTTTTATCATTTATATATTGACCTATAATTACAGTCAAAATTTCCTAAGTTTGACTCTGAAAAGTCAACTGTGCAGTTTGAGATGAGACAGAGGGAGTACATAATTTTGTCAGTGTTTTAGATGATGATGATGCTGCTTTCTGGAAGTCATCTTTTGACTGCATGCGATATATGCTCTTACCACCACTGCCAGTGGCGGAACCACGCCTAGGGCCTGGGCCCTATATAAATTATGTTTTTTTTTATTATTGAAAATAAACTCAAAATAATAAGGAAATGTTAGATATAGACAGTATCTTAGCTAGGACCGTAAACGAGTCGAGTCGAGCTCGAACACACCTGTGTTCGAGTTCGAGTTCGTATTGTATGTTTGTGATCGAGTTCGAGCTCATACGAGTTGAGATCTTTTAGCTCGAGTTCGATTCGTTTGACTTTTAGAAAGTTCGAGTTCGACTCTTGAGCTCGAGCTTGTTAAGGTATTAATGAATATAATATAATTTATCCCTAAAGGGAACTAGAATAGTTATTCACTTCAAAAAGTGTGTGGAATAAACGACGTCGTTTCGTATTGACAGTCAACCTAAATATGGTATTTATTAGATTAAAATATGGAATAATAAGAAGTTATTTATATGGTAATTTTTAAATTGTGCATCTCAGGGAAATTAATATATTATACACCGCAAACTTGCTAAAATTTTTATTTCTTACCTATTGCCTCAATTACAATCAATGCCCTATGCGTCTTTATACAAACTACATAAACTCCCAAACCAATCATGAAACCATAATTTTAACAACTTCCTAATCCATAAAAGAAATATATAAAGCATGATCTAAAATCCTAATTAAGTTTGGTTTATTTTCCAACAATAAAATCACTTATATGAAGCTGTTGCAAGAGGCTGAATATTTCTAGCTCATCAGAAAATACTCCTGATTGGGATGCAAAATTACGAAAATGGCCCGCTTGGTATGCAAAATTACAAAATGGGCCCACTTGGGATACAAAATTAATGCCCGCTTGAGATACAAATTTATGAAAATAGTCATGCCGCATTAGTTGACTGTCAGTTGACTTAATTTTTTCATCCATAAGTACTAAAGAGTATGTTTTTTTCAAAAGTAAAACTACATATATCAAACAAAACAATGTAAAGTCATTAAAAGATGTTTTGTGTGAAGGTAAGGTCATAAAATTTCAATTCGGGGTTGAGAAGATATCCCAAACCAAAATTTAAAATCATGCATCAATATTTACTACAACGAGGGAGATTTGTATTTGCACCATCCTTTTTTAAAATGATTTAAAAACCCTACCTTTTGGTTAAAGGCCGGATGTAAATAGCAACCCAACTAAACTAAATTTGGGGTCAACTAAACTAAATTCAAACACATCGTTTTCATGAACTTTGTCTTGATCAAATTAAAACTAGCTAGTCCAATGTTTGTACAAAATTTAAAATTTCCTTTGTCTCGAGACTTGAGTAGACTTGTAAATTTGATTCATGCATATGAATAAGTCCATTTCTTTTATCATCAACTTGGTCAATTTAGTACTATTTCTTCATTGGATCCCCAAACATATGATTTTGTTTATGTGATAGATCTAAAAGTAAATCCATTTATAAACCCAGAATTGGCCGGCCTTACCTCACAATACTGCTCACACATTCATAATCAGCCATCTCCTCTGATCAAGTCCCAAGTGTTAATTAAAGTATCTGATCTCTTCTCGAGTCCGGTTAAGCTGGTAAAGATGGTTATTTAGCTCTTTTAATTCCTGGTTTAATCGGCTTCAAGTTTTAACTATTTGAGGTTTAATTAATGGCGCGTTTCAGTTTCTCTGGTTTTAATTTACTGATGTGCATGTGCAGGAAATGGCTGATCAGGTGGTTGTAGATATTCTACCCGAGGAAACTTATGCTCATCAGGGTCTCCGATTAAGAGGAGGCCGTAATGATTGTTTGACATCAATCCAAGATAAGTTATCTAAAATTTCTCTAGATACGTTGAATTATGGTACAGTTTGCATATACGAAGTACCTGAAAAATACCGCAGCAAGAATCGTGAAGGTTATACGCCGAGAGTAGTCTCAATTGGTTTGGTTCATCATGGTGAAATCCATCTTCAAGCTATGGAAGAACACAAACTGAAATACTTAAACGATTTCCTGACCAAATTTGGAGTTTCTTTATCTGAGTTGGTTGAATTCGCCGATGCAGAACAGAAACTTGCATGTGGTTGCTATGAACATGAGTTTGTCACTTCAGTGATCGCTAAAGGCAAAACGCCATCTGAAGTAATCTTGTTGGATGGGGTTTTTGTTGTTCAGCTTTTCTTGAAAAACCATTTTATGCTGGGATCAAAAGGGGATATGTTGTTTGGTAGTTCTTGGTTATTAAATGAAATCATGAATGACTTACTTCTCCTTGAAAACCAACTTCCCTTAAAGTTTCTGCAATCACTGTATGACAAATTTGTTGTGAGTGATGATGGAACTATTCATGATTCTCCTCCATCTCTCTATGAACTCGCACACGAGTACTTTAAGGATGTGGGAAGTACCGGAAAGTTGTCGGTGAGTTGTGATTTTCAATCCGCTCGACATTTGGTCGAGTTTCTGTCCATTCTGCACAGGCCACAAGTGAAGGAAAACTCCAAAGTGAAAGGAAAATTCTTTATGTATTGTCCAACCGCGACGGAATTGAGAGCTGCAGGTGTCAAGTTTAAGAAAATAACCGGAGGGAGTCCACTGGGTGTTGATTTTGACCATAAGAATGGAGTGTTGAGTATCCAACAATTCACCGTGAATGATTCAACGGAAACATTTTTCAGGAATCTGATGGTTTTCGAACAGCTGGGATTACATTCCAATTATGTAAGCAGCATTCTTTTGTTTTTCGACAACTTGATTGATTCTTCCCGAGATGTTGATCTGCTCGTCAAACATGATATCATTAAAGATGAGCTGAACAACAGTTATCAAGTGGCGGATCTTTTCAACAACATGTACAGGGAGTTTGCACCGCTTCGAAATGAATTTCTTTTCAGCGGAGAATGTTGGAAGCTGGACGAGTATAGCCGGTCATTTTGGCATAAGATAAAAGCGGCAGAAGCTACATATCTCGTAGAGATAAGACGTTGGAATGAAAAGCTTGTGGAAAAATATTTCGATAGTCCGTGGTCTCTCATCTCTGCTATTGCCGCAGCTATAGTGCTTCTCCTTACTGCAGCCCAGGTTTATTTTGCAGCGAAGAATGGTTGACGAAACCGCCCAGTTATGTTATGTGTATGTATCTCTCGATTAAGTCTTGTTTCTAATATGTACGGCACATCGATTGAGTAGTTGTTTGCTATCTGTTAAGGAATTTGTGTTCGTAATTGTTTCAGGATACAAAATAAATGCACAACACAAAAAACAATGGTCAATGTGAAGTTCATATATTTGGTATGTTTTTTGAACATTGATAGGTTCAAGCAGGAAGCCAAGTGTTTCAACATTTAGAATAGGGGTCATGAGTTAGTTTCTAAATTTTATAATTAGGTCTATTGCATTATCCTCACACTTAAGTTAGGGGGTTACTATTTGCAGGACCAAATTACTACTGCAGGACCACATTTCACCTGATTAAACGCATTTGTACCCAATTAGTTTTGCCCAATTCAAAATGCAATATCTGATATCTTAGTGGGTCAAACGTACAATTGAGTTGGGCAAAACTAATTGGGTGCAAATGCGTCTGATCAGGTGAAATATGGTCCTGCATTAGTAATTTGGTCCTGCAAATAGAAGTTGCCTTAAGTTATGTTGTCCCTCAAGTATGATAAGAACACATTCAAAGAACACATGTTGTTCATTCAATGTTCGCATCCCCTCAACTGACTCTAACTCAACAAAACAGAAATAAACAAAGACTAAAACAACTAAGACTGCTCTGGCTCAATTTGAGTCTCCTTGCCTGCCAAAGAATCAAATGAACACAAAAACCATTCCAGTAAGAATTTTTTTTTTTTAAATAAAAACTCTAAGAGGACAAAGAAACTCGAGATTTGGAATATCATGGAGCCAAAGAAACTCGAGAGACGACAGCATTTGTAGATTCGGAGGTGGTCTGAATTCCCTCATCATCGAGGTCGCTTTTTCTAGATCACGGCCTTCTCCCACAAAACACAGCTCAAGATTCTCCATTTCAACTTTTTCCCCCATTTTTGCATCCTTAAACTGTACTTCCCCGTGAATGGCGATCCGAATTTCCTGAAGATGGTCCAGGTGCTGCAAGGTCTTGAAATTGTCACTGTACTTTTCCCCACCCACTCTGAAAACATCTAGACTCCTAAGCAAGCTCAATTTATGAAAATCTTTCGGCAACCGATGCGTTGCATCGGTTGTATGGTTCACTCTCAGGTGCTGCAAGGTCACAAGGCTTGCAGTATTCTGCGGGAGGCGCAACAGCATATAACAGAAAGATACGTCTAGGATACTGGTATTCAACAGAAGGATCCACAGGCATTCAACAGGATATGCGATCCCATGGAATAAAGTTGCAGGTTACTGTCATGCAGGATACTGGTATAGGATGCTAAACTCTCTCCAAGAATATATTGTTCAATCAAACTATATGCATCCTATAAGAAGTCTTTATTTTCTTATGGTTGAGCATGTTTTGAGTTATTCTTCTAGTTGATGATTTCATTCAATTCGAAAACACCAATGAATGAATTACACAGAGATTTAGTCTCATATACAAACACCACTATAAAAAGGCAAACATAAACTCTCCTCTGTAGCTCATCAATCTTTTTATTCAAACCTATTTAGCTGAGTTTCATATAGAATTCACACAGAAACATGTCATTACTTGAGGCATGCATTGATATAAAATCATGCAATGATTGTACTGCTGATAATTGGTTCTCCAATGACATCTTGGAAAAGATGCATAATACCAATTAATAAGAAACATAGAAGCAGAGATAATCCACACTTAAGATACACCTGAAATACTAGTGTGAATCCAAGGAGATTATTGCAGTACAACTTAATTAAACTGAATCATGAAATCATTTGCATAACATAGCTGCAATAATCAAATACTTTAATAAGATAAGGATTAAAGGAACCAAGGGCTCTCAAACATTGAAACCAAATCAACATATATATGGTATATTGCACACATCAACATATTATATTAAAACGAATAAAAGAGCTTTAAAGAAACTTTATTAAAATCCAAATCCAGCAGTAGAAGATTCAAACTACAATAAGCTAGCAAGAACCAAATTAAAGTTACAAAGACAAACTTATGAATCCCAAAAGCTCTATATATTACAAATGAGGGGAACAGCTGAAAAGCTTAAGAGTGATGGACAACACATGACAAATTTCCAGGCACTCATATTCATATAACTTGGAGAATCGAGCACACAGTCGATACTAGAGTAAGAAATATTGTTACTATTGCAATAACACCAATAGCCTTGACGTTAGGCGTTAACATAAAAACTTTGGCGTTCAAACTATACCATGTATTTTTCCTGTAACGACTTAGCTGGTCACATTCTTCAACAAAAACAAATTCGTCTTGATTCACCACCAGATCTTTGTAAACATTGCCGAAAAGCTCTGCAACTTTTTTAGTGCTTCCGTACTCATTACATATGATCTCACAGTCAATCAGAAGAGCCACGTCTTTGGGAGTTTTCATCAAATTCCCCAACAAGATTATATAGCTGGTCATGTATTTAGGATAATATTCGAACTGTTCAAAAGCTATCAGATTATAGAAAAAAGCTTCAGTGGAGTCAATTATTCTCAGCGTTGGAATTTGGAACACTCCAATTTGCATGTCGAAAGTGAGAAAATTAGCATCCCCTTTCTGAAACTTGACTCCAGCAGCTTTCAGAGCCGTTGCAGTTGGGCATTCAGAATAATTCACTCCCCTACCCCTTCCATCTCGAACTTTCCTAAGTACAACTTTGTGTATGAGGTTTTGTTTGTAATCTGGCATGTGTAAAATTGATAAGAACTCGACGAAATGTCTGGCCGGAAAATCATCACACACCTGGGGGGGTATTCCGGCGTTTCCAACATTTTGGAAGTACTTGTGTGCTAGTTCAGTGAAAGATGGAGGACGAACAACACAATTATCCAGCCATTTTCCAACCTTGTGTAAAACAAAATTTTCATACAATGAGTAGAGAAATCTAAGAGGGAGTTGGTTCTCAAAGAGGATCATGTCTTGCAATACCCCCTTGTATACCCAAGGATTATTAAATATTGAATCTCCCTTCTCTCTCAACTCAAGAAAATAGTTTTTCAAGAAAAGCTCAACAACGAAAACCCCATCCATCAAAATCACTTCGGATGGAACTTTCGTCTGTGGCAGTGATCGGATGCAGGTATCTTCATAACAAGAACATACCAGCGCCTGTTCAACCTCTACATATTCAACCAACTCCTCCAAAGAAACTTGAAAAACGTTTAGAAAATTATCAAGATACATAATCTTGTATCCTTCCATGACTTGCAGTTTGTGGTCATTGTGATGGATGAATCCTATCGACACAAACCTAGGTGTATATGCTTGTTCATTCCGGTTACGATAATTTTCAGGCACTTTGTAGATGCTAATTGAACCATAATTGCGAGTACTTAGAGAAAGCATGGATAACTTATCTCTCACAGCTGCTAAACATGTCCGAGCATTATTGGCTTGAAGAGTGGTACTGGGAGCTTCCATATCTATATACAAATATTAATTGTTATATATAGTTCATGTATATATATGAATGACTGAATTACCAAGAACAAGCCATTTGGTACGTACCTCCGGACTAGGCGCAGATGGTTAAACTTGTTAATTTCCACGGTAGATTGATAACAGCAGCTACAGCTTTGACGTTGGATGAGTAGACTTCAGTATTTGTCACTATTCTCCTTCATCAGTGATGCTTGTGATAACACTGTTGATTATTTTAATGGTTTGCCGGCTGTCGCTTGGGCATCTCCAGAGTCCAGACAAATTAAGGCGCATTGTTTGACAAATCGCAAATTTGAACCGGTCATCAGTTTCATTTTAAATGACTATGCAAATCCCTATAAAAATTCATTGAATTCAGACGACCCATAAACTATACCGTGTGCCTAGTCACTAGTTAGTAGGATTTGATAGGCAGTACTCATGTGATTGGTCAAGTGATTAAATGTCTGATTAATTCTTCCATAGGTCAAGGATTCAAATCTTGGCAGTTGTAGTTGTAAGCACCAGAAAGTAACCAAAGATTTAATCACTCTTGGACGGCGTCTCATCAACTAGTGGTGCGGACCCTGCGGGTAAGGAATATCTCCTTTTGCTCTATGGATTAGTCACTAGTGTATTTATAGAACCTCTTTATCTTTTCTATTAATTATACTGTTGCGTGAATTGACTGCCCGTATTTACAACGTATGATACATCAGGACGGGGATTGCCAACTACTGAAAAACACCAACCAAAGAGCTATTATGTTTACCTGTTTACCCTAAAATAAAATTGTATTGGATCTTGAGAAATTCTTGGGTGAGACCTGTCATTATGGAGACCAAGGAAGATGTTAAAAAATGGGGGTCAACTGGTAAATATTTAAAACTCGGTGCCACTTCTTAATTAAGCCAAACATTATGAACCATTATGCAGTTTCCCAAACTTCATGAGATAAATCCCCAATTCCTGCCATTCTTCGCGATTCCTCCGCCCTCGTTGCATCCGCCACCATCCGACTTGTTCCGACGAATTCGACGTCGAGCATGATTCCTCCGCCCTCATATCCATAGAAAACCGCCGATATAAAACTAAGTATATTGATTCGATCACAGGTTTTGTTTTCCGTCAGAATCTAAAACCCGTTCGATTTCCGGCGTGACCTGCAGATTCGTTCCGGAGGATGATGAAATCTGCATCCCCATTGGTGCTGAGCTAGCCATTTCGTCAGACGCCGCAAGAACCTGAGTCCGGTACGTCTATCTCCCCTTTTCTTTTTTGTCAATGTGCATGTAATGATAGGATTCTGATGTTAGATAATTCACTATTAAAATGGTTTGATTACTGGAACAATTAAACCATTTTCTATATTTTGATTTTGAATTTCCTTGACAATTTGCAGTGTGGATTATCTTGCATTAGTCATAAACTTTATTGCTTCCGGTTGAGATCCATGAATAACATAGATGATTACCGCAAAAGATCAAGCTCAAGTGATAACTGAACAACATCAAAGACATTTTTAAAAAGATCAAACAGAAAAAGATCACGTAATATAAACATATGATCAAGTCATTCTACAAAAGAACAAACTCAAGTGATAACCGTAAAACATCAAGCATAAAATGATCAAGCTCAAGTTATAAACTTATAACCGCAAAGGATTAAAAAGGTCAAGGAGAAAAATGTCAAACTCAATCGATAGCTAAAAAGATCAAACAGAAAAGATAAAGCTTAAGTGATAACTGAAAAAAATCAAGAAAAAGATTAAACAGAAAGAGATCGAGCTCAACTAAAA
Organism: Cruciata laevipes; assembly: GCA_963678965.1. Taxonomy (NCBI): domain Eukaryota; kingdom Viridiplantae; phylum Streptophyta; class Magnoliopsida; order Gentianales; family Rubiaceae; genus Cruciata; species Cruciata laevipes. The sequence goes on from OY787642.1 coordinate 22,165,469, forward strand.
ACTGAAAAACATCAAAGAAAAAATCAACAGAATAAGATCAATGAATAATAACAGATAATCAAGTAATTACTGCAAAAGATCAAACTCACATGATAACCGAAAAAGATCAAAGAAAAAATTAAAAAGATCAAACCGGTGAGAGAAGCCTTCGGCGGCAAAAGGGTCGCGGCGGCTTTCATCAGGAATAGGAAAGTGAGTTTTTTCGGCGGCGCGTTTTGATTCCGCATGAAAAAAGTGTTCTTAGGTTTGAATAAATTGTGCCTTTTGATGAGGCTGTTGTAAGGTTTAAGTAGCGGGCAACGATGGCAAGGTAGAGGAGGAATTTCCGGTGGAAAACCGTCGCTGGTGTTGCAGACAACGGGAGGAAGACATTATTTTGCAAGTTAGTCTCTTTATTTAGTTGCTTTTTACAACTTTCACCCATAACTTTTAAAAATAGTCTGTAGTCCCTGGTCTCTGTAGAGACAGGTGTCAAATGAGAATTTGTACTGAATCAAATATAAATTTGTACGTACCATCTCTCGCAATTAAAAGAAAATGTCAATCAGATATGAAAACTTCACATTCCGATCCTTTAATATTTATATTTAATTTAATTCTTAGTAAGTTACGTTTTTGTCACAATTTTTTATTTGAGAGAAGTACCATTCGGTACTTTAAATTTTATTTCAACAAACTATTGCTTGTAACTTGTACTTATAATGATATGCATGAATCTGGGTTGGTTTTTTAAAAGGGTAGTGGTGTTAAATATAAGTTAAGTTATGGATGGCGACTTCATAAAAAACGACTTAAAAAAAACTAATGTACGTGGAATTTTCCAACAGCTTGTGAGTATTCTAAGAAATTTGCAGTGATTAATTTTTAAAATAATCTTGAGAGGTAACGGAGAAGGGGGGATGTGTGAGTAAATTAGATGATGTAATCATATGGGCATTTGGAAATTTATAGCACCATTTTTGTTGGCAGAATTAGAAAAAAAAATAAAAAATCTCAAATTCTCAGTTAGCAATGGATAATGATGTTGCCAGATTAGTAGACCGATTGGGTGCTCTGTTAGGGGGACCTGTAGGGGTGACCATGGAAGAGAATGTAAGAGCAAATCTGGAAGAGATGCACTCCAACTTCACGAGAATCGAAGCTATCCTGAATGAGGCGTGTACTAGGCCAGATGAAGTGATTGATCATGTCTAGAGAATCAGTGCAAACCAGCCTGTCTAAAGTCAGCAAGATTGTTCTTGAGGTGGATCGGGCAATGGACGAGTGGGATGAATTTCAGATTGACAAGATGATCAAGAAACCAAAGGTGAGTAGTACTTTCAATCATTCTTGTCTCAGACTCCTACCCAAGATTGCAGGTTGCTGTTTTCGACAACCTAGTGATGGTACTCCAACTGCAGTCTCGAGATTCGGGGAGACTATTGATGGGTTAGAACGTGCATTATTGGGATCACATGTTCAGAACTCTCTGAGTTCAGATGCCGGTTTTGTTGCACAGAACATAGTGTTACTGGGTAGGGAGGAGGAGTTGGAATCTCTGCAGCAGCAACTAAAATCGGATGAGAATCAAGTGAAGGTGATCTGTATTGTTGCGGAAAAAGGTGTTGGGAAGACCGCCATAGCTAAGAAGCTCTACATCGAATCAGTACCCTCCTTTGATAGTACATCCTGGGTAGGGATGTCATCATCCGGTGGTTTAGATGTTGGTGATGCACTGGATGACTCGGTCCTTTTCTCCGGGAAGAGGTTCCTTGTCATGATTGATGGCCTGGAGGATGTGGAATACTCAGAGTGGATGTCCTTGGCAGATTCCAAACTCAAAAACGGTGCTCCCGGTAGTGTAGTCTTGGTGACCACTAGGAGCGAAGCAGTGGCGGAAGAGATTCGCAGCGATTGCATATATATTCTGCCTCCATTGCCTGCCATGAGTTGCTATCAAATCTTGAAGCATGTGCTAGGAGAAGAACCTGCAATATATGTTAACAATTCAAAAGAGATGATTTTGTGGAAAATTGCAGAAAGATGCAAAGGGTTGCCAGAGTATGCAGAGAAGTATGGGGTGAGATTGAGGGATCTTAGTCCAAGTATGTGGAAGCAACTCGTGGATACTGACATCAGCTCCATTGACGATCTCAGTTTTATAAAACATTTCACAATCGCTTATCGCGGATTATCCCCCCAACTGAAACGCTGCATCTCTTGTTGTGCTGGATATCCAAAAGGTTATCTCATTAATGTTGATCAACTGGTTGCATTGTGGATGGCAAAAGGTTACCTTCATCCTCCATCTCCTCATTTTTCACCGCCTCCTCCATCTTCTCCTCCTCCACCACCACCACCACCACCACCTTCCCCTCCTTCTAGTGAAGATGATAAGTCTAGGGAAGTAAGGGGGATTGAATACGTAAGTGTATTGGCTGGCCATAATTTCTTTAAGCAGTTGTTCAGATCTTCAGCTCATTCGAATAAAGTAACCCACTGTGAGATGGATGATCATTTTCACCAGTTTGCAAGGTACATGGCCGTGCGTGAGTTGGCTTGGCGTGGTAAAGACTCTGAAACTTATTTTAGTACTGTGGTGAAGGATACTTGTCTCGTGTATCCTCATTCTAAATCCTTTCCTTTTGCTATGTTTCGTATTCGTTGGAAACATTTGAGGGTATTGGTTTTATCATCCTGTCGTCTGGAAAAGCTCCCAACTGGGATGGAGGATATGGCTCTACTCCAGTACTTAGACCTGAGTGGCAATCCACTGAAGAAATTACCAGAGAAAATATGCAGGTGGTATAATCTTCAATCCCTAGATGTTAGTTTCTGATTTGCTATGGTGCCTCCCTGAATGGATTGGTGAGCTTCAAAGATTGCAGCACCTGAAGGTTAATCATACATCACACGAGTTACATAATTTGCCACATGGTTTTGAAAAATTGACCTTGATTCGGACAATGGATTTTTTCAGTGTCGGTGGTGAGTATGGATCCAATGATGTCAAGTTGAAGCACCTTAACAATCTTGAAGAACTATGCCTTGCTGTTCATGGAAATATATATTTCAGTGACATAGATATGGGAAGAAAAACTGCTATGGAAAACTTGGAACTAAGTTTTGTTGGGGAAGGTCGTGATCAAGAAAAAGCGAGTTCAATTATGAGGGAATTCAAACCACCTCCAAACTTAGAAATGCTCAAGTTGAAGGATTACCCAGGACTCAGATTACCGAGGTGGATTCAGGCCAAGTCGCTGGTCAATAAGTTGAAAAAGTTGAGTATAAGATCATCCTCAAATCTCAGTTCCTTGCCTGCATTGTGGAAATTGTCATCTCTTGAGTTTCTGTGGCTTTATGACCTTCCAAATGTAAAGCATATAGGTCCCGAGTTCATTGGACATCCAAAGATTTGGAGTGATTACAATGACATCAGTGATTACAGTGACGACGATGTGGTACTTGTCATCCCTCCTATTACTGAAAGAGCTATGGTAGCATTTCGCAGTTTAAAGACATTAAGAATCGAGTATCTGAAGAGTTGGAAGACATGGGAAGATGTAGATGAAGCTTATGATCAGGAAAGATTCCAAGTGATGCCATCCCTACAGGAGCTAATCATTGCTGACTGTCCAATGCTAGAGGCAATGCCACACCGTGTTCTTGGAAAGACAGCATCGGTCAAGATAACAGGTTGTGACAAGCTAGTCCAAGGAAAGAGTGATTCCACTTTTGACAAGCCTAGTTCGAAAGGTACACGATTAGCTTTCGTAATTTTTGTCAAATTTGATATTTAGATTCTCATTCAGCAATACTTTTTTGTTTTTCAGGCAAGGAAATTATGGTTGAACTCGAGGATTAGAGCACAGAGGAGTTTGAAGAGGCAAGCATTCCATGCATCCAAGTTCGAATCATTTAAATTAGCTATATGTTGAATAATCTTGTAACTGCAAAACTATTTTCTTGTTGTATACTTGGCCAACTGGCAACTGCTACTTTTGGTGTGTTGTGTTATGTTGTTGCATTTGGAGCTGTGATTTCTTTGTTGAAACAATGCAAAGACGGAAATTTGGTTATTATACGATTGTATGAATTTTATACCGAATATTCATACAAACACTCCATGCGTGGAGTTGTTATAAAACATTTCATCACTCAAGTTAACAGTTGATGGTTATCTTTTGAAAATTTTCAAGTTCAAGCAAGCATAGTGGTTCAAATGGTACAAGATTATTACTTTCATTATTACCTGCTGCATTTGTGTCTAGTTCAGTTTGTACCCTTAAGAATATGATGTTTGTATAATTTGTTTCAGTCGGTACCCGACTGAAGCCTAGGATGGGGTTAGGAAGCAGAGGATATTGAAGAGCCAAAAGCTGAATGCATCCAAGTTCTAGTCATTTTCTTCTTGCAAAACCCCTTGTGTGTGTGTGTGTGTGTGTGTCTGTTGCATTTCAGCTTTTTTCACTTTCTTTGTCTACATGATACTGATGCACACCTCAAATTATTGGTTTTTGAAATGTCACAGTTCACTTCTATAGATTTATTCCTACACTCACTTGTTCATGGTTGATTTTTTTCTTCATATGGATAGTATTGGGGCTTGATTGAAACGCAAAATGTTTATACAATCCAGAAAACAATTGAATCTTGCCTCAAGCATCTCTAAAACTGCATTGGTTTATTTTCACTTGCCATGCCCACCAAAACAAAGCTAGTATGTATATTCATAAAATGATGAAATATACACACATAGTGACAGAGACAGACTCTTTGAACTTCTCAGCCTGAATCCTAAGACTGCTCTGGCTCAATTTGAGTCTCCTTGCCTGCCAAAGAAGCAAATGAACACAAAAACCATTCAAGTAAGATATAAAACCTCACACTTAATACAAATGTAGCAGATGATTACAGTAGGGTGATTAACATGGATACCTTTTGATGTACCGGGCTTGTCATCAGCTATATAGTCATTTATGTTGTGAATGCGACAGCCGTCGATTTTTATCTTGAGAGATGATATCCTTCCCAGAATGCGGCGTGGAAGTGTGTGTGGCTTTAGCTTGGGACAATCAGCAATGAGTAGCTTCTCCAGGGATGGCATCACTTTGATTCTTCTATCATCATCATCTTCTTCTTCATTTGCATCATCCCATATCTCCAAACTCTGCATATACTCTATTCTCAATGTCTTTAGGCCAAGAAATGCTGTAGCCAGGTCTTCAACTTTAAGATCATTATCATCACCTTCATCTGCACTGTAGTCACTGATATCCTCATCATCACTGAGATCGTGCTGCTGCTTCTGCTGCCGCACATTTTTAAGCCCGAAGAATTCACCACCCAAACGCTCTAAATTTGGAATGTCATGGAGCCAAAGAAACTCGAGAGATGACAGTTTCCACAAGGCAGGAAGAGAAGTGATGTTTGAAGCTGATGTTAAACTCAACCTTGTCAACTTATTGACCAAAGACTTGGCCTGAATCCAATTTGGTAGCCTCATTCCAGGGTAATCCTTCAACTTGAGCATTTGTAGATTCGGAGGTGGTCTGAATTCCCTCATCATCGAGGTCGCTTTTTCTCGATCACGCCCCTCTCCCACAAAACACAGCTCAAGGTTCTCCATTTCAATTTTTTCCCCCATTTTTGCATCCTTAAACTGTACTTCCCCGTGAATGGCGATCCGAATGTCCTGAAGATGGTCCAGGTGCTGCAAGGCATTGAAATTGTCACTGTACTTTTCCCCACCCACTCTGAAAACATCTAGACTCCTAAGCAAGCTCAATCTATGAAAATCTTTCGGTAACCGATGCAACTCATCGGTTGTATGGTTCACTCTCAGGTGCTGCAATGTTTCAAGGCTTGCAGTATTCTGCGGGAGGCGCAGTAACATATAACAGAAAGATACGTCTAGGAAGACTAAAGAGTGCAGACTGCACATTGTTTCTGGTAATCCTTTCACTGGATTGTGGCTCAAGTCCAAGTACTGCAGAAGAGTCAAATGCCCCAGCTCAGGAGGGAACTCCTCAAGATCACTTGAGGACAACACCATTGCTCTCACATGAATCCAGCATGTCTGCAATTTGTGTGATTTGGTATATATTGGACAGCGATTGTATGTCAAGGTGTCGCTAGGCTTAAATCCGTGTTTGTCGAGCCATCCTTTTCCATTCTCGGCCATGTTCTTCGCGAACTCGTGAAAATACTGGTCCATAACACAGCTGGTTATCTTATTCGTATGAATCGATGATCTGATCAGCTTCTTGAAGAAACAGTGGTCTACCAAAACATGAAAGTACCTCGTACCCCTTGCTTCCCTGGATTTATCATCATCTTCTTCTCCATCTCCTTCTTCTTCTTCACTGGTACGATGGAGATAGCCTTTTGCCATCCACAGTCTGATTAATCGGTCCACGTTTATGACGCTGTCTCTCGGAAACGCTGCGCAGAAGGAGATGCAGCGTTTCAATGGCGGCGATAGTTTGTTGTAGCTAACATCCAAACGACGCACCATATTTTCCAGGGACTGGTACATGGAATCTGCGTTGGTATTCAACAAGTATTTCCAGTCACTTGGTCGGACCGAGGTCATTTGATCTTCGTAATACCTAGCGGAAATCGGCGATCCCAGGCATTTTTTGGCGAGCTTCTTGACCAGGTTTTTCTTCGACTTAGGGAGATTATCTGCACGGCCGTACGTCAGCATCGACCGTATATCCACGTCGGACATGGGCGCTATTCTGTGCGTGTGATCGCTGTAAAATATTTTTGCTGCAACTTTTTCACTCCTCGTCGTCACTACGATTATGCTGCCCGGACCGCCTCTGTCCAGTACTCTGGTTTTGAAGGATGTCCATTTTGAGGGCTCCACACGGTCCACGTCATCCATCACAAGAAGGAAGGTCTTGCCGGAGAAATACTCTTCTATGCTGCACTGTTTCCACCTATCGTGGGGTATTTGTTCCACAATCCATTGATGATCAAAACTACCTGAATATATAAACAAAGTATTAATTGAAAACATTTTCAGATATTATTTGTTTTTGATCATTCATAGAAGTGTTTTTATCAATATGAGGACTAGGGATTCGTGTACAACACACGATCCAGTCTGGTCAAACCTAATCAAGCTCAAATTTGACTGAATTGGAGCTCAGCTCGAATCAGCTCATTTATTAACCGAAATCTTGTTTGGTAAGCTCAAGATTTGAATTAGATTAAAAATGGGGTATTTAAATATGTGGTTCAAGTTTGAATTCGTGAATTTTTAGTCAAGTTAGAGCTTCATTCAGATTTTTTTTTACCTCCTTCAAACTCGAGATCATCTCAAACTCGATTAAATTTAACCGATTCAAACTCAAAATGGGGTTGCTTTAATCAAACTCGAGTCAGCGTTGTGCAAACACACACAAAATATAGGTTTGGGGTTTGAATTCCTCATAGGTCGTATTAGTAAGAGTTCATTCAAAATATCTTTAAATGCTAATGTTACCATTAGTTCTCTAATAGTGACCTGATATGGTAAAATACTGGTCATGCATGAGCAACATTAGCAGGGGCAATATAGTCAAATATATTAGTCATGCAAGAACAAATGAGTCATGCATGAATCAAACAACTAATTAATCTGTTGCTATTGGAAAGATTGTTTTAGTTGTAACTATGGAAATAAAAAATTAATACTATACGACAAATATTTTCAATAAAATTTGTTTGAATTCAGTTAGTATCTATTTATGAATTGTATTCAATGTTATCCTTCTTTTACCTTTTAAAAACAAACAAATAAAACATTCAAAGTTTACAACTAATACAATCTACAACCTCAATATCATTTATAAACTCTAATAACAAGGAGACCTATTTCAGATTAAGTTGAAGAAAACATACCGGACATTTCTGCCCATGTCGTGTGGTCAAACATTTGCTCCCTGTTGTATGGCTTCTTCCAAAGGCCGTCGCAGACCAACGCAGCCAGGGTGCTTTTCCCCATACCTGCAGCCCCAACAATGGACAGAACCTTAACTTCTCCGCTCCTCTCACCGGACATCGCTCTTATTCGCTCACTCAGACAGGATATTTCATCTTTCCGACCTACCGTATGTAAAGCCAACTTATCAAGTGCCGGAATCGGGCCGGGATCAGGTAAGCTTATTCCCAGTACCGATTCTAATAAATCAGCGATCTCAGTGATTTCCGAGGAAATCACATCATTGGGTCGCCGGCGTTGACGACCAGGCCGGAGTTTAACGAAAGAAGAAACAAACGGCGGGACTATTTGTCGGCGCCGGCGGTGATGACCTTTCAAGATTTCTTTGGCTTCCCATTCATCCATATCATCCAAGATAGAGTCTATCTCTGAACCGACGGCGTCAACCTTCCACAGGCATGAGCTGAGCGTAGAAGGCACGCGCAGAGCATATCCTCTGTATCTAGCCGTGTCGGCGATGGTCATGTTGGCGAGGCGATGCTCTATTTTCTTGAGCTGAGTTTGGATATGTTGCAGCTCTGTTCTCACATTCTCCTTCAGGTTCTTTCCCCCGGGCCCCTCTAACAGATCCCTCAACCTATCTATTCTGCCGGAATTTGAACCGGCGGTTGACATATTACTGTGTGATTCAGCTAATTTGGTTATTTAACGCACAGATTCAGAGTTGACTACAGAAAGTTCTTTTGCCGAGAAGACAACTACAGTAGCAAATGGTGCTGGTGGCCTACAATTTAAGCATAAGAGTAAGAGCCTGAGACATAGTATGGTCCAGTATTGAATTATATCATCATACACATGTTACCATGTTCATGTGAATTTGTACATTATTTTGTTTTGATTACTCCCTCCGTCTCGGTCCCAACAGAATCTGCACACTTTCCTTATTAGTCTGTCCCACCAAAAGATGTACACTTTCCTTTTATGGTCTATTTATTTCAATCTCCACCACTCATTTCTCCCACTTACTTCTTAAATCAATTCTCATCCACCCATCTTATATTCCTTAATATTTGTGATACTTTCTCTCTCTGCAACTTCAGCTGGGACGGAGTGGTGGTAATATATAATTTAGTGTGTTATTGATTTTTTTTAATAAGTACGTTATTGATTGTATTTAGTGGAGCTCAATCGGGCCGACCAGCTGGTCCATTCCGATCAAAATGCTCGGGTACCATTGAGTTTTTAAAGCGTGGTTGAATTTGTATTGTGTTGTAAACTTGTAATGCATCTCATTCGTAGCACCGATCATGTATCATAAGACAACGAGAGTTTATTAGATTCAGCTGCTGCATTCGTGTAATTTGGGCAAAAATCTCGCTAATTAAAAGTGTTATTTTGATATTTAGGTTTATAAATAAGATTATTTGGGCCATGTTTGCTAGAATTTAGTTTTTGTTGAACTTGAATGAACAGAAATGAATTGAAAATTAATGTAATGAAAAAAAACAGCATAACAGAATTAACCTGAATTAACCTGAATTTCATCAAGTTACATTTTCACTGAATTTACCTGAATTGAAATGAATAAAACTAATTTAAAAAAATCTGTTAAACATGTTCTTATACAAAAAAAAACTCGCTAACCAATGATTATTTTGTCTTTTCATTTTTAATATAATCAATTTTCTTGTTAAGTTTAAATTTAAAATTACAAATTTATAATGTAAATGTCTCATGTTGCAACACCATCCGTCGTGTTGAATAATTTTTCCACAACAACCGATTAATTGATTAAACTTAAATTAGATCCTCTACAGGCTGTACAGCCCATCCAAAGTCAATAAATACAGTATTATGGATTGTGACATATCAAATTGTGATAATTCAAAATCCCAATATCAATTATTGTACAGCTAATATATCATTAAAAATTCATTTCTTTTCAAAAGATAAAGGTCTCGTTTGGCAATCAGCGTTTAGTTGTTAGCTGTTAGCGGATTTTATTAGCTGTTAGGTGTTAGCGGATTCTATTAGCTGTTTTGACTAGCGGTTTGACTAGCGTTTTGTACATTAGTGTTTGGCAAATAACAATTAGCTGATGAGAAAATCTCCGGTGAGACCTGTCTTTGTGGAGACCAAGGGCCAAAGGCATCCTACAAAACTAGCAACATAAAAACGGGGGTCAAGATGTAATTACAAAAAACTCGGTGCCATTTCATAATTAAACAGAGCTCAGGGACCTGCTCTGCAAATTCAAGATCAAGCAGCATAAAATATCATGCAAAAACATAAAAGAATCGGGCAACATAAAAAATCATGCAAAGAATATACAAACTCAGGCAAAACACAAACAAAATCAGGCAACATAAAAATTATGCAAATATCATAAAAACCCAGGCAAAACACACAAAAAGATCAGGCAAAATAACAGATCATACAAAGAACATAACAACTCAAGCAAATGTCATATATGAATCAAGCAGCATAAAAAATCATGCAACATTATAAAAAAAAAAATCAAGCAACCTAAAACATAATGCAAAGATCATAAAAACTCAGGCAAAAAAAAAAAAAAAAAAAAACCAGGCAACTTAAAACATTATCCAAAGATCATAACTCAGGCAAAAAACAAAAAAAATCAGGCATACATAAAAAAACATCATGCAAAGATTATAAAAACTCAGGCAAAATAACAGATCATGCAAAGAACATAAAAACTCAAGAAAACACATATAAGAATCAAGCAACATAAACAAATCATGTTGGCAACAGAATCAAAAAGCTTTTCATAAGCACAAATAATCAAGTAATGCAGAAACCCCATAAGCTTGATCTGAGCGACAACTTCGACGCTTTATTTCTGATTTGGGGCCAGGTTATTGAATTAAAACAATTATTACATTCTAGTCCCTAGACTTTCACCTAATATTAGCAGAAACCCCATGCACCTTAAATAAGTTTTGTAGTCACTGGTCTCAATGGAGACAGGTCTCAATTGAGAATTAGTATTAGCTGATAGCTGTTTCAATGCGTTAAATGACTGAAATAGACATTAGTACAATTTATTATTAATTATTGTTTTAGTGTTTTGCTTGTTTATCGAAAATAATTATCACTTATATGTTTATTTATTTAAATTATTATTCTTTATTATAATATATCTACGTTTATTAAAAAAATTATTTTCAGAATTACATTACATAAAAAATTTATTTTGATATATATTTAGCATGTGCCATTTTAATTTCAATATTTATAATACTTCAAAAATAAATTAAAAATATTGAAAAATGTACGTACGAAAATATCTTAAATTATTAGTTTTAAGGAAATTTTTTCTTCATACAGAATTGCAAAGTTGAATTATACATATATATAAATTATTAGTTTTAAGGAAATTTTGTGAGAATAAGGATAAAAAAGATATTTTGATATATTGTTTTGTTTAATTTTTTGTAAACGCTGCTCTTTCTAGCGTTTCAGAAACGAGAGGTTTCATCAAAACAGCTAATTAGAAAAAGCTTTTCACCAAACACCAAGAAGAGCTGATTGACCAGTCAACTGTCCATATTTAACCCAAAAAGCTAAACGCTCTTCAAAACTCTCGTCACCAAACGGGGCCTACGAATTATTATTGTCTTAAAAGTTTACAACTTGTGGTGTTGACTAGTAATGTCGGTGAGCAATGAGGGTTGACCAGCACTGGCAGTCTCAAATTGATGAGATGTAATGTTAGACACAGTGTGGTAACAAAAGCAGAGGACTCATCTCTCTCTCTCTCTCACGAATCCTAAATTCAAAGGTATTGCTAATATTGGATATCTTGAAATTCAAAGCACTTTTGCAAAGATTTATACATGTTGCAGAGATTTCATATACTTAATTTTCCTCCTTTTCTGGATATATACTGAATGCAAAGGTTGCCTATTGATGCAGGAATGATGGATGAGGTGGTTGTCAACGTTTATGAAAAACCAGAGGATGCTCTCAAAAACCCGAGGTTGACTTATGATTGCTTGACATCAATCCAAGATAAGTTATCTAAACTCTCTCTGGATAATCTTAGTTATGGCACGGTTTGCATTTACAAGGTTCCTGAAAAACACCGCAACAAGAATCCAGAGGCTTATACGCCGAGATTAGTCTCAGTTGGCTTCATTCATCATGGTGAAAACCAAGTGCAGGCTATGGAAGAACACAAATTGAAGTATCTGAATGATTTCATGCACACATTTCGAGTTTCTCTACCTGAGTTGGTTGACTTCGCCAAAGCTCAAGAGAAGCTCGTTTGTGGCTGCTATGAGGATAACTGTGTTAATTCTGTGTTTGCCAAGCACAAAAGTCCATCTGAAGTCATTTTGCTGGATGGAGTTTTTGTTGTAGAGCTTTTCTTGAAGAACCATTTCTTCGAATTAAGGGAGAATGGGGATATCATGTTTGATAATTCTTGGGTATCGAATGAAATCTTGCACGATTTAGTTCTCTTTGAAAACCAACTCCCATTAAGGTTCTTGCACGCGCTATACGACAAGTTCGTCGCGAGCAAGCTGGGGAAATGGTTAGATGATGGCACCATTGATCCTCCATCCTTCAATGAGCTAGCTCACAAGTACTTCAAAGATGTGGGGAGCACAGGAAGATTATCGCTGCGTCGCGATTTTCGATCTGCAAGGCATTTTGTCGAATTCTTGTGTATTCTGCACAAGCCAATGGTGAACAAGAAGTCATCAAAACATGATCCTGTTGAAGAAAAGGTTGAATGGAAGCTGGATTTCGCTCGATGCCCATCCGCAACTGCATTGAGAGCTGCTGGCGTCGAGTTCAAGAAGATAACAGGAAAGTGTCTCCTGGACGTTGATTTTGATATCAACACTGGGGTTTTGAAGATCCCACAGCTAACCGTGAATGATTCAACAGAAACATTTTTACGGAACATGATTGCATTTGAACAATCAGGATACTATTCCAAGTATACAACCAGCACCGTGATATTCTTGGACAATCTGATTGACACCTCCAAGGATGTTGATCTTCTCGTCGAGCACGGGATCATCAAGAATGAGTTTGGCAGCAGTCAGCAAGTGGCGGATCTTTTCAACAGTCTCTACAAAGAGTTCCTTCCCGATCCAAAAGAATTCCATTTCGTCAAAGAATGCCGTCTGCTGAAGGATTATAGCAGGCATTGGTGGCATACGATCCTAGCTGCATTAACCAGGTGGTTTGCGATGTTAAAGCGTGATTATTTCAGTAGTCCGTGGTCTATCATCTCTCTCATCGCTGCTGTTATCATTCTCGGCCTTACTGCAACTCAAACAGCTTATTCAGTGAAGGCTGCATAGTCAGATTTTCCCATACTCATGTGTGTGTGTGTTTTTGTAAGGATGCCCAATTTGTAATGTCTGTACAGCTATTGATTGAGTAGTTGTCTGCTGTGAGATTGAGTTTGCTTATTAACATGTCATTTTTTTTTACTGATAGTAAGTATTTATAGCTGATTGTGAATTTGTAAAGTAGTTTAAGGCCACTTCCAGGTTTATAAATGGATTGAGTTTAACCTTAATTAAGAACTAATCTACTCTAATTAGTGACTATGATGCATGAAATTGATATAAAACACAAAACTAATCTACTCTAATTATAACCATGTTCGCTTACATGAATGGGATAGAAACGATAGAATTTCATTGTTGGAAAGGAAAGCGAAACTAATGTACTTCATATTATATATGTTTCATACAAAGACTACAAATACATCCTTTTAATCTTACAACACAAGATTTATAAAAAAAAAAAACTTAACACATTGTTGGATTAAGAACTAGTACTATTACAAAGAAAGACATAATTCACAACTAGCTAGTTAAATTTGACTATGCAGCCTTCACTGAATAAGCAGTTTGAGTTGCAGTAAGGCCAAGCACTAAAACAGCAGCAATAAGAGAGATGATAGACCATGGACTACTGAAATAATCACGTCCTAACATTGCAAACCACCTGGTTAATGCAGCTAGGATCGTATGCCACCAGTTTCGGCTATAATCGTTCAGCAGACGACATTCTTTGACGAAATGGAACTCCTTTGGATCAGGCAAGAACTCTTTGTAGAGACTATTGAAGAGATCTGCCACTTTCTGATTGCTACCAAGCTCGTTCGTAATGATCTCGTGTTCAGTGAGAAGTTCAACATCTTTGGCAGTGTCAATCAGGTTATCCAAGAATATAACACTGCTGGTTGTATATTTGGAATTGTACCCTGACTGTTCAAAAGCTATTGTATTCCTCAGAAATGTTTCTGTGGAATCATTAACCCTTAATGGTGGAATGGTTAGCTCTCCAATTTTGTTATCAAAATTAACATCCAAGAGATAACTTCCACTCCCTCGCTTGAACTTGACTCCAGCAGCTTTCAACTCTGTTGCAGATGGACATTTCGCAAAATCGGTTTTCCTTTTAACTTTCTTTTTATCATGCTCATCATCTCTGGATTTGTCTCTCTGGCTTGGCTGGTGCAGAAGCGACAGAAACTCAACAAAATGCCTTGCAAACCTAAAATCGCGCTTCAGGGATAGTTTTCCTGTATTTCCTATATCCTTAAAGTACTTGTGTGCTAGTTCATTGAAAGATGGTGGATACATAGTATCATCATCTGACCATTTTGCCAATTTGTTCAGAACAAATTGGTCATATAATGTATGAACATATCCAAAGGGAAGCTGATTTTCGAAAAGAAGCAAATCATGCAAAATTTCACTTGACACCCAAGAGTTATCAAACATAATGTCCCCATTATCCCTCAGCTCAACAAAATGGTTCTTCAAGAAAAGCTCAACAATGAAAACCCCATCCAACAAAATCACCTCAGCTGGTGTTTTGTCATTTGGTAGATGACGGACATAGATATCTTCATAGCAACTACACACAAGCTTTTGTTGTGTATCAGCAAAATCAACCAAGTCGGATAAAGAGACTCGAAAAGTGTGCATAAAATTTTTAAGATATTTCAACTTGTCAACTTCCATAGCCTGGACTTGGTTTTCACCATGATGAATGAAACCAATGGAGACCAATCTAGGTGTATAAGCTTCTTGATTCTTGTTACGATGTTTTTCAGGGACCTTATAAATGCAAACTGTACCATAATTGAGAGTATCTGGAGAAAGCTTGGATAACTTATCTGTGATGGATGTCAAGCATTTATGTTTGTCTGATTCTGGCAAAGGGGGTGTTTGAGCAGGAAGCTGGAGAACCTCAACTCGATGGTTCACCGGGTTTTCATGAATATTGACAACTATGTCACCCATTCTGCATTCAAGGTTCAATCAGCTAGATCAGCACAAAAGAATCTCAGCTGTTCTTTAACATTTAGAACCCAGAAATTTGTACAGTTTGCATCTACGAAATTAAGAGAAAATAAGGACATGATGCAATATTTTAACTGAGCCTCAGATCGAGTTTACTTGCAAGAATGTATTAAAACTGAGTAGCAATCAATACCTTAGACTCAGGAGCAGGATGATGAGTTCTTGATGATACTCTTAGCTGTTTTTGGGAATCTCTCCGGGAAGAAATTATAAGAATCCAAGTTGGTTAGTCTACTGTAAGGCATTTATGAAGAAATTAAAAGTCTACTGTGGGACAAAAAAACGTCTCTTTCATATTTATTAAATTAGTTTTTAGCTGTCACATTAGTCAACTTCCTAAAAACTATATATTAATCAATGATGAGAGCCATCACTGCAAGAAAGCCATGGCGGAAAGTTTCGTTGAGAGGATGAGATATTTGCTGAGTGAACTGTCGATGGAGGGGGGAGGATTAATTAGTTTGGAAAGTGCGATGATAGAGAAAGTGGCAGCTAGCCTGGATAAGTTCGAATCAGCCCTGGGAGATGAGCTGCACAGGATTAGGATGCTGGAAGACAAATCAGAAGCGTTGTCGTGGACGAAGGAGGTTGAAGAGGTAACTTACAAAATGGAAGATGCGGTGGCCAAATTCTGTGGGGCGGTTATCAATACTGGCGGAGTGTTTCCTCCCAGCTTTTCGTTTCGGTTACGCATCGAGGGGAACGGTCGCTTCTGCCATGGCAAGTCACGTTGGAGCGCTGCTGTTGAAGGGAATGAAGCTGGTGGCTAAAACCAGATATCCTGATCAAGATGATCAGGGAATGTTGGTGTCATCTGTTCGAAAAGGTGACATGATTCTGGTGCTTAAGCACTTGCTTTCTCCTGATCCTGAAGCAGGACAAGTAGTTTCCATTGTCGGGTTCGGGGGCAGCGGAAAGACCACCCTTGCTAGGTCCATCTTCAACCACCATAGTGTGGAGAAGCATTTTAAGGTCCGAGTTTGGGTCCACGTGGAGGCCGATATCTCTGACGAGAGAAAGATGGCCATAAAGCTTCTGGATTCCTTGCTTGTTCAGTATTCGGAGGAGGCAGAGCTGGAATCGCTGTTCCTGCTTTTACAGGACTCTTTTTCAGGGAAGACTGTCCTTGCTGTATTAGATGATGTTTGGGCTGATAATGAAGACTGGGATCCATTCATCAGCAAGCTATTCGAGAATAGCAAGGTGGGGAGAAGAATCTTAGTGACAACGAGGAGTACTGAGAGAGCACGTGGCGTCGTCCATACTCTAGCTCCATTGCCAGTGAAAGATTGTAGGCTAATCATGAACAGCAGTGAAGCCAATGCTCAAGGCTTAAGAAGGCAAGCGGAAATATGCGAGGGCTCGCCTCTGGTTGCAAAGATATTGGGAATCAAACTGCGATACGATCATGGTATTGGGGCGGCCGAGCCCTACTTGGGGGAAGTATGTATGGTGCGTTTTCCTCACTTGTTTGATACTTATGAAAAATTTCTCCCTGCTCATATGAAAGCATGCTTATTATTCTGTGCCAGTTTTCCTAAAAGCACTGCCCTACATTCTGAAAAGATTATCACACTGTGGATGTCCCAAGGCTATTTAGGTTATCATACTGCAGGAGTAGGTCATGACTGCTATTTTAAGCTTTCCCCATATCCTGATCTTGAAAGGAAGGGCATTGCATGCTTGAGTAGATTGATTCATCATTCCTTTTTACGACGGATTGATGGATCACAGTCCATTCATAAACCTTCATCTGATATAAGTCTAATGTGCGAGTTGCCTGATGATGTTCATGATTTCATAACATACATGGCTAAGGCTCATGATATTGGTCGGCGAAGCTATTCAATTTCTCCTGAGATTCCAGTGGATCCAGATTTGTTTCAACAAATAAAACACGTGACTGCATTGGTCTTATCTTCTTGTCAACTGGATGAACTTCCAGAGGAGTTTAGGCTTCTGGCTCGTCTGCAATACTTGGATTTGAGTGATAATCCGCTAAAGCAATTACCACCAACAATATGCGAATTATATTATCTGGAATTCCTAGATGTTCACTGCTGCTATACTCTATATTGCCTTCCTGAAAAGATTGAAATGCTGAAACAAATGAGGCACTTGAGGATGAAACATACAACAGAGGAGTTGCATGATGATTTGCCGTCAGGGTTTCAGGATTTGACCTTTTTGCGGACTTTGGACATCTTTAGGGTTGGTGGCAAATACAAGGATGCTGTTAACACACTGCAATGCCTTAATGATCTTGTAGACATATGCATTGCTGTTCATGGGGAGGTGCATCTTCCTGCTGCAAAATTGGATTGCAAAGCTGAAATGGTAAACTTGGAGCTGATTTTCGTAGGGGAAGGCCGTGATCCAGAAATAGCATCATCCTCAATTGAGGATTCAAAACTACCTCCAAACTTAGAAATGCTCAAGTTTGAGTATTATCCAGGACTCAAATTACCAAGCTGGATTCTAGCTGAGTCTATCATCAACAAGTTGAAAAGACTGAGTTTGAGATCAGCTGCAAATCTTAGTTCCTTGCCTGCTTTGTGGAAATTGTCGAGTCTTGAATTTTTTTGGCTTCATGACATTCCAAACCTCAAGCATTTAGGTTGTGATTTCTTTGGACTTACCAACACACCACAACAGCAACTTTCTCTGGAGGCAAGCCGTCAGCACATGAACGAAGATGATGGGGAAATTACCGCTGAAAATCCCGCGCAGGATGCTGAAAGAGAAGAAGCAGTAGCATTTCGCAGTTTGAAGACATTGAGAGTCGAATACCTGGAGAACTGGAAGACATGGGAAGATGCAAATGAAGCCAATGAATTCAACATTAAAGTGATGCCATGCTTGGAGGAGTTAATCATTGCTCATTGTCCCAATCTTCAAGGAAGGCCCCTTCGCATCCTTAAACATACGCCATGGTTCGAGAACATGGTACGTATCACAGCTTACAGTGCATTGCTTATTTGATATATATTTTGCTGTTAGTACTATAATAACACAACTCTGTCAACAAAGTTGTTTTATATTTTCAATTTTATTGATATTATATATTGCTTTCATGTTATGTAAGGGGGAAACACATGAGAACAATATGAAGCAGCCATCTGATCATCAGGCTGATAACAAAAATGAGGTATGAGTTAAAGCTTTATGACTATATATGGCCGAACACTCTAACCATGTTGCTTTTGTGACTTAAATTTGTTACATTAGACATATTGCAAACATATTTAAAGGTTTTTCCCTTTCCTAATGCAACACTTTTAGGGGTTCAAGCTGTGTTTTTCAAGAGTTTAAGCAACACTTTTCATATTACCAAAACATTTTAATAAGTGTTGCTAGAAATGTGCAACTGTTAATGTGTAATTTATGCTATGCATATAATTCTTTTGAACCTCCTGTTGCAAGGTATTTTTGATTTTATAAACAAATTGGAATTTCTGTATCTAAACTATTGCAGGGGGCTAATGTGGCGTTGGAAGCTTCGTACGTGAAGTTAAAGAACTTTGTGCATGAGGCTTACATGACCAAAGCTCAAGCACAACCTTTGAAGGTATCAATCCCAGAAGGTGTGTTGGGAAAAACAATGGTCACGTCGTATCTCCCGATAGACTCTCTACATGTCTGGTTCGAAGAAGATCGCTCCATATTTGCTGAGCAAATGTGTGTATGGAGCAAGTAAGTCAAATACAAGGTCAAATACTGCAATTTATACTATATTGATATGTTGCAACTAAAATCAAGTGTAATTGCAACACATTTTTAATGATTTTGTAGGCATATTTATGAACTCATGACACCTTTCGACAAGGAGCGAGTACAGATGGCTAGCAGTGCTCTAATTAAAACAGTAGGTAGACAAGAGCATCCTAGTAGGAGAGCTGATAATCTTGTCAACTTCATGATGGCAAATAAAGCAAAGCTATACCTTGTTCCGTTTCTTAGACCGTAAGCCCCCCCTTCTCTTTTACATTTAGATGCACTTCATTATAACTTAGCTCTATTCGGTTTTTGATTACATGAAACTTGAAGTGATAGTTAATTATCTTATTACAACAGTTTCATTTTTTTAATTTGGTTAAGTTCAACTCAGCTCAGTGTCATTTTACTCATTCTTACATTACTTTCCCCCCTTTTCCCATTTCAGTGGACATTGGGAACTGCTTGCAGTGGTACCGGAAACAAAAGTAATTTACTGGTTCGATTCTCTGCAGGAAAACATCAGTCTAGAGCTAACCGAATTCTTAAATATGTAATTCCTCTATTAATCATTTAAACCACCTCTCATTAGACTTGCAAATGTATTCATCAATTATATCCTATTTGTTGCAGGGTGGAGAGAAAGTATGTCACCAGAAACCTGAACTCTGCAATAGCTGATGATAGTTGGAAGGTTGTGGACATTAAGGTAAGTTTTCTGCCTCAAGACTGCATAGTTGCTTGTCTTGATTTTCTATCATCAAGAACTAATGTTTATGCGCTTTTACTTTTATTTATTTTAGCACAAAAGTCAAGTCGATAATTGGGAGTGCGGGTATTATGTTATGATCTGGATGCATAAAATAGCCCTTGAAATTCAGGACTTGAATTTAGAATCAGTAAGTTAAAATTCTAAGTATATACAGATGCTTGTGTATTTTTCAGTGAAATTGTAATGTTTATGGAATGTATGCTTCTGCCATAGCACTTTCCGGTGGATACAAGTTCATATGAACCGGACAAGCTCACAGAGGTAGACTGGAAATGGTGCGCACATGTTATGCCCGAATTTGTGGCATAAAGTAGCAGAATTTCAAGAAATTGAACCAATATTGCAGGCAAGGTACTTTGTATGACTGAATTATCTTAATTTCTGCTTTGAATTGAGTTTGTATGCTTATGTGAATTTTTTTTGTTTTCTTTGACAGTTGTAATTTAACCAATGCAGTTTTAGAAAGCTGAGGAACTTGAAGAGCATGGTTCTAGGCTTCTAAGTTCCAATCCTTTGTTTTCTGAGTTGTTCATGCTCACAGGCTCACAGATTTTTATCTTCTAATGCTTTTCCCAAGATAATTAAATGTAATCCATGACTGGATCGGAATTTCTTTCTTGTTGGATTCTTGTTGTATTTTTCAGTTTCTGTTTTGATTAATAAACAAAATACAATGAAGTGAATTTCTGGTTCTGACTTCATTATGAAATCTTTGCGAGTGAATGATCATCCATCCATAACTTTCTAGTTGGTTTGCATGAATGATTATGTTCTTTTAGTTATATCTTTTCAAGAATCGAAAGTTCCATGAACCATCTTAACAACGCAAACCATCTAGGCATTTCTGCTGAATGCCTATGCCACCAATCTCAGCCATAATCTTTCACTTGACTGTATTCCTCAACAAACGAACATGTTCAAAAAGTCTAGTGCTACCAGGCTTGTCACCAGAAAAATCACTGTTTTTATCCAGTTACCCAACAAGATGACCGAGTTGCAGGTTACTGTCCTCCAGGAAACCTCAAGGATACTGGTATCAGGTATGGGATACTAAACTCTCTTCAAGAATGTACAGTTCAACCTAACTAATGCATCCCAAGAAGCCATTATTTTCATATAGTTGAGCATGATTGGATGCTAATCATATGCATTTGTTTTAAGTGATTCTTCTAGTTGATGATTTTCATTCAATTTGAATTCACCAACAAATGAATTTTGCAGAGATCCAAGTTCATATAGAAACACAGTAAAAGAAGGCAAACGTTTTCTTGGTAAAACATGAGAATTACATTACATGTAGCTGCAAATACCCTCTAAACCTTGCCTATTACAAACAAGATGATCAGATTTCAGGCACTCATAACTTGGAGAATCGAGCACACCGTCTGTACAATACTAAGAGCAACCCCTACAAATGCGAGAGCGCCTATAGCCTGAACCATGGGCGTTAACTTAAACACCTTGGCGTTCCACCAGTACCATGGGTTTCTGACGTAACCTCTTAGGTGGTAACATACACTAGCATATAGAAATTCCCCTTCATTCACTGCCAGATCTGTATAGAGAATGCTGAAAAGCTTTGCAACTTTTTCACTGCTTCCAAACTCATTCTGTATGATAGCAGATTCAGTCAGAAGATCCACATCTTTATGAGTTTTCACCAAATTTCCCAACATGCTAATATAGCTGGTTATGTATCTAAGACAATACGGAGTCTGTTCAAAGGCTAACAAATTATAGTAAAAAGTTTCAGTGGACTCATCTACAGTCAGTGGTGGAATTTCAAGCACTCCACTTTTATGGTCAAAATAAACACGGTTTTGAGTTCCTCTCCGAAACTTGACTCCAGCAACTTTAAGCTCTGTTGCAGTTGGACACAAGGAAAAATTAACATCCCATCCGGCTAATCGACGCTCCACTAGTTCGTGATCTGGCTCATGTAGAGTATGTAAGAACTCCACAAAATGCCTAGGGGAGCTCTGTTTCAGCAATAGTTTTCCGATGTTTCCGACATTTTTAAAGTATTTGTGTGTTAGCTCAGTGAAAGTTGGAGGGGGAACAACACCTGCAGTATCAAACCAATTTCCAACACCGTGTAAAGCAAACGTATCATACAATAGGCTGAGAAACATAAAAGGGAGTTGGTTTTCTATGAGGAACATATCATGTAATATCTCACTAAGTACCCAAAGATTATCAAATAGTATATCTCCATTCTCTCTCAACTCAGCGAAATAGTTTTTCATGAAAAGCTCAACAACAAAAACCCCATCCAACAAAATCACTTCTGATGGAACTTTCCCCTCTGGCAGAGATTGAATGTAGCTATCTTCATAACAGCTACACACTAGCTTCTGTTGGCTATCGACATATTCAACCAAATCCTCTAAAGAAACTTGAAAGACGTGTAGAAAATTTTGAAGATATTTAAACTTGTATTCTTCCATGGGTTGCACCTTGTCATAACCGTGATGGATGAATCCTATTGACACAAATCTAGGCGAAAAGGCCTTTTCATTCCGGTTACGATAATTTTCGGGTACTTTAGAGATGGAAACTGATGAACTATAATTTAGAGTACCTAGAGAAAGCATGGACAACTTATCTCTCATAGCTGCTAAACATATATCAGCATCAGCTTTCCCAGTCGTCGGCTCCACGGAAATGCTTGAAGCATCTACATGTTTGTTGCTTTCATGAATATTTAGAATGACCTCATCCATTTCTGCATATACAAGAGCCTCAATCAATTAACTCAAAATCTCAAACACAAGTGACTATAAGGGGAGAGGAAAAGATCATAAGTTCGTACCTAGCTTGGAACTGGAGAGAAGATGGTTATATGGTTAAAGCACGTTATTTTATACTATATGCAGACTAAAACACTGAATTTGAATGAGTAGACTTCATTTCTTACTAATTCATTTTTACTGTTGTAAACTCCACTTGTGCATTATTTAAATATATAGTTTGCAGACTAAAACACTGAATTTGAATGAGTGGACTTTACTTCTTACTAATTACTTAAGTACTTAACGGAGTTTATTATGTGTTATCTTGTATCACAAAGCATCTCATTCGTTGACTATAACACCGATCTGTATGACAAAACAACAGATGAACTAATTGATCAAATTTAAACTAGAAATTGAGAATTATTAAAATAAACAATTGCTGTTAAATTTAAATTAGATCCTCAACAGGCTGTACTCATCCAAAGTCAATGTTATGGGACTATTACTTGGTCTAGAAATTGAAAAAAATATATATAATAATTGATAATTAAAAGAAACAATAAAAGCGACATCGTCTTTATCGCGTTGAGTCCACATGCAATCTTTTTAATATTCAGAATCCCAATATCAAAGTGTACAGCTAATTTATCATTCAACATTCTTTCCTTTTTCAAAGATCCATAAACAATTACAAACTTGAGGTGTTGACTTCAGTAATGTCGGTGAGCAATGAGGGTTGACCAGCACTGGCAGTCTCAAATTGATGAGATGTTACAAAAGCAGAGGACTCATTTCTCTCTCTCTCTCTCTCTCAAGAGTCCTAAATTCAAAGATATTGCTAATATTGGATAACTTGAAATTCAAATCACTTTTGCACAGATTTATACATGTTGCAGAGATTTCATATTATACTTAATTTTCCTCCTTGATGTATACTGAATGCAAGGTTGGCTATGGATGCAGGAATGATGGATGAGGTGGTTGTCAATGTTTATGAAAAACCAGAGGATGCTCTCAAAAGCCCGAGGTTGACTTATGATTGTTTGACATCAATCCAAGACAAGTTATCTAAACTCTCTCTGGATAATCTTAGTTATGGCATGGTTTTCATTTACAAGGTTCCAGAAAAACACCGCAACAAGAATCCAGAAGCTTATACGCCGAGATTAGTCTCAGTTGGTTTCATTCATCATGGCGAAAACCAAGTGCAGGAACCCCTTGTGTGTGTGTGTGTGTGTTGCATTTCAGCTTTTTTCACTTTCTTTGTTTACATGATACTGATGCACACCTCAAATTATTGCTTTTTGAAATGTCACATGTAATGAAAATTGAACAAAATACTATTACAATATTAATTACAGTATTTTTGAAACCTACTTTATAATAGGACAATTAGTTTGATTAGCATGCATCTAATTTGATTATCTGTAAAAGATATCTAGATTAGATGTTGATTTCACCTATTACATTCGCTGTTGGGTGTTTCACAACATCATAATTGTGACTGTTTTTTTAAAAAACGTTCTCTTTATGTTAATTATAAGCAATTTCTCCATGCAGGTGTATTTTTCTTTTGCAGGTCCTTATTTTTACCATAATTCCCCATGATGGAACCCTATGATTTCAAACCCATTTTTTGTCTTAACAATATTAAAGGTATTAAGGTAAAAATACGGACATGCAAGAGAAAAATGGACCTGCATGGAGCAACCCCCTTTTATACTACTACTACCTATGTATATTAAATTGAACAATTTAATTATTTTGAGCTTTGAAATAGCTTCGAAGATTGTTTTTTTTAATTAAATAAATCTGTAAACTATAAACTTTAATTCAAATATAGAGTATGCAAGTTTGATCCCACAAGGAACAATGTTAACAAAATTTTATTTCTAAAATTTCAATTTTAGTTACTGGCCCCCTTTTAATTAACATATTGTTATCTATCAACTAAGAATGTAAAGAAAGAACTCCCCGCGGTCAAAGAAAGAAACCCTCTTCGTTCTTCTATCTTTTCCCCATCTTCCCATCATGGGAGATGGGAAACCATTGTTTTTTCGTTTCTTGATTTTGCATTGAATAAATGTGACTCACACATTAAAATTGTTCCCGATTTGATCGGCTGATTTAGTTGTTCGTTGATGTTTTATTCCCGATCTGATTGGACAGGTCGTGGTTTGTGTTTTTGTTTATAGTTCTCGATCTGGTTATACGATCGTGTTTTCATTAATGATTTATGATTTTCAAGGTGTTTACAGGTTGAAGAATATAGATCATATTTGGATGCTTGGTTTTGTGTTTCAATGTATATGCAGTTTGGATCAAGATGTTTACAGTTTGAATCAAGGTGTTTACGCTTGAACTACACATGTCAACGTGTTCGTGGTGTTGCAGATGTTGAAGATCCCTGATTAACATGGTTGGTTATGCTTGGATGCGGATCCCTTGTTAAGCAGATTATGCTTTTGCTGGTACGCCTTTGCTGGTGGCAGTATATTCTTAAGGGGATATTACTCTCTTATTGGATCTCATTTTTCTAATAGGACAATTAGTATGATTAGCATTTAGTTTGATTATTCTTGATAGGATACCTAAACTAGATGTTTGATTCCACTTATTGTAAACATTTGGGCGTTTTCCAACATTATGAATGAATTTTTTTAAAAAAAAGAATGTAAAGAAAGAATGCAAAGAAAAATACAAATAATAGTGATCAGACAATGAAATCCGGAAACATTTAAATGTACATTAACATATAATTCATTTCAATTCTTGGCATGTTAATTAATCAAATTGCATCAACCAATTATTTATAGGCCATCAAGAATTCGTTACAAGACATCAACAATTTCTTCTTAATTTATTGATAACCCGCAAGAATAATAAACTATAACAACTACTCCTCTAATTATAACCTGGTTTGAATCGACATGGACTAGATTAATTAATTAATATCTCAACTATTAGAGATTCTTAAAAAGGGCGGAAGATCATATATATTGTACACCTAGGATTTATTTTCATGTATTACCGATATATAAAAGTACTAGCTTCACTTATATTGACAACATCAACAACATTAAAAAACAAAAACAAAACAATGATTGGCCAGGTTTGGATTAGATCTATCGGATTTGGATCATCTTTCGTGTTAGATCAAGTATCGAGTACATTTGATATTTGTTGTATCATTGAATTAAGATATTTAGTGTGTACATTCTCCAATCTACAGTATTTTCATATAATTGAGGTTTGCTGATTCATAAAGATGGTTGGTGTATCTAATAACCACAGCCTAGAATAAAAAATTCAACGAGCCCAGAACTTAACGTCGTTGGTCAGTGAGACCTAAATTTATTTGTATCAAATTTGATTTCACCTTTCTGACGTACGTACGTGCACGAGTAACACGTTGCTCTACATGAACGATGGAGTACTAACATCAATTCTGTGTCTGTAGATGAATCGATGGGCCAGACAACTTTATGAGGTCGCCAGCAGCGTCTCATCCACCCAACACCGCAGGGCGCTCAATGAGGAGGTAAATCACAGTAACCCAGCGTCAAGAACCATTGTTCGGTGCGCACAAAAAAATCCCTATATATACTGCCGCTGCCGAGTCTCGAACTCACAACATTAGAACAATTAAACTAAATGTCCCAACCATTGGCTACTGCCATACATCTTTATGAGCACACGGTATTGATGTACGATGAAGAGTTGCTTGGACATTAACCAATAGTCACTAGTGCAAAGTAATGCATCCCCGGCTATGATTCACGGTGGTTTTGAAAAACCGCTGTGGCTGGAGCTTACGATGTCGGAAGCCTTGTAGACTAGAGAGGTTCCGACATCGGAAAGTCCCTAGGAAGGCGCTTGAATGAGTATAACGGAGGTTTTTACAAAAACCTCCATAAATTTATTGTTTCCGATTTCGTAACTAGAACCGTGACCGCAACCAAATCTCCAACGGAGATCAGTTACGATATCTGAAACTTATTAGATTGCTATAATGAATTCGGAAGCTTTACGACATCGGTTAATATTTAAAATATCAAGAATGTGTATTTATTCTTGTTTGATCTGAACCATTGATATCTTTCACCAAATCAATCTCATCCGTCAAAAATTCCCGTTATATAAAAATTTCAACCCTTATCAAAATATTTCCTCGATCACCAAATCTGAATCTTCACACACCGTGGCCAAGCTGATCGAAGCTCAGCTCCCAGTTCGTTGCGAAGCCCAGATTTTCCCTGCTGCCCCAAACTCCCTTCTCCAGTAGCACCTTCGATCAACCATCTTCTTCGATGGAGACGAAAGTGGAAACCGATGGCGGTAGCAGGTTCAGATTTTCATGAGGAAGAGGGATGGCGGTTTATTAGTGGCGTGTTGGGGGTTTTGGAGTGATGGTGGGCTCACCTGCACCGAAACCCAGTTGCCGGCATCCAAGGTAGTGTGTTAATTTGTGTCCGTGTTTTAATAGAGGTTGTTTAAATTATGTGTGTTTTAAATGTTAATAGTGGTTGAATGCGGTAGAATAATTTGTGTGTATGTGTTAATGGAAGTTGAATGAGGTTAATGGGTTCTTTAGCTAGGGATTTTTATGAAGTTGAATAAGGTTAATGAGATAAACTGCGGAAAGTTTATCTGTTGTTTTCGTAGGGTTCCGATTTCGTTTGCTTAATTGAATGGTGTTGTACGTCGATGTTTTCATTTCGGTCGTGTTTTTCTGTTTAATTACTGCTTATTTCTGTTTTCGTTTGAATTACTGTTCGCTTAAGTGAGTAATTGGTTTGCTAGTTTCGAGCAATTTTGGTTTCCTACGTATTTTTAGCTAACACTAAAAGGTGACGTTGGATTTCGACTTTGGTGAATCTGTGCTATCATCAGCCTGGATGTTGTGGAAATTTATGCGTTTTTCATTGGGTTTTACTTTCGGTTCTTTGATTGAATGATGTTCTTCTTTTTTGCTCTCAATTTGATGGTGTAGTAATGTTGAGTTACTGCTTGCTGCCTGTTTAAAGTTCGATTAGTTAGTCTTTGTAATGTCTCACACTATTAAACCTTACTTGATTTCCCTTACTTAAGCAGTTAAACTCAAGTAATATTTAAATTTATTTTAAATATTTAATAATACTTGTTGATCATATTAGGTAATTTTATTTATTATTGATATCATGATTATTGATATTTTATATTCATATTTAAAATTAGAATTTCTTTCAAACCGAAATGTTAATACAAGTTAGAATAATTGTTAAACTTGTATTTGGTAAATTTAATATAGTCGGCAGTATTTATCAAAATTTAACATAAAACCTGAACCTAACACGAAAATAAAAATGACCCGATACAAACTCGACCCTATAAAACCCGACACAAATCCAACCCGACCCGTTTGACACGACTTTTTTGACCCGAACCCGAGGTCGACCTTTAGACCCGAATCTACAGCTCTAGTCTTCATGAAACATTAAACATCCATTTAAAGGTGATGCTAGCTAGCATAAGATTAATGATGAAAGCGTGTATACATTATAGCTGGGCATGCTAGCTAGAGGTGATGTATTTGACTAGAGGTTAAATTTTGCAACAATGTTTCTTTCAAGTAAAATTTGAATTCAATTTCATTATTTATTAAACTTATTCATAATCAACAAAAATTAATGTACACATGCACTTAACTACATTATGGTTGTCTTGTCCACTTGGGTTGAAACTCGGATAAACGTAGTTCATTGAGTTTATTGGAACTAAAAATAGTTTATTGGTGGTGAAAAAAGCTTTTTGGAGATGAAAGTAGCTTATTTTTGGAGTTTAAAATCATGTATTTGTGCTAAATTATCACCATGTACAACTCTTTAATTACTTTATACTTAATTTAATCTCAGTGAGAACTCACTTTTTTCGATTTTGATAGAGAGTACGTAGTGATATGAATAATTGATTCCATTGTGGTTGAATGGCCTAGTACAACAATTCATTAGCTAAGGTCTCTGGCTCCATAAGAAAACAAAACAAAGTCTGCTATTTAATTTTTTTTTTTTTTTTGGAATAAATAAATTCTGGTCTCGTGAACAACACGTGTTAATAATTACATATGTCTGTACGTAGAATAACATTGGGCTCACTGGTTTTATTTCGCTGACATACGTACACACGAGTAACACGATTCGTACAACCAAATTTACATCTCGTGAACAACAAAGTTTAAATAATTTGTTCCATACAGCTAGCTAGAGGTGAATGATTTGCAGGGTAAATATAGATCCATAATTCGCTAGATCTATCATAAGTACGTTTGGTGTATCCAACCCAGCAAATTAATTAACTAACATCAAGCTACAATCCACAGAGATGTTAATTTGGTGCATCGCGCGTGTTAATCGTGTGATGTTCTACCGACAAGTTAATCACAAATGTTGTTAGAAGCCCAGATTTTATATGGTTTTCATATGAAACCTAAAGCTCAACGGACTATTAGAATGAAATGTTGGACAGTAAATAGAATATTTACAAATATAGACGGAATATTAATTAGCATATTTAGGTCCTGTTTGATAGAGCTTTTCTGTAGATCAGTTCGGCTCAATTCAGTTCAGTTCAATTCAGTTTGGTGAAAATGTTTTGTATGTAAGTCCAAAGACATTTGGAATTAACACTCCCTTTTAAGTATTTTTTTCTTTTCTTTTTAGAACAGAGGTGGTTATATCGTGAAATGTAAAAAATAAATTGGACAATAAAGATTTAACATTAATGAAATTGAAGAGGATCTGCGTAGCCTTAGACCAAAATTTTAAAAAATAAATTGAACAATTAGATCAACATTGACTTGGTAAGCTGTACCATTCTGAAATCTAGTAAATCATCCTACTGAAATTGTTAAGCCACGAGCTACAGTGTCGAGTTGCTACAGTACCGATTTTAACTTGAAACATTTTAACGTGAAACATGATCATTTTAATTTGAAACATAAACATTTTAACTTGAAACATAAAACATAAAACATTTTAACGTGAAACATGAACATTTTTGAAACATAAAACATGAACATTTTAACTTGACACATAAAACATGAACATTTTAAATTAAAACATAAAACATGGATGTTTTAACGTGAAACATGAACACTTTAATTTGAAACATAAAACATGAACATTTTAACTTGAAACATAAAACATGAACATTTTAACTTAAAACATAAAGCATAGACGTTTTAACGTGAAACATGAACACTTTAATTTGAAACATAAAACATGAACACTTTAACTTGAAACATAAAACATGAACATGAACATTTTAACTTGAAACATTGTAGCACACTGTAGCAAGCAATGAAGCGCCAATGTAGCAAAACACTGTACACGAGCGGAAACATTGTAGCGCGTGATTTTTATATTTTTAAAAATTATAAATTGGTCACTCCTTGATTTTCTTTATTGCACTATTTATATTTTAGTCCAGTCTCTATATAGAGATGGTCTACTCAGAGACTAACTCTATATTTATTCATATTACAATTATTCATAGAAAATTCCAGTATAATTAATCATATGCGTGTGAGAGACAATGAAAAGTTGAAACAAGGAAAAGTTTTAGAAGCGACCATATACATATGTAGATCGGATGTAATGGTAAATAGTCTTATATGTTAAAAACAAGAGAGACAAATTTGAAATTTATAAAAATTTAGGAAATTCACGCGTAACAAAAGCAGAACATGAACATCTGCAGCATATATACCTATTCTGACATTTTAGTACTAATTTTAAAATATTAGAAATTAGTTAATTAAAATTTTGGATAATATCTAGTATACTTAATTTTAGTTTAATTTTCAATTCTGATAGAAGAGTATTAGCTGAAAAAAAAGGCCCATCTCTATCATATCATCACCACCATATAGGGTCAGCTTCAACCATTAATATTGATCAATCACCATATAGGGTCAGCTTCAACCATTAATATTGTATCGATCAATCACCAAGTCTTCCAAATATATATGGCCAGCTCTAGCATTTTCAAATAAATGGTGTTTGACTGTTTGCTGTATCATAAAGATGTTTGGTGAATCCAACAACTACTAACCAGATGCTTGGTGCATAGTGCTCTCGAAATTAAATCACTAAATCAGTGAGCCCAGAATGTTGTTCTGCCGACAAGATTAGACAGAATGAGAGAAACTCGTCTCAATTGACAATATGGGCGAATGTTGATTTTATCACTGTTAAATTTGACTTGTTACATATTAAACATATGCATTCAATGTATTATTGTTGATCTTATCACTTTCATGTATGGTTTTCTCATTTTTGAAGCTGATTTTTTACGTATTATAACTAGCGAGAGTACACCGCGCGTTGCGCGGTATATTTGATGAAATACTCTAAAACAAACTTGACCCAACCATTCAATAATAAAACTATAAAAAATAGGTATTATAGGCCCAACTAAAGTTAAAAAAACCATTCATGGAAAACAATTTACTCTGACATTATTTGTAGGCCAGAATGAAGGGTATGGTTGCTACACTTAATGGACTTAACTGCTTTCATTTAAAAGGTTAGAATGAAGGCCAGTTCCTAGTGCTATAACTTACCAGAATCACCACGCAACTTCATTTTATTTTATATTTTACTATTGTAACTGTTTTAATTTGTTAAAAAATAAAATTTGTTAAAAAGGCACAAATAGACATAGTTTAAAGTAATGTCATTTGGGTGTATCCAAGTATTTCAAACACGAAACTGATAGCTAATTTCACTAGAGCGGTAGTTCACAAGTTCCTGTCCTGGTCATAATCAAGTTACAAATGTAAATGAGTTGTTCACAAGTCACAGCAAATTTTAATTTTGTTCTGCGCGCATTTTCCTTTGGACAACATATTCAATGATACTCTCTCCGTCCCCATTTAAATGTCTCACCAGAATAGTCAATTTTTTTCACACCATATTTGACCATTAATAATTTATACTATATAAATAATATATTTTCACATAAGATATCGTTACAATCCTCATATGATGTATATTTTAAAAATCAAAATTATTTACTTTAATATTAAGTATAATTAAAGTAATTAATGGTCAAACATGGTGTGAAAAAAATTGACCATTCTAGTGAGACATTTAAATGGGGACGGAGGGAGTAGATATGGCATCCACTATACAATCTGGGCCTGGCCTGGGTTGATGGGTCGGAAAGGATGAATCTAGCTAGTTTGAAGCGGGGACTAATTTTACCTTTGAGGCAGGGATTAGGGATGCCATTCGGCGGATATTTGGTAGATACACGTCCGCCAGTTGGGGCGGGTATAAATATGAGTTTTTAAATGAGGCGAGTATGGATATTGGATTCAAACCCGCCATTTGTAAGTGGGTGGGTACGGATATTGATTTTATATCCGTCCCATACCCGCCCGTATAATACTTGTATAATATCCGTTATATATAATATTAATAGTATTACTTATATTTATATTAATAATATTGTTAATTTTAGCATTTTTTAAGTATGTTTGGTCTATTTTGAAATATAAAAGAATTTTATAATATAATGATTAACATATTATAAATTATTTTGTTCTATTAGTATAATATAATTAGTGCTTTTATTTAAAATTTTATGATAATTAATAGATTTTAGGTTAATTTTTGATAAACAGGGATTAATAAGTCGGATGGGGAATGTGGGTATAACATGAGCATGGATATTAAATTTGTACCCGTCATGGGTAAATGGGCGGGGATGGATAGTCTACCATCCACGCCTAGTTCGCCCAATGTCATCCCTAGCAGGGACTTCAGTTCAGGTTAAATATATATAAATTTTATTTCTAACTAGCGCTGCGTGAAGTGCTTGACACACATATTGTTATCTGAAATATATCAAAAATTGTCATTGCATAAACATGGTTATCTATTCAGTTTTTCACATATTTAAACACTCTTAAAAGTTGAAAATATTTTTAAAAAGTTGTATAGATAACTTTTGCAGATCTGTGTGCATTTCCAACATGCTAAGTGGTTGATTAATTCTTACATCAAGTTAATCTAAACCGGCCTCCTGGTGGTGTTTAGTGATGGGTGCGTAAAGATCAATCAGTTTACTTAAAATGAAGTTTAGGCTAATAAATGGGAGTGTCAAGCACTCGGTTCTTGTATTAGTGAAACCATGAAAGTGTCACGTGAAAGTAAAAGAGAGTGTCATATGAGTGTTAAATTTAAAATCTTTAATTTCTAATAGTTATATTGTAACATCTTCTGCAAATACAAAATAAATAAATGTAAGTAGATAAAGTTTTGTACGTAAATCAATATTTGGTGGGAAGTATTTTGTAAGTATAAATATATAAAATATTCAGAAAATAAAATTTTAAGAAAAGGGAGAAATGGACGAGCCGGTAATAGTATATACAGTGCAAATTTTTTGAATACCGAGCCCAATACGTAATTACGTATGCTACAGATCGGGAGTAAATTAAACGAAGGGCATTAATGTAAATTTTAAATTAAAATGTACCCGTCTATAGGATTTTTGTACCTGTACATAATATGTCAGTTAGTTTGGATCAAATAACTTCCTTGAAGTATTTTTTTTCATTTGGATCAGTTTGTATGAATGATATAAAATCCTTGAACGATATATATTTTCCATCGATAATTTCACTTTCTTGAAAGATTTATTATTGTTGATGATATATTTATATAATATTGATTCATGATGTATTTAATTTTGAGAGAACTATATTTTTAAAGATATACTTTTACTTGAATTACTTGAATTTGGCTTGGTGTAAAAATTATTTAAAGAATAGTGTAACAAATGTGGGGTTTGGGGGAAAAACTGTGTTCTAAAATTTTGGTTCTAAAAGTTTGGGGGTGGTTTGGTTCGCGTACTAAACGTAGTAAATATAGAATCCGCGTATTTAAAATTTTGGATTGTTGTTTGGTTAGCGTATAATGGTTAAAACGCTGGAAATGACGATTCCGCGGAAATTCAATTTCCCACACAACGTGGGAAATTTCTTACCGAGTATAACCTAGGTCGAAATGAAATACGCGTAATTTTTATACGAAATTACCATTTTCTGCCCCACCACGTAATTTTTCTACGATCATGTATATATATATATATATATATATATATATATATATTTTATTTCCTCCAGTTTTATTTTGCTGCAATTTCTGTTTTAAACTTCTTATAAAGTTTTTTGTTTATTTAACTGTACGTATACATATTATTAACATGGGATTTAGAATGGAATTTTATAAATTCAAGTGAGTTTTTTTGATTATTTGGAAAATTACAATAAGTTGAATATTTTATTCGATTGAGTTCATTTAATTGTTTTTGGGATATATAGTTGAAAAACTGTTAGATTCGAGTGAGTTCATTTGAATGTTTTTTGATATATGGTTGCAAAATTGTTAGATTCGAAAGAAATATGTAAGTCAACCAAACAACATGTAGTAAATAAAATCCTAGGAATTATAAAATACGAAAATGCAACCAAACACTGAGTATTTTGATGGAGGAATTTATTTCCGAGTAATTACCAAATCTGTGGGAATTTAATTCCCACATGAACCAAAGGACCTCTAAGGTTGAGAAAATGAGAGGGGCCCAGATAAATAGTCAGGCAGACTCCTATGTGTATTGAGTGATACTCTGTAAAAATTAGAAAGTTTTAGTGTGTATGATACTCCAATGAATAAAGCGTGACACTCTAATAAATAACGAGTGAAACCAAATCTATTCACCGGACTGAAATTTCTGGTGTAATCTCGGACCCCACATGCTAAAGAAGAAGATGATAGAGGAGTGAGAACATGGGAGGAGAGAGGAAGGAGGAGAGAGAAGTGAATTATTTATTAGATGAGGGACTCGTCGAAACCCCACACTCTTGACATTTAGTATATGGGGCAAAAAATCAAAGGGGTAGAATATCATTGTTCATGTGGCGTTGCCCAACTTAAAACTAACTAGTCTAAAAGGTTAAAGGCCTCGTTTGGCTATCAACGTTTAGCTGTTAGCTGTTAGCGGATTTTATTAGCTGTTAGCTGTTAGCTGATTCTATTAGTTGTTTTGACTAGCGGTTTGATTAGCTGTTTGTATTTGAGTGTTTGGCAAATGACAATTAGCTGATAGCTGTTTTGTTACGTTAAAATACCGAAATAGACATTAATATAATTTATTATTAATTTCTTTTATGGAGTGTATTATTTGTTTTGAAGTATCGAAAGGTATTTTTATTACCTATATTTATTTATTTTTATACTATTTGTTATTTTATTCTTTATTAATATACCTATTTTCTTTAAAATGATTAACATTTCATAGTAATATATGTTTAGCTGGACATTTTAATATTAAGATATGAAATACTTAAAATATAAATTAAAAATAATATTTTAGAATAAATATATACGTACACATTTTGTGTACGCACGCATATGAATATATGAATTGTACTATTAAAATTTGATTAATATTATATGAATTTGTACGCACGCTAACATGATTAAAATTTGGTTTAGTAATTTGATTTTTTTTAAAAGGAAATTTTGTAAGAATAAGGATAAAAAAGATATTTTGTAATGTTGCTTTAATTAATTCATTGTAAACGCTGCTCTTTCTAGCGTTTCAGAAACGAGAGGTTTCACCAAAACAGCTAATCACAAAAAGCTATTCACCAAACACTAAGAAGAACTGATTGATCAGTCAACTGTCCATATTTAACCCAAAAAGCTAAACGCTACTCAAAACTCTCGTCACCAAACGGGGCCAAAGTCTAAAAAGTCAAAAATACTCTTTTATATGTAAGAGTCATAAAACTGTACAATTTAAAGTTGGGAGTGCCAAATCATACCATTTGTCGAACTGAGTGTATATGCTTTTTCGTGGCAGTTCTGTAGTTGAAAAAAATCAAAACAAATTTCTGTCAATGCAAGCAATATGGCATATTTTTTCGCTGAGCGGATGAAGCATTTGCTGAGCGAAAACAGTGATGACACAGTTTACCCTTCATCAGCAGCGTTGAAAGCTGAGAAAGCTGTGGACGAGTTCCAATTAACCCTTGCAGATCACCTTCATGGTGATAAGATTAGTTGGGAAAGAGATGAATCAGTCCGGTCATGGCTGAGCCAGCTCGAAGCTGTAACTTATAAATACGAAGGTGCGGTGTTCAGCTGGAAAATCGTCTGCTATTCGAAATTATATGCGGAGGTTATAAAGTCCAAAAGGTGGGCGTTGATACGATTGATGCGGTGCTTCGGTGATCCAGACGCTGCTCCTCCCTCGACAGTCAAAGAAGTACAGGACATTGGACGTATCCGGCTTGCTGTCCAGCTTGCTGTCGAAATGGACAAATTAAAAGCAAAGGCCATGTGTCCTATCAAGCTTGCTGTTGCTATGAAGCCTGAAGTAGAATCGCTGTGTTCGAAGGGGAAGCGGCTTGTTGACCCGGATAAATTCAAGCGCCTCGAGAGTTTCCCTGATCAGGTTGATCAAGAAATGGTGCCCTTTGTTCGAGAAGGCGATAAGAGTTA
The DNA here is from genome assembly GCA_963678965.1 of Cruciata laevipes. Lineage (NCBI taxonomy): Eukaryota > Viridiplantae > Streptophyta > Magnoliopsida > Gentianales > Rubiaceae > Cruciata > Cruciata laevipes. The sequence goes on from OY787642.1 coordinate 22,201,519, forward strand.
TGTGCTTAAGCACTTATTGTCTACCGAAAATGGAGCAGTTGTTAAAGTGATTTCCATAGCTGGGTTTGGAGGAAGTGGAAAGACCACCCTGGCTAGATCCCTCTACAACCATCCTAGAGTGGAGCAACATTTTACGGTTCGGGTTTGGGTTCATGTGTCTAATGTCTTTGATGGGAGAAAGATAGCCACAAAGTTTCTCGATTCCTTGAAAATTGATTATCCAAAAGAGTCAGTGTTAGAATCACTGCTTCAGCTTTTACAAGAATTCTTTTCTGGGAAGACTGTTCTTGCTGTGTTCGATGATGTTTGGACTGAGGAAGATTCCAAATGGGAGCCATTCATGGGGTTATTCGGGAGTAGCGAGGTAGGGAGTAGAGTGCTAGTGACAACAAGGAGTGAAGGAGCATTTGCTTCTGCCATTGTCCACACTCTAGCTCCATTAAAAACTGAAGACTGTTCGACAATCTTGAACAGTGTAGCCAATGTCCAGAGCTTGCACCGGACTGCTAAAAGCTGCGAGGGCTCACCACTGGTTGCTAAAAATTTGGGGATGAAGTTGCAACTGCAATCCAAAGACACAACTGCAGAGGAGGTGTATATGGAGGATGTGTGTATGGTGCGTTTTCGCCAATTCTATCACAGTTTTGATATCCTACCCTATTATATGAAATCATGCTTATTATACACCGTCACATTCTTTCCTAAAAAAACTGAAATAGATTCTGAAAAACTTATTGGATTGTGGATGTCCCAAGGCTATCTAGGTTATCCAGCTGGTAATAGCCATGATAGGAGGTTTATAGCTTATCATGATGTGGAAAACAAGGGATATACGTGCTTGAGTAAATTAATAGGTCTTTGTTTTTTTGAAAAGATTGCATCACGCTCAATTCACAAACCTTATCCTCTAAGCTGTAAGATGCCTGATGCAGCTCATGATTTTGTAACATACATGACTCGTCGTTATGACCTTAGGGATATAAAGGAGAGGAGTCGGTTCTTTTCTCCTGAAATTCAAGTTAATCCAGGCCTGTTTGTAAAAATGAAGCACATTACTGCGTTGGTTTTGTCTTCTTGTCGTCTGGATGAACTCCCCTATGAAGTTGGCTTTTTGTTTCTTCTGCGATACTTGGATTTGAGTGACAATCCGCTGAAGCAATTACCGGGAGCAATATGTGGATTACTTTATCTGGAATTCCTGGATGTTCATTTTTGCTATCTTCTATCCCGCCTTCCTGGATTGATTAGAGACTTGAGGCACTTGAGGCACTTGAGGATTAATCATACAACAGAAGAGTTGCATGATTTGCCTCGAGGGTTTGAGAAATTGACCTTGCTGCAGACTCTGGATGTCTTCAGAGTAGGTGGTCCTATGTACAAGGAAGCTCTAACAAAGTTAAGCAACCTTAACCATCTTGTAGACATATGCATTTCTGTTCATGGTGAAGTACATTTTCCTGATGCTATACTGCAAGACAAAATTTATATGGAAAACTTGGAGTTATGTTTTGTTGGGGAAGGCCGTAATCAAGATATGTCTAGCACAATTGAGGAGTTGAAGCCACCTCCAAACTTAAAACTACTCAAGTTTGAGCATTATCCACGTCTCGCATTGCCAAAGTGGATTCTGGATGAGTCCCTCATCAAAGGGTTGAAAAGGTTGAGTTTAAGATCTGCCGCAAACATCAGTTCCCTGCCTGCATTGTGGAAATTGTCAACTCTTGAGTTTCTTTGGCTTTATGACATGCCAGATATCAAGCATTTGGGTTGTGAATTCTTTGGACTTCCCAGCACATCACCGCAGCAGCACCATTCTCCAGGGCATCAGCAGGCGAGGAGTCCACTCATGAGTAAAGATGAAGAAGATGATGATGAGGAGGAGGAGCAGAAAATCAATGAACACAGTAAAGCTGATGGGGAAATTATCGAAGAAGAAACTGGTGATGCTGAAAGAGAAGAAGCAGTAGCATTTAGCAGTTTAAAGACATTAAGAATTGAATATCTGGTGAACTGGGAGACATGGGAAGATGCAAAGGAAGTCAACATGAAAGTGATGCCATGCTTGGAAGAGTTAATCATTGCTGACTGCATAAAATTTAAGGGAAATGTAGCACTAGGTATCCTTAGAGATACGCCATGGTACAAATCTTCTTACCAGAGGGAGGAAGCCAAGAGCATGGTACATATCACAGCTTAAGTTGAAGTTCTTATTTGATATTTTTATGTTACTAATATAAATACAACTCTTCAAACGAAACAAAGCTGTTTAACTTTCATTTTACATCAATTTTATTGAATTTCTTGTTTCCATGTTTTGTAAGGGAGGAGCGCATGAGAAGAATATGAAGCAGCCATCTCAGGAGTGTTCTTCATCCTCAGCTGACAACAAAAATAAGGTACGATCAGTATGAAGTTTTTTTCAACCAAAATAGTGTTGCTTTGGGACAAAAATACGTTACATTAGACTTATTTCAACATATTTTACAGGCATTACCTTTGGTGATGATCATGCACCATTATTAGATCTAGAGTAACAATTTTCGGGTTTAGTCTTAATCTTTTTAAGGTTCAAGCAACACTTTTTATATCACCTTAACATTTTAACAACTGTTGCTAGTAAATTGCTACCTTAGCTTTAGTTTGTAATACTACTAGTGCTTACTGTCACTTTGATATGTAAATTTTCTATGTTATGTACTATATATTCCTTTGAGCCTTTTGTCATACAAGACAGATTCTCACATCTAAACAATTGCAGGGTGCTAATGTTGCGTTGAAAGCTTCGTACAAAAAGTTGAAGAAGTTTGTTCGTGATGCTTACATAACTAAAGGTCCAGCACAATATTTAAAGATATCAATCCAAGAAGGTGTGTTGGGAAAGACAGAGGTAACATCGTATCTCTCGCTCGACTATCTACATGACTGGTTCGAAAAAGATTGTTCAATATTTGCCGAGCAATTGTGTGTATGGAGCAGGTAAGTCAAATCATTTTTTCATTAGAATTTTATCCCAAAAAGATTTATGTAAAAAGAAATTATGGTGTTTTGTAACTGTTTTTTCCTTTGGTCTGTAGGCTTATTTATGAACTCATGACACCTTCCGACAAGGAACGTGTTCAGATGGCTAGCAGTTCTCTAATCACAACAGTTGGTAGACAAAGGCATTCTTATATGAGAGCTGAGGATCTTGTCGACTTCATGATCGAAAATAAAGCTAAGCTATACCTAGTTCCATATCTAAGGCCGTAAGACGTTGCTCATTTCATTTAAACTGCACAGTTTAGTTAATTTTGGTTTGATGATGGTTAGCTGATTAATTTTGTATCTTGTTATCACTCTTTTTCATCAATTTGTTTATTTTTGGTTATGTTCAATTCATTTCTGAAGCAGAAAAAGAACAGTTCCTGTGTTTTGCCCTGTCATTTTTCTATACTAGCATTAATTTCCTTTTCTTTTTGCCATTTTAGTGAACATTGGGAGTTACTTGCAATCGTACCGGAAACCGAAGCAATTTACTGGTTCGATTCTTTGCAGAGCAACATCAGTCCAGAGCTTACTGAATTCTTAAAAATGTAACCATTCTATGTTACCTTTTAATATATTTATCAGTTCAGTTATGAACTTTCAAAAATTCAGTTCAATGTTTCTGTATTCATCAAGTATATCCTATCTGTTGAAGGTTTGAGAGAGAATATGTCACCAGAAACCTGAATTCTTCTGTATCGCATGATAGTTGGAAGGTTGTGGACATCAAGGTAAGCATGTTATATCTTAAGAATGTATAGGTCTACGGTTTTGCTTAACTCTTTTTGGAATCAAGAACTAATACTTATGCGTCATTACTTTATATAATTTTAGCACAAAAGACAGGTCGATGATTGGGAGAGTGGATACTACGTCATGATCTGGATGCAAAAAATAGCCCTTGAAATTCAGGGCTTGAATTTAGAATCAGTAAGTTGAACGTTTATGTGTATATGCTGTCATGTTTTTCAGTGATTTTCCTATTCTTCCTGAGCTTTTAACCTTTATAAATGTATGTTTCTTTTACAGCATTTTCCAATTGATAAAAGTTCTTATGAACCGAATAAGCTCAGAGAGGTCGACTTGAAATGGTGCGCACATGTTTTGCCTGAATTTCTGGCATAGAGCATTTGGAATCAGCGGAGTTGTAAGATATTGAACCCATTGATGCAAGGCAAAGTAGTTCGTGTGCCTGAATTTCCTGTTTTTATTGCTTTGCACTAAGTTCGTGTACTAATGCATTCTTAGTTTTATTTGGCAGTTGATATTGATGCAAACAAAAGTGTCGCTAATAAAAAGTGTCGCTAGTTTGTTGTTTTATCTACTAGTGGTTATTTTATTATTTTGAAAATATACTAGTGGATTATTAAAAACAAAAAATCAACTTGTTAAGAATACTAGTATACCCCAACAACCGGTCTCATGTCCCTGTCTTATACAAATTTAAAGTAGCGTTGAAATGGTAAAAGAGCACAACATTGTTCTTGATTCGACCAATTATTCGGCGAATAACATTGTTCTTGATTCGACCAATGGCGAGCACCAAGAGCAGAGCATATATGGTTGTTAATTTGGTCAGCACTGTGTGTAATAGCAGTAAAAATTCCGGCCATCATTGCAATTAGCGATGGCAAAAATTTTCGCTGACAGGATAAGATATTGTATTCGACAATGTTTCAGCTGAGATATTATCCACACTAGTGAGGAGATTCGACCAATTATTCGGGGATAATTTCGAGAGCACAACATTGTTACTTGTTAGTGACTAATTAGTCTGGTTGCCATGTAGTTCGGTTATTCTGTAATAGACTAGTCGAATTGGATGTCAATTCCACTCATTGTAATCGCTTCTGGGCGTTTCCCAGGACCTTGAATGAATTTTCTTCAAAAAAAAAAAAAAGTGACAACAAGGAGTACTATTGAAGGAGCAGGAACTGTTCACACTCTAGCTCCATTATCAACACAAGATTGTATGTTGATCTTGGAGAGTGTTTCGAACAACGGGACTTCTTCAACGAAAGAGATGGCGGAAAGATGCGAAGGCTGTAAGGTCCAGTTTTTGAATTGGCTGTTTTGTGGAATGTCATGTTGCAACATGACTTCGGTTGGCAGAAAAAAATATAATATTTTCCGAGTTCCAGCGCAGATTTTTGAAAAAAGGAAGGAAGTATTGTGCGGATCTTTTTATGGAAACTACAGTCCTAATTGATGTCTAAAACGTGTTTTGCAGCTATTATCAGAATGGAATATTCGTGCTTTGGAGTTTTCCATTTATAAGAGGTTTAGACATTCAAGGATTTCTTTTCTTCAAGGTTTTAGATTTGGAATAGAAGGTTATTGAAGGAAGGATTCAAGAGCCGTGAAAAAGGAAGTTTTTCCACGGCAATGAGCTATAAAAGAAGGACATCAGTTGCGTGCTCAATTCATCGATCTTCACAGCAAAAATTCTGTAAATCAGGGTTTTATCTTTTGAGCGAGAAGACAACGCAATCCACGGTTTTCAACCACACCAAAACACCAAAGACGTGTGTTAAAGCTCAGGTGGAAAAGATCTTGCCGCACCTTCGTGGAAAAGAAGGTAATCATAGTAGCAACTAGGGTTTTTTTGTCAAGTACATAAATTAATTTTCTATGATATTTTGTGGTACTACAAAATAATTTAATCTAATACGGATTAGGGTTTTTTTGTAATTTAATATAACGAAAATTGGTCTAATAACCTTTGACTACGCGTTGACTTACTTAAAACCTGCTATTGCAGGTCGCAGGTATCATTTTGGAACATTAATGAAAAATTGGGTACCTTTTTTGTGTAAATTTTAAAAATGGGTACCAAAATGTGAATTTCAAGTAAAAGTGGTATTATATAATTTATATTAGGCATTTTCTCTTATCTTAATTTCTCGCATCTCGATTTTACTCTGTGAAAACTTATATCCATTGTCACCGTTAGGGGTAGTCGTTGGCGTCATCCCGTTGCAACTTGGATCGGTTTGTTTTACCATAATTTGGATCGGGTTTTTTTGCTATATAATAAATTTTGGGGTTTGCTACATGCATGACCAATTTTCTCATGCAGGATCGTTTTTTCACCAAAATACCTCAATTATTGTAAATGCAAAAAAAACAACTAAAAATGCAAGGGTACACTTGGGGGTATTATGATATATTTCGGTCGTGCATGAGAAAATTAGGTCATTCATATCGCAATTGGGTAAATTTTCTCCTACATCTAGAGAAATCTAATATTTAGGATTTTTATGTACTGTATAACCTTTTAAATTTTGTACTGATTTCGTTTTTTACATACACGAGTAACACGATGATGCCCCAAATTGGTTGGATATACCAAACATTTTTTTTTGTCAATATATAACACATATTAATACTTAATAGTGTTCAGTACAAATTTCGCCAAACATATTTATGATATAGCTAGGTGAACATACATTTCTAACTTGGTGAATACATGATATGATAACAAGTGGCGTACAATTCAACTGTTTTAATTAAATTGTGTGCAGTAAACTAGTTGGAGATACCAAACATCATTTAATTGAAAATGACAGATCGGCAAGGACAAGTTCTCTCCCTAAAAAAAGGCTCCACCCTCCATAGGAGTAAAAGTCAATATTAATTTCTCAGAAATAACCCAAAATAGTATTCAATTTTACGTGAAATTCACGTTTTGATACACACTTTTTAAAGTTACATAAAAAAGGAACCCAATTTTTTAATTAATGTTCCAAAATGATACCCACGACCTATAATGAGCTCGTTTGGCGATCAGCGTTTAGCTGGTAGCTATTAGCGGATTTTATTAGCTATTAGCTGTTTTGACTAGCGGTTTGCCTAGCGTTTTGTATATGAGTATTTGGCAAATAAAAATGAGCTGATAGCTGTTTCATTACGTTGAATGACTGAAATAGACATTTGTATAATTCATTATTAATTATTATTTTTGTAATGTGTTATTTGTTTATCGATTTTTTTTCTCACTTATATGTTATTTATTTTATAATATTTGTTATCTTAAACAATTAATTTATTAATACACCTACATGTATTTAAAAAATTATTTTAGAATTAAAATATTTGAAAGTTTTATATAAGTATATAGTTAACGTGTACCATTTTAATTTTAATATGTGTAATACTTCAAAAACAATATTTAAAATATTGCAAAAGATGTACCTACCGTGTACGATTTGTACGTATAAAAATTATTAGATTTAAGGATTTGATTAATTAAGAAAAATAATTGTGAGGGATAAGGATAAAAAAGATGTTTTGTAATATTTCTTTGATTAACTTTTTGCAAACGCTGCTCTTTCTAGTGTTTCAGAAATCAGAGGTTTCACCACAAAAGCTAATCAGAAAACTCTCCTCACCAAACACTAGAAAGAGCTGATTGACCAGTCAACTATCTATATATAACCAAAAAATCTAAACGCTCTTCAAAACTCTCATCACCAAACGGGGCCAATAGCAGGTTTTAAGTAGGTTAACACATAGTCAAAGGTTGCTAGATCAATTATCATATATAATATTAAGAAAATGAGGGAATAAAATTAAATTACCTAAAATTTTGTTCAACAAAATTCTCTTTTTCATACCGTAATATATTCTTCAAAATTAAATTTTACACCTTACAATATTTTGTAAATACTCTTTTTAAGACCTACTTCTACTATGTTTAGGTATTACATTAAATTTGTCACGTGATCTGCACATGATATTTTTTATTATCAATTGGGTGTATTTTGGTCATTTTCACATTTGAATTTACATGATTTATAATAAGAGGAGACGTGTGGTAAAATAATATAAAATTTTAATGTGAAATGACCGAAATAGCCCTGGATCCAACAAATTTTTTGCAAGTGTAGAACATGCAACCAAATGTAACGAAAAAATTAATGCAACAGACTTAGGTCCTGAAAAAAGCGTTCACAAAATGTAATGTTAAAAAGTTGGGTTTTTTTGTCAAGTACATAAATTAATTTTCTAAGATATTTTGTGGTACTACAAAACAATTTAATCTAATACGGATTAGGTTTTTTTTGTAATTTAATATAACGAGAATTGGTCTAATAACCTTTGACTACGCGTTGACTTACTTAAAACCTGCTGTTGCACGTTGCGGGTATCATTTTGGAACATTAATGAAAAATTGGGTACCTTTTTTGTGCAAATTTTAAAAGTGGGTACCAAAATGTGAATTTCAAGTAAAAGTGAGTACTATATTAAGCATTTTCTCTTCTCTTAATTTCACGCATCTCGATTTTACTCTGTGAAAACTTATATCCATTGTCACCGTTAGGGGTAGTCGTTGGTGTCGTCCCGTTGCAACTTTGGATCGGGTTTTTTTGCTATATACTAAATTTTGGGGTTTGCTACATGCATGACCAATTTTCTCATGCATGACCGTTTTTTTTCACCAAAATACCCCTATTATTGTAAAGGCAAAAAAATTAACTAAAAATGTAAGGGTACACTTGGGGGTATTATGGTATATTTTGATCGTGCATGAGAAAAAATGGTTATTCATATCGCAATTGGGTAAATTTTCTCCTACATCTAGAGTAATCTAATATTTAGGATTTTTATGTACCGTATAACCTTTTAAATTTTGTACTGATTTCGTTTTTTACATACACGAGTAACACGATGATGCCCCAAATTGGTTGGATACACCAAACATTTTTAAAAAAAAATAATTTGTCAATATATAACACTTATGTTAATACTTAATAGCGTTCAGTACAAATTTCGCCAAACATATTTATGATATAGCTAGGTGAACATACATTTCTAACTTGGTGAATATATGATATGATAACAAGTGGCGTACAATTCCACTGTTTTAATTAAATTGTGTGCAGTAAACTAGTTGGAGATACCAAACATCATTTAATTGAAAACTAGGTGATCCACACCACGCTATGCGTGGTGTTGATATTTACACTCATATTTTTTTAATATATATTAGAGTATTTTTATTTAAAATATTAGCTTTTAAGTTATATATTTTCAAGTGTGTTTAATATATTTAGTAATTTTGACTTGCTCTACTTTTACATCTGAAAATATCTCATTAAAATATTTCATCATGACTATCCCGATTTGAAAAGATCTAAGTTTGATCTCAATTCACATTAAATAAATAGTTTAATTCTATTTTCTAGATATATGTTTTTTGGTATATTTTTGTTGGTTTAATAATAACTATCATTGTAATTTAAGCTCAAATATGAAAATGTAAAAATAAATTATATAAAAATTGTATACTTTTAAGTTGAAAGATACTGTAAGTAGCTAAATCCAAATGTAAACCATTTTAAATTAAAATGTAAAACTATTTTAAAAATGTTATATTAGTTTGTATTCCAGGAGATCAATACTAACTCTAATTACTTGTCATTTTCAATTTTATTGTAATTTTTAGCTAACTGTACAATTTGCATAAATTGAGTTCAACAAAAAAATGTTGGCAATGTTATGAATAACAAATGAAAAAACACTTGAGCATTACAACCTTATAGCAATGTGATGTGATTAACATCTAACAATTTTTTTATGGTTATGTTAATGTGTGATTAATTATGTTAATATGATTTGATGATGTTACTAATATACTCTTAAAATTATAACTGAAATTAATTAAATATAACAAATATAAATGCTTATATTTCAGCCAAAATATGACGGCTACAAACGGGCAAAAATGGCTATATTTTAAACCGAAATATGACTGTTATGAACAGTCCATGAACGGCTAAATTTTGGCCTTATAAATTCGCACTCATCCCATACTTCAAAATCATATTTTCTCTTCTTCTTCATATCATTCCTCCACTAAATTTTTCGACAAAATGTCCATACTTGTATTGGATTTATGTGCCGTAATGATTTGTGCAATGCATATTATTATTCTCATCGAAGATCTTCCGCCGAGAGATTTTGAATTTTATTCAGTTATGATAGCATCCTTGTATTGCCTTTTATTCGTTGCAATTGTTGTAGCTTTGGAGTGTTGAATTAAATCTAATGAAATATTTTGTTCCACTTTGTTGGTTATCACCATGTCAAATCTTGTGAAGATTGAATTTGGTCCCCTTGAAATCAGTTGAGACAATTTATAACTCAATTCTTTCACAATTATCATCAAAGCAAAGAGCAGTCTCATAAATATACTACTGCATAAGAACCAAATGAAATCTTGGGCAGAGTTTCCCTCAGAAGTGATGTAGGACGACTTTACGAATGAAATTGAAAAAGAAAATGAAGGTCGTCAACGTTTACCGTGATGACACGAGATTTCTAATTCCGTTTCAGAAGTGGATCGTCAAACGTTTCCTGTTCCATTTTAGAAAAGATGTTTTAATATTTTCCTATTTTTTATTGTTGTTTTCCATTTTAGTTTAGTTTTATTTTAGGGTTGCTTTAAGGTTTTGTAATAGTATTTATAGGATCCTTGTATTCATTATTTAACAGCTTTCAGACATTAAACAATTTCAAGAACTACGTTATTTATTTGGTGGATTCCAATATCCCCGGTGGATTCCGGACCCTCATGACAAGGAAGTAGCGTTTGCAATTCCTTACTCTTCAGATTCTTGCTGGCGGATCTTATCGATTTTTCCGACTGCGTCAAGAAGGCTAGTTCAAAACCTTTTTCATTAGTCTGCAATGTGAAGGAAGAGTTCTTGTTGCATTTCTCCACCACATAGAGCACCAAAGAGCCCTCAACTTCATCAACATCATTTCAGTTCAACCTGTATCAGATCCCTTGGACTGGATCATCAACATCAGATTATTCTAAATTCCCTCAGAAATTGCGAGGGGTCTTCTTGTATATGAAAACAACAGAGCCATCAGTACCACTTTTAACAAATTGATTTCCAGTACACCCTAATCTAACAGATGGCAGTCCTATTGCATCAAGAGAAATGAGTCCTTTCAAAAACATAGGAGCAGATTTCCATAGGCAAAAAGCCGGATTAATATTCAGCTCCTCAAAGTAAAAAATACAATCTTGATATAGACAATAGTATATAAACTTTAGATGATTACACTCTTTATTAGAGCCGTTGTATCATATATTTACTTGTAATAAAATTGCAATTTTTTCGCGGTTCGAACAGTTGTTTAAATTATATATTTATTGTTCTATGTGCAATTATATATCTTTATTAGTTCAAAATATGAATTACTTCGATCGAAAAATTGTCTTGTCATTCGGTCAAATTTTTAAAAACTATATTTGACCATCAAATATTTTTGTGATTGTGATGGAGCATATTGAGAGATTTAGCACATGTGTTGATATTTAGAATCTCTATTCTCGTGCACACATCGATCAAATGATAACACTCAAAAATAGTCTGGGTATAAGTTAGTTTGCCTGAAATCAAAATTTAAAAAGTCAAACCCAATACTACATGGACGAGTGTTTGAAGCTTAAAAGATTGGTGTTGCTATTTCACGCCCTATATTTTACAAAAACACGCTTTGTATTTTAACAATTATTTAATTATATTTATATATAATTTGATTTTGAAAAATCAGGAAATGTATTTAGATCGTGTTTAATTTTTCGCAAGGCTTGATTGATTTCTGATGATAAAAGTCGGGGGCAACAAGAAGGAAGGTTGCAGCTGGTACTTCATAGCATTTCCTATATAATACAAATGTAAAAAAGCAGTATATATAGAATTATATATTAAGGCCTCAAACGTTCTTTTAGACTCAGGTAGACTTTCAGTTCATCTTGTTAGTGTATTTCTTGGTATTAAAACCATGTCAATGAGATATGTTTCTCGAGAAAAGCCAAAATTGGGATAAACCCACAAAACAACGGTGAAAGCCAAAATCTGTCCAAACAGAAACATACATCAGAGAAGTGATAAACAAACCCTTTTGTCTGCTCTAAGGATGATCCCCTCCAAGGATACATCATTCCCCTCCAAGGATGATCCCACTCCCTTAAAAAAAACAGAAAATTCTCAACATGATCTGGAATTTTAAAGAAGAGAGGATAACATAAGTGCAGCAGGCATCTCTAAATGACAAAATATACATTTAGTTGATGAATTATAGTCAAAATCAACCTAGGAATATTCAACCATCCCACATGAGCAAACATTAGTAAAAAGCTTGTATGCAAACAGAAATTAACAACTAAAATACAGCAATAAAAGATCTTTATCTTGTCTACCTCATGGTTTTTTCCAAGCCTCCAAAGCAAAACCCCCTTTGGGAACAGGTAGAAAAAAGAAAGAAGCAAATAAAACTCTGCAACTAAGAAAGCAGTCTGCACTCCAAAACCAGCCACCCCTTTTCCTCCCTCTCTCACACACTATCTAGAAGGATTTATTCTTTCTGCTTTGAAGCCTTTTAGCCAGCCTCGGCCTTGATGCACAACAGCAACATGGTTTCTTTAATTGCACAACAGCAAGAGTTCAAAAAATGCAATATTATATAATAATTCAAGAAGAAGAAGGTGAGAACATTAACTGCAGAAGCAGACTAAGCAATTATTAAGCAGAAAAATATTTAAAAAACAGAACTGTTGATATTATAAAACCACAAAACAAAGCTAGGAATTATATTGCTCACTCAAACGATAGCATTGGCAGCACTTGAGATCCTAGGCCAGAGTATGGTACACTCTTTTCCAATCGGACTGGTGAGCATAACCGTTCATCTCACCCTTCGGATTCGCAATCACTCTTGCGTTATCTTCAAAGTAAATGAAGACGCGGTCCTTCCGGCGCCAGGATTTGCGCTACCGGACAATGACGCTGGCATAACCTTCTTCAGATCCAGTAGATACTTGAATCTCCAGTTTCAGGCTTTCCCTTCTTGACGGTGGCCATCACCATATCGCCCGACGGTAGCCTGTTGCGGTGGAGATTTGTGATTTAACAGATCGCCAAATCTACGACATTCAACCATGAGCACGCTATACAAAAAAATGTCATCATCGTCAAAATCATTGGGGGCCCATAAACACAACCGTTCAGACCAAGAATGCGAAGAAATCTCCGAATTGACCCTGAAGAGTGAAGACGACGATTTTTCGATTTCCCGCGACTTGTAACCATGGGCAGTATATTTCTTTTACGGGTATGGGTACGGGCAAGGAAGAAAGAAAATTAAGTGTGGAGATACACAGAAAACAACGTCGTTTATGGGATAAGTGTGGGTGAAAAATCGAAAATGCCCTTGGTGACCAAGGTAGAACTCTTGGGCTATTCTACTTCTTTTTGATAATAGATCGGCAAGGACAAGTTCTCTCCCTAAAAAAGGCTCCACCCTCCATAGGAGTAAAGTCAATATTGATTTCTCAGAAATAACCCAAAATAGTACCCAATTTTACGTAAAATTCACGCTTTGATACACACTTTTTAAAGTTACATAAAAAAGGAACCCATTTTTTAAAATTAATGTTCAAAAATGATACCCGCGACCTATAATGGCCTCGTTTGGCGATCAGCGTTTAACTGTTAGCTGTTAGCGGATTTTATTAGCTATTAGTTGTTTTGACTAGCGGTTTGCCTAGCGTTTTGTATATGAGTGTTTGGCAAATAAAAATGAGCTGATAGCTATTTCATTACGTTAAATGATTGAAATAGACATTTTTATCATTCATTATTAATTATTAATTTTGTAATATGTTGCTTGTTTATCGAATTTTGTTTCACTTATATGTTATTTATTTTATGATATTTGTTATTTTAAACAATTAATTTATTAATACACCTACATGTATTTAAAAAATTATTTTAGAATTAAAATATTTGAAAGTTTTATATAAGTATATAGTTAACGTGTACCATTTTAATTTTAATATGTGTAATACTTCAAAAAATATTTAAAATATTGCTGATATTACTGGCCCAAAGGCCTACTGGGCCGGGAAGAGGGTCCGCGGCCCAGCACTAAAGAGCGGTATCTTTCCCGCTAGAAGGCACGTCCGGACAAGAAAAAAGGACGGACGGGGACAAAGGGAAGTGGTCCTGCACCTTATCTCAAGCAGGCAAGCTCGGCTATAAATACTAGTCTCAAGCAGTAAACAAGGTATGTGACTATATCTCTCTACTTTATATTGAGAGCACCTTCCGTACGTTTTCCTTCTCCGCTATCCCCATCTCATCATCACGCTGGAGCTTCTTCCCCGGGTCAGGATTGTTGCGGGTTGACTAAGAAAGAGTCCCAGATAGCGTCAGCTCCCGGGAAACGGACGGATTTTGGTAGCATCAATTGGCACGCCCAGTGGGATCAATTCCACCTTCGCACGATAGAGTCGCTAAGGAGAGGGCGTGGGCGCCCGAAGAAGAACGCGGCACCTTCAGGGAGTGGTCCTCCTCCAACCCCGGGAGATGACGTGACCTTGAGGCAGTTGCAGGAGGAGGCTAGACACCAGCGTGAGCTAGGAGTACCGCATGATGGTCACGTGGAAACTGCCTCCGACGAAGCCGACTCGGAAAGAGAGTACCAGGATGAGCAGGAGCCTAGGTCCGCTAGGAAAGGCAGTCCCCGGGCCCTGGAACCTGAAACCCGGGAGGAGGGGCAATACCTGGCCGGCAACCCTCAAACTCGGGGACCGGCTTTCCCGGAAGAGGGGCAACCTTTAGCTAATACGGAGGAATCGGCAGCGTTGGAATTCATGAGAGCCAACAAGGAGTTGTACCGCCAGTGGGTACTCTCTACCCGGGAAAACTTAAGACGAAGGGAACCTGGAGGGGACCCAGCAGGCCCTCTGCGGGGACATCAAAGGGAAGTTATCGATCTAGACGGGGCTGTTCAGCCACCAAGAATACAGGGGCGAATTAATTCCTCAACCATCCCACCTTCTTTCCCCCTGAATTTCGGAGTCCGAGTAGGAGTTGCTACAGGACAACAATCAAATTTAGTTCCACATGCTCCACCCTACTACCCGCGTTCTAGCTGGGGGACGGAGCAGACCGGGTATGACCTTCCAGTCATGCCTGCGGAATTATTGGGTTATCAGGCCCCTGGAACCCAGGGGAACCCGATCCAGTATTCCATGCCCATGTATGGGTCAATGGGGATGAACTACGGTTACTCGGAGAGATACTGTAGGGAAGATGATAGGAGGCGGGGCTATCAGGTGGCGCAGCAGGACCCCAACTCTTTGGAGGCGCGATTGGACAAGTTGGTGGGGAGAAACGGAGCTCAACCCACTTCCCCATGGGTACCCGGAGGGAATCCCAACGTATAATGGAGAGACAGACTCGGAGGAGTTTGTCAGGACGTACCAGAACCTAATGGTGTCACGGGACTTCCCGGAAGAACTAAGATGCAAGTTGGTAGGCTGCTACCTGAGGGGAAACTGTCTCCTATGGTTCGATTCCTTGCCCCGGCAGAGTCTTAGAGATTATTATGATTTCTCCAAGGCTCTGCTGTTCCGGTACGCTGGATTGAAGAAGGAAAGGAAGCAATTGACTGAGCTTCTCGCCACTCGGCAGAAAGCTGCAGAAGGGCCAATGGAATATTACCGAAGGTACATAGACGATAGCATGAAGGTCATAGACAGACAGCAGCAGGAGAAGGCGGTGATTAGCGGATTTATAAATGGCTTGAGGGATATGGCGTTGTTCCAGAAGTTGATGGAAAACATCCCGGAAACCTTTCACAACTTACAGATGGCGGTGCAACTGTACTGTGCGGTTAATGACGCCACCCGGAAGAGGAAGGAAGAATCCGGGGGATTCCTCCCGGATAAGATGGAAAGGAGGAGGGTGGCTGACCCAAGTAGAAGGGATTCGGGTCCTGCGCCAGTGAACCGGGCAAGGGCAGATAGTTTTACCCCGCTCAGCAAGTCCCGGACAGAGATACATGCTATTCACAAGAATTTGTTCCCAGATCCGCTGCCCATCTAGGGGACTCCGTCTAGGGAAAATGCGGACAAATGGTGCGCCTATCACAAGTCTTATGGACACTCGACAGAGGGGTGTAGAGGGCTGAGTAATGAGATAGAAAGATTGATAGAGCGGGGGCAGCTGAGAAATTGCGTGGCGACGGAAGCAAAGAAGGAGAATTCCCGGGACCAGCCTCAAGAGAAACCCCGGAGAAGGTGGAGGCCTAACCCCGGGAGAGGAAGCGGGAGAGCCCAAGGCAACCAAGGCAACAGGGCCCCGGGGAGGACCGCCATAGCCGTACCGGTCCAAGCAGTAGAGCCAGCTCCAGTACCCAACAGAATGATCAACGTGATAAGCGGAGACGTCGGAGAAGCATGCTAGTCAGTTTCCGCTATCCGGGCCCGGACGCGGTATGTTCCCCCGGGGAAGATTCAGGGGAAAAAGTTTCGCCCCGACGAAGCTCTCACTTTCTCTGAGGCGGATGCAGCCCCGCCACAGATACCCCACTCAGACCCAATGGTGGTAACGGCGGAGATTGAAGGCGTTTTGATCAAGAGGGTGTTTGTGGACGACGGGAGTAGCGTGGAAATCATGTTCGCTTCTTGCTTCGATCAATTGGGAATCGGGAGACAGAATCTGAAACCTCTTTCGTCTCCCTTGTCAGGGTTCACGGGCAAACCTGAAGTTCCTCTAGGTGTTATTCCTCTCGCAGTGTGTATGGTGGACGAGAAGAACCGGAGCAAGAGGGTCTCAGTGACATGCAACTTTGCGGTTATTGATGCACCCTCATCGTACAACGTAATCATAGGGAGACCATGGCTAACCCAAGCCCGGGCAGCGAGTTGTCCATACCTACTGACAATGAAGTTCCCCACCGCGCAAGGAGAGGCGGTAGTACGGGGAAGCCAAGCAGTCGCGAGAAGTTGCATGATGACGGCGGTCTTAGATGCAAAAAAAGTAGTAGGGGCGGTGTATGGAGAAGCTCCCCGCCAAGAGTTGGAAGAAATGCAAGTGGCGGACAAAGGGATGGTCACGGTGGGAAAAGATCTCCCGAAGGAAGTAAAAGGTGCATTGAAGAAACTCTTGGCCAGATATCAAGGAGTATTCTCATGGAGCCCGGAGGACATGGTGGGGGTGTTGCCAGAGTTGGGGGTACACAAGCTGAACATAAGCCCGGCAACCAAGCCAATCAGGCAGAAGAAAAGACCTGTAGCCCCGGAGAGAGCGGAATTCATAAAGAATGAAGTGAAGAAGCTGGAGAGAGCTGGGATGGTCGAGGAAATCATCGACCCGGAGTGGATAGCTAACCCGGTCTTAGTAAAGAAGCATGACGGAAGCAGGCGCATGTGTATCGACTTTACAGATTTGAATAAATGCTGCCCCAAAGACAGCTACCCTCTCCCGAATTTGGACCGGCTGGCAGAGGCTATCGCGGGGTACTCGGTGCTGGCTTTCTTTGATGCACATAAATGGTATCATCAGGTGCAGATGGATGAGGCGGACAAGGCGAAAACCTCCTTCATCACCGATTTTGGGACCTTTTGCTACAAGAAGATGCCCTTTGGGTTGAAAAATGCGGTGGCTACTTATCAGAGAATGGTGGACAAACTCAGTAAAGACCAAGTGGGAAGGAACATGGAGGTATATGTCGACGGCATGGTGGTTAAAAGCAGGGCTTATGGGGCTTTCCTGAATGATCTGGAGGAGATGTTTAAAAAACTTGAGCTGAGCAATCTAAAGCTGAACCCCTCCAAAAGTACCATTGGAGTGGGTGCAGGGAAGTTCTTGGGCTTCATGGTGTCAAGCTGGGGCATTGATGTCAACCCGGAAAAGGTAGAGGCCATAGCTAAGATGACCTTCCCCAAATCGGTGAAAGAAGTACAGCGGTTGACAGGTTCCCTTGCGGCCCTCAGCCGATTCCTATCAAAGGGGGCAGATAGGCAGCTACCTTTCTTCAACATTCTCAGGAAGGCCAAGGCATTCGAGTGGTCCGGGGAGTGTGAGAAGGCGTTCCAAAACTTGAAAGATCACTTTCGACAGTTGCCAACTTTAAAGAAACCATACCCGGGGGAGGAGCTTTTCCTGTACATAGCGGCATCCCGGGAGGCAGTAAGTGTCGTGCTAATCAAAAAAGAGGAGGGAAAGCAGCACCCAATCTACTTTGTTAGCCGGGCACTTCGGGGGGCAGAGACCCGGTATACTGAATTGGAGCAACTAGTTCTAGCACTGGTACACACTTCAAGGAGGCTTAAACCCTACTTCCAGGGCCATTCAATAGTGGTCCTCACCAATTACCCGCTCAAACAAGTCATGTTCAACCCGGAGGCATCAGGGAGAATGATGAAATGGGCTATAGAGTTGGGAGAATATGAAATTCGGTATGAGCCAAGGAGGGCTATCAAGGGGCAGGCCCTAGCAGACTTTCTGGTGGAATCAGAAGCAAGGATACTGGAGGAGCAGGAGACGACCGAGGCTGAAATAGTCCCGGCTTGGAGGTTATACGTAGATGGATCGGCACACTCAGGAGGCAGCGGAGCGGGAGTCTTGTTGATTAGCCCGGAAGGGAAGGAATACCCCTACGCGGTCCAATTCACTTTCAAAACAACCAACAATGAAGCCGAGTACGAAGCCTTGATCGCAGGATTAAGATTGGCAAAGGAGATGGATATCAAAGCTCTCACGGCATACAACGACTCCCAGATTGTGGCACAGCAGGTAAAAGGAGAATATGAAGCCCGGGAGAGGAGCCTGCAGAAATACTTGAAAACGGTAAAACCTCTGGTAGCCGGGTTCGAAACCTTCAACCTGGTCCAAGTTCCCCGGGAGGAAAATAGTAAAGCAGATGCTTTGAGCAAGTTGGCTTCCTCGGAATTAAAGCCTGAGCCTAACCAAAAGCTGTACATGGAAGTACTAGGAAGAAGGAGCTACCAGGAGAATGACCAAGTAATGGTAGTGAATGAGGAAGAATCCTGGATCATTCCCATGCGGGCATACCTAGAAGAAGGAACCACCCCGGAAGATAGGGTTCAGGCCCGGAAGTTGAGAGTCAAAGCGCCTAAGTATGTGATCCAGGGCGGGGAGTTGTATAAGAGAGGATATCTCCAGCCTTTGCTTAAGTGTGTAGAAAGGGCAGAAGGCCAACACCTCATCCGGGAGGTGCATGAAGGATCTAACGGGAGTCACCAGGGAGCTCGCACAATGGCTAGGAAGATCTTAAGGCTGGGGTATTACTGGTCAACGTTGTTCAAAGATGCGGAAGAGCATGTTCAGAAGTGCTTGGCATGCCAAACTTTCGCCCCCTAATCCATGTTCCCCGGGAGGAGTTAATCGGGGTCACGGGAGCTTGGGCGTTCAGCAGGTGGGGAATTGACTTGGTGGGACCTTTCCCGACTGCCCCGGGAGGAGCTAAGTACGTGATTGTGGCGATCGACTACTTCAGCAAATGGGTGGAGGTAGAACCACTCACCAACATACGAGGGCTAACTTGTGTTAAGTTTTGCTGGAAGAACATCATTTGTCGATTCGATATCCCAAAGATCATAGTCACGGACAATGGGGCGCAGTTTGAAAATGATCCTTTCAAATCATGGTGTATCAAGTATGGCATAGAGCAGAGGTTGACATCTGTGTACCACCCCCAGGCGAACGGGAAAGTGGAAGTCACCAACCGCACTATCATCAAAGGGTTAAAAACCAGCTTGGAAGGCGCGCGGGGAAATTGGATTTGGGAGTTGCCCAGCGTTCTTTGGGCCCACCGGACTACAGAAAGCTCAGCCACCGGGGAATCCCCATATTGCTTGGTATATGGGTCGGAGGCAGTGATACCCACGGAGATTGGGATCCCGAGCCCTCGGACTCAACACCAACGCCCGGAAGAAGAAAACACTGGACGGCGCCTTGACTTGGATCTCCTGGAAGAAAAGCGAGAGAATGCAGCACTCCAGGAAGCCAAGGTGAAGGAGCGAGTAAAGAGGTACCATGACAGGAGGGTGCGGAAAGAGGTTTTCGCCCCCGGAGATTGGGTGATGAGGAGAAATGACAAGAGCCGCCAAGCCCCGGAGGGGAAGCTTGCACCCAATTGGGAAGGGCTATACAAGGTGAAGGAAACACACCCGGGAGGAAGCTACGTGCTGGAGGACAAGCAGGGAAAGGAGATCCCCAGGAGATGGAATGTAGCTAACTTAAGAAGGTTTTACGGGAAGTAGAGTGCCCCGCGCAGAACCTTAGCTAGTCAGGCATGAATATGCCAGGCATGGATATGCCCCCTCCCGGAAGCATGAATATGCCCGGAGAGACAGTCCTGACGTTTGGCCTCGTCTCGGGCTTAGAGAGGAAGGATGGTAAAAGGGACCCATGGGTAGCTCCCATTCGGGTGCCCCGCTAGTTTGGACCCGGGACTTGAATGAAGCCCGGGGACCAAAGAATGTAATGCTTACAGAATTAATGAGAAGGGATTTTCGAAAGAACTTTTATTCATTGATTCATAAATTTCAAAGCACACATGCTGATATGTTACAAAGTATTTTACATACAAGTTTTTTCTATCTATTTGCTACTATACCCACTTGGGACCTGACCCGGAAGCACCCTCAGGGTTACCCGGGCGGAAACCCCCTCCGAAGAATTGAGAAGACAGGAGATCTTCGGCAAAGCGGGCATCCGGGGCTTGATTCCACGCAAGCTCCTCTTCCAATTGCGCGGCGTCTTCTTCGTTCAATTCGGGGATAGGAACAACCACGGATCCTTCTGGAAGCGGCTCCGCTAGGCGCATCCTCCTTACCCCGGCTGATGTAACAAACTTGTATTTAGGAAACAAGTCTGCTGCACTTTTACCCTTCTCTTCCCGGCTGATACGGGTGCTCTCAGCGGTTTTAACTCTCTTCGTGGTGACTCCAGAATCGGCAATTTCCCGGATGCGTCTTATCCGACGTGCCACTTCTTCCGGGTCTATAGATACAGTCATATCTTCGTATCTTTCATACGCCACATCCACCTCCACCCGGGCAGGGACTCGGCGAAGGCTAGAGGGATAGGGCTCAGCTTCTCCCGCGGCTATCTTATTATGTCACTCCACAACGTCCAGATAGGCCTTATGATTAGGAGCTCCCTCACCAAACTTCTTCGGGTTAGCCTCCATGCGTTCAATCGTTCTGCGAACCCTGGCTGGAATATCGGTAAGAGGAGACACCCCAACTAAGCCATTCCTGAGACCCAAAAGGTGGTAGGATAGCCGGGTGACTAGTAGAGCATCCTGGAGGACCCTATTCCTGTGAGTAAGGGACCGATTCTCCTTCTCAAAGTCGCAGAGAAGCCTGTTCTGAGCGGAACGGGTCTCCAATTTCCTAAGTTTTTCTTGCGCCCGCTCTAATTCGCCCCACACCATACCCAACTCCTTGGCGGTGCGACGCTGAGAATCGTCGTGAAGGGCCTGTAACTCAGCGATGGTTTGGTGGGAATTCAGGGCTTCCCGCATGTGGTCGGAAGCAAGGTCGAAGCACTGGTTTAATGACCCAAACTTGGCCTCAGTTGCCTTGAGGAATGATACCAGCACCCGGATCGTTCCAAACTCCTGAAGGAAGCAATCCAGCCCCGCCTCTGCCAAGGCCCGGTTTGCCTGGTTGCCTCCAAACCGCCAGTGGGCCAGTTTCCTTTGAAGGAAAGAACATTGGAGACACCCAGCGCGGGGGAGAGAGAAGTAGGTACCAGAAGAACTACTCGGATGAGGAAAAACATAAGGGGTAGGCTCTTGCGGGAGAACTTCCTTTAAATGGCGCTCAGACTACAAAAGGTAACAATCTCATCAAAAGTAGAACTTGTTATTAATCAAAATGGGCACTAAGGCCGAAAGTTCTACATACACTCCCCGGGGGAGGAAACTTACAAAATACTTTAAAAAAAAGGATTACAAGGAAAAATAATAAACTAGAGTCTAGAGTTATACATTGTCTTCAGCAGAGTTCCCTTCCCCCGGAACAGTGTGAGCCCTCTCAAACCGCTTCTCCAACTCCACGAGGTCCTCGGTGCTCCACTCTGGGCCGGCATAGGCAGGGGCGTCTACCGCCAGTTCATCAGCGGGCCGCTCAGGAAACCCTACCTTCCGCGTGGCCTTCCGGGACTGATATAGCAAGTCATCTTGACCTGCGCAAAGGCCTACCCGACAGTCGCCCCCTTGATCGTGGACCGCGCGGTACCCAAAGTTGTCAGGCACTGTGCAGTACTCATAATAATTGTCTGACCAATGAGGCGTCTCCGGGACTACCCCATAAGTATTGAAGTTTTCTGGGCCGGGGTCAGGGAAAGAAGCCTCGTCAATCGCTGGCAGCTTGGCCTTCTTGATATCTGAAACGGAAGGAGCCCGGGAGGACATCTTCAAACATTCCCATAGTTGGGGTACCAGGTTTTTCAGGTCTGCCTCCTGGAGGGATCTCCAGCGGTGGTTCAGCAAGTCGTTAGCCTTAGGGCGGTAGTAGGAGGCTTGGGCTTCAAGACGAGCGGGCCCGGGAAGCCAACCCCGCAGACTGCGGTACATTTCATGGCAGGCGACCGCGCTTGCCGCAGCTGCGATACCCTCCAGCCTCTGATCAAAATTAGTGGAGCGGAGGACCTTCTGGGTCACAGCATCCAAGGCCTCAAGCTGGGCGTCCTTCTTTTCCTTCTTGAGGGAGGAGTATTTCTTCTCCACCTCGGCAAGTTTCTTCTCCTTGTCCGCCAGCTTCTTTTCCCTCTCGGCCAGCTTCTTTTGAGACGCCTCCAGCCGGGCTTCCAGGTCATCCCGCCCAGCTAACTTTTCCCGGGTATCCCGGAGATCTTTCTCCATCTTGGCAAATAACCCGGCGCTATATTTGGAATAGCCCCGGTTAAGTGCCTCGGTAAACTGGGGGTCTGAAAGGAGGGAATCCGCGAAGGCGGTACTCTGCAAAACAGGGCATAAAGCTTAGATAAAAATTGGATTGTAATGAAACATGAGGCCTAAGGAAAGTGGTTGCCTCTTCTTTCTCCTCCGGGATGGTTTCGGAAGTAGCAGCCCGCGGAGGAGTGTTTCGAGCAGGAGGAGGAGGAGGAGGGAAGTCATGGGTCTTCTAACGAGAGGAAGGAGGCGACCCGGATAGCTCGCCAGGAGGCGGCCGTTTGAACCTCGAGCTGGCTCCGCCCTTATAAGTAGGATGCAGGATGAAGGACCGACGCCCGGGTGTAGGTGATGAGCTGGGGGTAGCGCGGACCTCAGAAGATGGCCCGGAAGAATCCTGCTGACGAGACCGCAGCGGCGCGTTGGGCTTTTGGGGAATAAGAGCAGGATTCTCGGTCGGAAGTGGCCCAGGTTGGGAGGCCACTTGTGGTATAGAAGGGGTCTGTTGATCCGGGTGAGTATTTCTCGCTTGAGCATCACCCCCGGAAGGCTTATCAGTATAGGCCATGACGTCTGCGTATAAGGAAGGTTGAACTGAAACCAAGCAAACAATGAAGTTAGAGCACGAGATATAAAAAAAATATATTTCATTAAAACTGAAGGAAAGATAAAACATAAAGCCATAATGGGCACCTCCATCTGGCCACACCGCAGAGATGCGCGGGAGCGTGAAGAGGTCGCTGGGATAGATCCCGTGAGGCCAGAAATAGCCCGCGTTCCCGTTCTTATAAAAGGAATCCATATCTAAAGGGGTGAGGCGGAGGAAGTTATGATCACTGGCAATGGTCGTCGGGAGATTAGAAAGAGGTATCTTCTCCTCAGGAACAAGGGAGTCGTTCCAAGTAGGCATAGGGTACGCCTGGGCATCTCGAATGGTATCCTTTGGCGGATTTGGGTTTGGAAAGGATGAAGTCCTTTATCCCGGAACGAATAGTAAAAGAAAAGACACCCGGGAAGGACGCGTGTGCCTTCCGCAAAGCATAGAAGGAGCGAAAGAGTAAGAGAGAAGGAGAAACGGCGCACCTGGCGCAATTAAGTAAGAAGGCCAGAATAAGGAAAACCCCGTTAGGGTGTAGCTGGGCCGGGGCTACGTTATAAAATTGAAGGATCTCAAGGAAGAGAGGAGGGAAGGGCAGGCTAAGCCCGTATTGAAAATGGATCCCCGGGATGCACGTAACCTCCCGCTCAGAGACTCCCGGGGGAAGTTTAGAAAGACAGGCATTCAAAGGAAGAGGGATAAAAGAACGCTTGGCCAAATCTAAGACATCCCTATCTAAAGAGGGAGAATCCCCTGGGACATCATAAAATCGGAGGCCCAATGGGCGCACCCCGTGAGTAGGCCCCCGGGGAACGTTGTCACCTACTTCCCCGCCAAACACATCCTCGTCCTGATCATCCAGGGGGTGGTCAGGATTCCCGGATGGGTGCGAACCCGCCCCATCCAAGGTCGACGCGCCCTGGATGTTTAGGTCCCAGAGCGAGCTGAAAGCCTCGGAATAGGCGTCCGGAGAGGAGACCGGGTAGGGGATAAGGTTATCAGCGGCCCGGGACTGGACCTCAAACTGATTTTGAGCTCCCTCGGTGTCTAAGAAAGAGTTGGAAGGAATTGGAGAATTCATGATTGGAAGAAGAGGTGAGGGAGAGAGCGAGAGCTT
Organism: Cruciata laevipes; assembly: GCA_963678965.1. NCBI lineage: Eukaryota > Viridiplantae > Streptophyta > Magnoliopsida > Gentianales > Rubiaceae > Cruciata > Cruciata laevipes. The sequence goes on from OY787642.1 coordinate 22,225,995, forward strand.
ACTTGATCGAAAGAGCAGAGCGTCTGGGAAATTTTTTAGAGAGAGAAGTTTAGTGAGAAGGGTTTGGGCCCTTATATAGGCAGATGAATAGGAACCTCCACCTCAAAAGAAGGAAAAGCAATCATGACACGGTAAATAAGGTACTGAACAACGCAGAATGAGAAAAGGCGGCGTCGTCAGAAATCAATTTTAACACGAATGGGTACTACCAAAAGTAGCAATAGAAGGAGAAGCTTATGAGACCAGTTCCCCGCGTCACGGAAGCCCGGATGAGTGGTCTGGGGGGCTAGTGATATTACTGGCCTAAAGGCCTACTGGGCCGGGAAGAGGGTCCGCGGCCCAGCACTAAAGAGCGGTATCTATCCCGCTAGAAGGCACGTCCGGACAAGAAAGAAGGACGGACGGGGACAAAGGGAAGTGGTCCTGCACCTTATCTCAAGCAGGCAAGCTCGGCTATAAATACTAGTCTCAAACAGTAAACAAGGTACGTGACTATATCTCTCTACTTTATATTGAGAGCACCTTCTGTACGTTTTTCTTCTCCGCTATCCCTATCTCATCGTCACGCCGGAGCTTCTTCCCCGGGACTCGTCCCGGGGATTGTTTTGCAGGATTGTTGCGGGTTGACTAAGAAGGAGTCCCGGATAGCGTCAGCTCCCGGGAAACGGACGGATTTTGGTAGCATCAATTGCAAAAGATGTACATAAATGTGCGTGTATGTTGAACCGTGTACGATTTGTACGTATATAAATTATTAGGTTTAAGGATTTGATTAATTATGAAAAGAAAATTTGTGAGGGATAAGGATTAAAAAGATATTTTGTAATATTTCTTTGATTAACTTCGGCACTTTCGCTGCTCTTTCTAGCGTTTCAGAAATCAGAGGTTTCACCAAAAAAGCTAATCAGAAAGACAAATTCTCCTATGAGGCAGCCTTGCCCATGAGGCAAGGGCCTTATAGGCTCAATCTAAAGTTTTGGGACCTGGGCAAAACCCCTTGTTACAACTTTTGTGGGCCAAAATACAAGTACTTTATTTTCGGCGCAAACGTGACATTGTGCTAAGTAGAAGGACTTTAACGCAAATTCAAGAACATTGTAACAGAATCAGATCTAAATTGGGGATAACATGAAATCGATCAGAAACTTATTGAGCTTCTTCATGTTCAGAGCTGCGCGAATCCAACAGTAATTGCGATGGAATTCCTTGAAACTAACGGCAATGAAATCACCGGAATTATGACGGAAACGATCGGATCGGTAACAAACAACACCGGAGAAGATTCGACCGGGTAATATGCTAATTTTTCATCACAATGAACTGAGATCTTCGATTACTCGTGATTGTATATATGATTCGATCTAATTTTTGCTCTGTGGCGATTGATTGTAATGCAGGAGCGAAACTATATCCAAATTTCACGAATGAGAGAGCTCAAACGCATAAACTAGTTACAAATCTGAGATAGAACAACATTTTGATGAAGAAGAGGACGGAATCATGACAATAAAAGGTAATATCGTTCTCAAAATTGGATTCGATCAGGTTTTTGGCATTTAACATGAGCTTTGTAGCATCTGACATGAGGTTCGATAAAACTGGGATGAGGTTCTTATATAGAGGTTTACTTGTTTATGTTTAATGTTTAGATGAATTTAATCACTGATAAATAAAGCTTTTGATGTACGATGAGGTTTGTAGGATCTGGAATGAGGTTTCTATCATCCGATTTTAGGGTTGACATAAGTGATGGGTGATTTTTATTCACTGCAAGAGATTATATATTGTAGAGCTTTACTTTACCTGTTCATGTTCACATTTTATGTAATGAGGTTTCTGTGATGTAGAGTTTCTGATATTGGTCTAAAAATTGGATTTGATGAGGTCTGTATTATATGAAGTGAGGTTGAAGCATTTGAAATGAGGTTTGACATAACTGAGATGAGGTGTTAAAATAAACAGAGATAACATTAATTGGAAATGAGATAACAGAGATAATAGTAATTCAATAGATTGAAGATTTTGATGTGTGATGATTACCCTTGAATGAGGTGTATGCTTGTGATAATGAGGTATTATGATTCTATATTATTATAATTACATGAGAGGTTAGTTATATTTTTGCTCTTTTGATGAACAGGTGAAGATGGCGAGTTACAGGTGATTAATGTATTTGAGAACTTGGAAGGAATCACTGCAGGATCATGGGAGGAATTGGAAAAATTATATGTTAGGCACTCAGAAATAATGGGATTCGGTATAAGAAGAGGAACAACAAGGTGGAAGAACAATGTATTGACAGGAAGGTACTTGTTCTGTACTTGTGAAGGCAGAAATAGCGGTATGACTCAAAGTCCAGAAGTTCAGAAAAACACCCAAAAATGCAAAGAGTTTTATATCACAAGGACAAGGTGCAAAGCCAAGATTTTCATGAAAAAGCTGTCGATGGATTGTACAAGGTTGAACATTTCTTAATTAATGTTGAAGAAACCTCAAGTGTATTTGACATTTATATTAAGTATTCCTTTTTGAGTATTGTCTGAACTTCGGGTTTTTTGAAAAGCATGTAACCTCATCATGAAAGCTTGAAACCTCGTTTTACAAAAAAAAAAAAAAAGTCTAACATCGTTTAAAAATCATGTAACCTCATCATGAAAGCTTGAATCCTCATTTATAAAGAATTTTAACCACTTTTTAACCTCATCATGAAAACTTGAAACCTCAATTACAAATTATTTTAACCTCATTTTAATCTCATAATGAAAGTTTGAAAAACCTCATTTAAAAACAAGTAAAACTCATTTGAAAATGTTTTAACCTCATCTCAGAAGTCTAAAACATCATTATTAAAAGTTGGAATCTAACTTGTAAAATATCCAAGTACCATGAAGCAGCAAGAGTAAACCCCCTTAAAAAAAGCATAATCTCATTTAAAAAGGATAAAACCTCGTTTTTCCAAAAAAAAGATTAACCTCGTTTGAAAATCATGTAACCTCAGGATAAAAGCTTGAATCCTCAATTACAAATCCTTTAACCACATTTTAACCTCATCATGAAAGTTTGAAACCTCATTTGCAAAATCTTTTAACATCATGTCAGAAGCCTATAACCTCATTTCTGCATACACTTGAAGTATCATGAAGAAACAATATAATTTCATTCTAAAAGAGGTAAACCTCTTGACAGAAGCCTACAACCTCACTGAGGAAAAAAAATTATCTTGAAGAAAAGGAGTGTACCTCAATGTGAATCAACAATACCTCATCAGAGAAACCAAAAACCTCATTGAATATGAACAAACAAATTATCATAAAGAAAATGAGTAACCTTACTTCAAAACAGTAAAGCCTCATGTCATTCAGATCATTTCCATAAAATTACAGCCAGTAACCAATTCAGTACACTTGATTGTACAACTAACAAAAAGCCATGTTTACCTAATTGGGAATATACAACATTAAATCCATATTCAACTAAAATCAAGTAGATTGAAGGATGGTAACTTCCGAATCTTAGCCTTCTCTGCATGGTTCTGATAGAGTTGAAGATGTTCCTTTTCTTTCACCACTGAATTTGCCATTTCATCCATAACTTGGAATATGTACCTCAACAGAATTGGGAGGTTCCTCAATAATATTGGGTTGGAGCTCATTTTTGGAACCTTGCTCGAGAGGAGGAACTACGTGAGCAGTAGAAGCTTGAGAAACAACAGCATTAGCTAAAATCTGCACAAAAATAAACGATTGTATACATAAGATCCTTTGTTCACTAATAAATACACAAGATATTACAATTCAATCTTGATCCAGATATTCATACCTCGGAAGAAGAAGCTAAGTTCTCTACAGAATCAGCCACCAGAGGGGTCCTGCCTTGAAGATCTAATACCCCAACTCCATTAACACTGCTCCTCATCCTCTTCATAGATTTTATGATGAGCTCTGCATTTTGCTTAAAATTCTTAGTCTTTTTCCTCACCCGACGAGCTATAGGCAGAAGCTGCTCCACAAAGTTATCGGCAGAAGTACGTGACCGCATAGCATAGACTGTGCTTGAGTGTAACCCAGGGCGGCGTACAACAGTTCCATCACCTAAAAAAACAAACAAAAAATGTAAATTATCTAAGCATACATAGTAGTGACCTCATCAAACCTCATCAACAGAATATATTACACACACATAAAAAACAAAGTGTCACTACTCAAACCTTATCATACATAGAAGACACCTCATCAAAAACATTATAGCAAAAACCTCATCTAACTTCATTATATCAGAAACCTCATCATATATAACAGGCACCTCATCAAACCTCATTATAACAGAGCCTCATCATATATAGCAGACACCTCATCGAAATCATCATAGCAAAAAACCTCATCAGATATAGCAATCACCTCATCATATATAACAGGCACCTTATCATATATAACAGGCACCTCATCAAACCTCATCATATATAACAGAGCCTCGTAATAGATAGCAGAAACCTCATCAAAAACCACAAGCATCGTTGATTTTTTTTAAAAAAACAGAGTCAAAACTGGAACAACAACCGCCAAAAGCTACAGGAAACGAAGAACATCCAACGAATTATATAAAATAGAGAAAACCTAACAAAAATGAAGAACATCCGACGAATTACAACACTAAACTAGCACCTAGGGTTTTCGCAATCGAATTGAAACGATTTAACAGGTTAACAAAATTACGAGAACCTAGGGTTGGAACAACAGCCGCCAAAAACTACAGGAAACAAAGAAAACGAAATTAACTGCACAAATCAGAGAAAACCTAACCAAAATGAAGAATATCAGACGAATTAAAAGCACGATTAAGAAATTACCTAGGGTTTCTGGCGGTTGCTGAGAGCTTCGCCTCGTGGTCACCATCGTGCGCGTGGCGGAAAGTTGCAGAACGCTTGTCGGTGCCGGAGGAGCCGCGGAAAATTGTAGGTGGAGCCAACAAGACGAAGAATGGGAAAATTAAAAATGAAATTAGGAAAAGGGGATTATAATGGGGGGAGAAAAGTTTGAAAGTTGCAGAACGGTCCCTAGAGTTTCGGCATATCAAACAAAAAGCCCCATGTCATCCTAACAACAAATTAATTGCAGCCCAATCCCTGCCTCTTAGGTGAGCCTGCCTCACCCAAGAATTAGTCAATCAGAAAACTCTGCTCACCAAACACTAGAAAGAGCTGATTGACCAGTCAACTATCCATATATATAACCAAAAAAGCTAAACGCTCTTCAAAACTCTCATCACCAAACGGGGCCAATAGCAGGTTTTAAGTAGGTTAACACATAGTCAAAGGTTGCTAGATCAATTATCATATATAATATTAAGAAAATGAGGGAATAAAATTAAATTACCTAAAATTTTGTTCAACAAAATTCTCTTTTTCATACCGCAATATATTCTTCAAAATTAAATTTTACACCTTACAATATTTTATCATAATATTTTGTAAATACTCTTTTTAGATTAAATTGATTTTTATAGCCCCAACTTTGATCATTTGGGCAATTTTTAGGCCTAACAATAAAAGTGCCTAATTCCTAGCCCCAACATTACAATTTGATCCGTTTATAGCCCCTGGGCCAGTTTTTGCAAACTCCCAGGGTATTTTTGTACTTTCCATCCAAGAAACCTGGTCGGAAAGATCATCAAATATAACTCCGGGGAGGTTACGTGGCTGCAGTCTTCGTTCTACGGCGGTGGCGGTGGCGGTTCCGGTTCCGACAAGGAACAGAGCAAGAAAGTCATCGCCGTCGCAGCCGACGCTGCAATCGCTGCTGCACAGGCAGTGACGGCCGTCGTCAGGCTGACCAGCCACGGCCGGGGAACAACGATGCCCGGCGGTGGAAACCGGGAGGAGAATTGGGCGGCGAAAAGAATTCAAGCCGTCTCCGTGGATACCTGGTAAGATTCTCAATCAAAATAAAATTCTAATTTTGTTGGCATCCATTCACTGTTTAGGCATGATTTTTGCCGGCGGAGTTTGAACGGCTAATCGATGATCTTTCCGACCAGATATTGGTTCTTGGATGGAAAGTACAAAAATACCCATGGGGTTTTGCAAAAAATGGCCTAGGGGCTATAAACGGATCAAATTATAATGTTGGGGCTAGAAATTAGACACTTTTATTGTTAGGGCTAAAAATTGCCCAAATGATCAAAGTTGGGGCTATAAAAATCAATTTAATCCTCTTTTTAAGACCTACTTCTACTATGTTTAGGTATTACATTAAATTTGTCACGCGATCTGCACATGATATTTTTTATTATCAATTGGGTGTATTTTGGTCATTTTCACATTTGAATTTACATGATTTGTAATAAGAGGAGACGTGTGGTAAAATAATATAAATTTTTTTTAATGTGAAATGACCAAAATAGTCCTAGATCCAGCAAAATTTTTGCAAGTGTAGAACATGCAACCAAATGTAACGAAAAAATTAATGCAACAAACTTAGGTCCTGAAAAAAGCGTTCACAAAATGTAATGTTAAAAAGTTGGGTTTTTTTGTCAAGTACATAAATTAATTTTCTAAGATATTTTGTGGTACTACAAAAGAATTTAATCTAATACGGATTAGGGTTTTTTTGTAATTTAATATAATGAGAATTGGTCTAATAACCTTTGACTACATGTTGACTTACTTAAAACCTGCTATTGCACGTCGCGGGTATTATTTTGGAACATTAATGAAAAATTGGATACCTTTTTTGTGCAAATTTTAAAAGTGGGTACCAAAATGTGAATTTTAAGTAAAAGTGGGTACTATATTAGGCATTTTCTCTTCTCTTAATTTCTCGCATCTCGATTTTACTTTGTGAAAACTTATATCCATTGTCACCGTTAGGGGTAGTCGTTGGTGTCGTCCCGTTGCAACTTGTATCAACTAAAATTAAAAAAATATACATGGCTTAAATTCGCTAAACAAATTAAGTTGGATTGAAATTGGCTGAGTTAAAATGGAAAGGGATGTGTTAGACTTGTTTGAAGATTCCAGCAAATTTAGGACGTGTGCGTTGGGATATATTAGGGATTGCAGTCAGGTTTTGCTTCCCTTTGAGATATTTGCCCGGAGCTGTTGGTCGTGCTTTCTTGGAGTTCTGTGATTTGACAATCAAACAAATTACACAAATCATAAACACACCATAAATTCTCTAGCTGAGGACATCCGCGAGACAAAGGAGTCAATGAGGTTTGGCTTTTCGAATTGGCAACAAGGGTGGCTTGTGCATTCACTTTGAAGTAGAATTGAATAGGTTCATTGTACTATATATGTACGTTGTTATTCTTACTAGTGAATGGTTTCTGATCAGACTACGACCTCGCATTAGGTGCTTTCTGAAATTCCCTGCTTACGTGATCTAATTCCTATCGTGTTCTAGTTTTAATTAAGAACAACTAATTAAAACTGAAAGTGCGGAATTAAAATGAACACGATGTGATCACCCAGTGCAATGCACCTACGTCTGGGGGGCCGTAGCCCGTGGTAAAACCCTTCACTAGCTGTAATAAAGTTTTCCCTATCTATTACAAGCTACTGGCTATATCAGCAAGCCTATCACACTATCAATTGGCTACTCTAGCATAGATAGCTGTTACAGTGATTACCTTCTTTTCCACGAAGGTGCGGCAAGGTTCTAAACCACCCGAGCTTCAACACACGTCCCAAGTGTTTTGTGTAAGGTTGAAAAACCAGGACTGCGTCGCCTTGTGCTCAAAAGATTAAAATCTGCTTAACAGAATTTTTTCTGTGTAAAACTCTCTGCATAGCACGCGACTAATGTCCATCTTTTATAGCTCATTGCCATGTAAAAACTTCCTTTCACACGGCTCTTGATTCCTTCCTTCAATAGAATTGTATTCCAAATTAAAACCTTGAAGAAAAGGAATTTAAGTGTGTCTCAACGTCTTGTAAATGGAAAATCGATCTCCACAAATATTTCCATTCTACTATCGCTGCAAATCACGTTGTAGACACCCAATAGGACTGTAGTTTCCATACGAACCATCGCACAATATATTCCTTCCATCTTCAAAGTCTGCGCTGGAACCTAGAAAATATTCTATCTTTTTCTGCCAACTGAAGTCATGTTGCAACATGACTTTCCACAAAGCAGCCAATAAATTCTGGACTTTACAATCTCCCCCTTTGGCAATTTGTGGACCCAATACTTGCAAAAGCTTCAAATCAACCCAGAATTCCAGAATACCATAAGCTTCTACTTCATAAGTACCAAAAAAAAACGTAGCAGAAAAGATAGAATCCTTAATAAACTACAGTCACCAACGAATCACAGTCACAATATATCTCCCCCAGGGGCCATAAAATGCCAAAGGACCCAAAACAGAAACCCAAAGTACCAAAAAAACAGGGATGAGAGAAAGGAGACAGAAAAAAAATCACTGAGCTTCATCCTCAGAATCAGACAGAACTTTGCCTCTCTTCCAAGCAGGAGTGACTGGAGTCTTGGCTTTCTTGGCTCGATGCTGCTTCACAGGACCTGAAGAACGAGCTCTCTTTGAAGAACTTGAGGGAGCAGCAGCAAATGATGTCGACTCCAGTGGAACAGAAGAATCATCCCTCACATTCTCCTTGGCAATGGCAGCCAGAATCCGAGCCTTAGTATCCTGAGCTTTCTTCAAAAACTCACTGTGAAATACAATTTGATCCATATACAGTTGAATCTGTTTCTGAGCAGCTCGCAGCTCAAATTGCCTTGACAGCACTACATCCCCTGACATAAGTTCCGGATCCCAGGGCAAGTCCAACACAGTCCTGTCCAAGGATTTAGCAGTGAAACCAAACTTGCCAGCTGGAATCAAGCTCTCCACATCAACCTCAAAGCCCTCAGCCATCAGAAATGCTGTAATCAAGCAAAGATGAGGCAATGCCTCAGTGCATCTTGAAGCATCAAGAGCTCCAACAATCCTTTTGAGAATATACTCTCCCAGATTAACTTCACATCCCGAACCAATACCAAAGAGAAGCTCTGCCTGATCAGGAGTTAAGGTGGTGGTATTGGTGGTTTGCATCCAACAGTTGATAAGGACCTTGAAGAGCAACCAGAATCTGAGAGTGAGGGAACTGGTAGGCACATAACCAGACGGCCAAGTGTTGAATTTCCCAAAAGTCAGTGCTCTTGCAAGCATATTATTATCCACATTGTAATCCCTGGGATAAACCATATCCGAGCCTTCAAGGAGCTTAATTCCCAGAACTAAATTTAGTTTCTCGGGAGTGAGCTCAACTATTCTCCCCCTGAAATATAGCTTCCCTGACCAATCAGTCCCAACCATGAGTGTACCCCTCTGAAGATTGCTGTAGAATTCCAGAACCATGTCAGGGTCATAACCTTGAAATACAGTGGCTGCTTGAACAAACCCAATTTGTCCTAGGAAAGTATCAAAGCCACTCTCAGTACACTTGTTGATATTCAGCACCTTTTCAACAAAGAAGCCCCTGGAGCTCAACCGATCATAGTGAAGGCTAGCTGTGACAGAATAAAACTTTTCAGAGTAAGCCAGAGACAATAACCTAGCAATTTCCATCTCACCCTCTTCAGATACATCCTCGTGCCCCAGTGTAGTGTCAGGCTCAATATCAGAATCCTCATGATTTCCATAGTCCTCCATAGACGGTGCTTGATCAACATCTGGATCCTCCAGACTTGCATAATCCTCCTCAGCTGGTGCCGGATAGGGAGAGGTAGGAGAAGAAATTGCGCTGTCCACCTTGACTGGGGAATCAGGAACAGTAAGCTTAATAGGACTAAGCTCAGTAAGATCAGGTACATTTCCAGCCTTAGATGGACTAGCATCCCTAGTCACAGGACTGGCAACAGAAGGTACTGGAGATGAGGGTTGTCCTGAGCTAGAAATCTCCTGCTGTCTTCCAATAACAGTGGCAGCTGTGGTAGAAGTCATCCCAGCTATCCTTCTGGATTTCCTAGTGTAGTGCTTGATTGTAGGAGGTCTCTTGTGCACAGGTACAGGGATAGGATTGGTAGACCTCTTCAGAGCAGGAGCTGACCATGTGGTAAACTTCTTCTGGTGGTATCTGACATCCACCCTTTGCTTTAGAGATAGCAAAACACCATTCTCTGAAGAGCTGCCTAAGGAAAACTTCTTGGCCACCCTTGGTTTGAGGTTGTTCAAGCTTCTGAGTTTTGAAACAGGAAGAGGAACCTCTGTATGTGACACAGATTTGCTTGAAGGACTTTGTGCCTCCTCCTGGGATTGAGAACTCTGATCATCAAGATCATCAATTGGTGCTGCAGTTTGCATCTCTGCAGAAACATTTAAGGGGCCCTGGACTTCATCATCATGTCCATCCTCCTGGTCTTCAAGAACTGCAGTCTTGGTTTGGGTCTCTGATTCTACAACTTCAGTTTTCTGAGAAGGATTGGGAGAATTTGGTGTTGCAACATGAGAACTATGCTGAACACTTGGGAATTTTTCAGCAGACACTACTGGTTTCCTCAGACTTTGCAAAATATCAGCAACCAGCATCTCACCACTTACTTCCTCCTCATCATCAGTTACAGCCTCAAAGCAATCCTCAAGATTTAGGCCATCTGGTAAAAATAACACTGCTCTAGTCTCACCATGCCTTAGAAAGTCTGTATTTGCAGCTGGTTCTGAGTAAGAGTCTCCCGGAACATCATCAGGAATCCCAGATGCAGTGACTCTAATCCCCTCTTGTTCATCAGCAGAGGCAGGATTAAATGATCCACGGGATCAACAAAATCAGCACACCTGGAGATAATGGATCTAACACTTTCATGCTGTCCCTTCTGAGAATCAGTATCATCCAAGACTATTGGGGTATCACTGGTGTTTGTAAACACAGACTTCAGCTTGGTGTTTGATCTGGTGTGATAGGGCCTTGTCCTCACACAAGGAACCTTGGTGTTTGGTCTCCTCTTTGGAAGTTCAGAGTTGTCATCTCTGTTTTGATTTCCACCCATAGATGATCCTCTTGTAGAATACCTGGAATTAGAAGAAGAGGGCCTCAGGTAAGGGTTGATTTTTGGTTCAGGCCTCACAAAAGTTGGTTTATAAAGATCAGAAGTAATAGTCACATCTGTCCTAGGGGGTTTTGGCCTCATCTTGCCATCGAATGAACATCTATCAGGATTATTTCTACTCCCCAAAGCACCATGCAGAAAATCATCTAACCCCTTAGCATACTTCCAAATTCTTAACCTCTGATGATAATCCCTTAGTTTAATGTCATCTCTAGAACCAGGAGCAGGGATAAAGTTCTCCGGAAGCACATCCAGGGCAGGGGATGGGGGTGAATCAGGCAAGGGTTTAACAAATCCAACAAGATTAGCCTCAAGCTCAATCAATTCAATACAGGGATCCCATAAACCTTGAACCCACCGAGTATCAAAAACTCCCCCTAAATCCGTCCAATCTGAACTAACAAATCCCAAACTTAATCGATCACACTCACGAAAATACATAGTAATGCTAGACCGACTAATCCAAACACAGATCACAGAGCTCACAGAAACCCTATTAATTGCCTCAAGAAACCGGAAGAAACCAATAGATCGAGAGGACCAAGGTAGTACCTTAGTTAGAAAGCCGCGGGTTTCGACTGCAAAGAGGAATCCGAAGACGAGTCCGGTGAGCACTGGAGAAATTTCCTGAGGAGAGAGACCACTGGTATCGTGTTGCAATAGGAATGGGGACGGGTTTCTGGCTGGGCGCGAATGAAAAGGGGAAAACAAGTTTTTTCCGCCTTTTTACGCGAAACATTTAAGAAGGTCCAACGGAAAAATAACACATAAATTGTGTGGGCCCAGCTGTCTCCTACTAGAATATGCGCCTATCTCATGCGCCATAACCTTTCATGTTGCAACACGACATGCAACCTTCACCCTTCACTCTATTTTTGATATTTTCTGATTTTTATCAAAAGAAAAACAGAATCTGAAATAGCAACTATACAAACAGGTATACTTCTGTACCTTAGATAGTACACACCCCAAGATGCTGTCTTAGGGCTTCAAATGTTGAGGCATCCAAAGGTTTAGTGAAGATATCTGCAAATTGGCTCTCAGTGGGCACATGTTTAAGTTCCACTTCCTTTCTTTCAACTAAGTCTCTGATAAAGTGGTGTCTGATATCTATGTGTTTGGTTCTGTTATGCTGAACTGGGTTCTTGGAGATATCGATTGCTGATTTATTATCACACAGAATAGTGAGACTTCCAAGTTTAATACCATAGTCTCTGAGCATTTGTTTCATCCATATCAATTGAGTGCAGCAACTTCCAGCAGCTAAATACTCAGCCTCAGCAGTAGATAAAGATATTGAGTTCTGTTTCTTGCTATACCAAGACACAAGATTCTGACCAATAAAAAAACAACCTCCCGTGGTACTCTTTCTGTCATTTGCATTACCAGCCCAATCAGAATCACTATAACCATACACTTGACAGCCCACACCCTTCGAAAACCAGATACCATAGTTAGCAGTGCCAGAAATATATCTAATGATTCTCTTTACTGCAGATACATGAGATTCCTTAGGTGCAGCTTGAAACCGAGCACATATTCCAACACTCAGAGAAATATCAGGCCTGCTAGCTGTCAGATATAAGAGACTTCCAATCATGCTTCGATAAAGTTTAGTATCAACAGGCACACCTTTCTCATCTTTAGTTAACTTCTCAGTGGTAGACATTGGAGTTCTAACTGCCTTTGCATCTCCAAGACCAAACTTCTTAACAAGATTCAAGGCATATTTTGTTTGGTTGATAAACAGACCATCATCACCATGTTTGACTTGTAATCCCAGAAAATAAGATAGTTCACCAACCATACTCATCTCAAACTCAGATGTCATCAATGACACAAACTCATTTACCAGATCTGTAGAAGTTGAGCCAAAAACAATATCATCCACATAAATCTGAGCTATTAGAATATCTGTCCCTTGAGAATACATAAACAGTGTTCTATCAACTCCCCCTCGAATATAGCCTTTGTTAAGTAGAAACTGAGTGAGCCTGTCATACCAAGCACGAGGAGCTTGTTTTAAACCATATAATGCCTTTTTGAGCTTGAACACATGATTAGGAAAGTGAGGATCTTCAAACCCCTTAGGCTGTTCAACATACACCTCCTCATTAACAATGCCATTTAGAAAAGCACTCTTAACATCCATCTGGTGCAGCTTAAAGTTCAACACACATGACATGGCTAAGAGAATTCGCACAGATTCAAGTCTAGCAACTGGGGCGAAAGTTTCATCGAAATCCACACCTTCAACCTGAGTATATCCCTGAGCAACAAGCCTAGCTTTGTTTCTGGTTACTGTTCCGTCTCCATCAGATTTATTCTTGAAGATCCATTTTGTGCCAATGACATTAATTCCTTGCGGCCGAGCAACTAACTCCCATACATCATTTCTTTCAAACTGACTCAGTTCTTCCTGCATAGCTGAGATCCAGTATTCGTCCAATAAGGCTTCCTTATGGTTCTTTGGCTCGATCAAAGACAGAAAACATTGTATAACATGGCGACTTCCATGGTGCATTTGAGCATAATTCACAGGGGGCTTTCCTCGGGGATTTTTCTGTCGTGGAGTAATTCTAGTGTCTGCTCGTGTTGCTTCTCCATCAGATTCATCCGAATTGTCAGAATTATTTTCAGTGATTGGTTGACTGGATTCATCCAAAGGAGGTGTTGGTGATACACTGGGATTTTCTGGGTTTGTATGCTCAACTTCAGTAGGTTTAGAAATTTGACCATCTCCTGGATTCAGAAGTGATGTTGCAACATGAGAACTGGTACTAGGTGGTTCAGAAAGATTCTTTGGACCTTCAATATTCTGAGTTGAGGTTTTCTGCTGTAACTCCATATCATCAATATCTTCTGAAATCCTATCTGGCACATCCTTAATTATCACATTAATAGATTCCATAACAGTCCCAGTACGTCTGTTAAAAACCCTGTACGCTCTACTGTTCATCGCATACCCAAGGAACACACCCCTGTCGGATTTAGATTCAAATTTTCCCAGTTTTTCTCTATCTCTGAGAATATAACACTCTGCACCAAATACATGAAAGTGAGCAACACTTGGCTTCCTTCCTTTCCATATTTCATAAGTTGTTTTCTCGGTCCACGGCCTCAAGTGGACGCGATTAATCACATAGCAAGCTGTTTTGACTGCTTCATTCCACCACCTTTTAGGGACACTGTACTCAGCCATCATGGTCCTGGCCATCTCTTGAATTGTTCTGTTTTTGCGTTCTACAACTCCATTCATGGGAGCTGTGTAAGGAGGAGCATATATATGGGTAATTCCATTAGCTGAGCAGAACTGAACCATTGCATCATTTTTGAATTCCCCACCATTATCGGTTTGAATCTTGACTACCCTCTGATTTACACTGGCTTTTTCATTATTCAGGCGTAATACCAGATCTCGAATAACACTCACTGCCTCAGATTTGTCCGTCAACAGCTCAACCCAGGAAAACCTTGAAAAATCATCCACACAGACGAATATAAATCTCTTCCCCGACACACTCAACACATTTACTGGTCCCATGAGGTCCATATGTAGAAGTTCCAGATTTTGGGATGTGGTAATTTCAGTAATAGCCGGATGAGGTGCTTTTGTCTGCTTTCCCTCTTTGCATGGGCCACAGATCATATCCTTCTGATACGTGATTTGAGGGAGTCCATGGATAGCCTCAATTCTAGATGCTTTACTTAACGCTTTCGTGTTTGCATGTCCCAATCTACGATGCCACAAGATTGAGTTATCACTCTTAGCACTGAGGCATGTAATAAAAGGTTCCAAGATGTAACAGTTGTCAGATGATCTTCTCCCAGTAAGTACAGCACTAGACCCTTGCTTGACTGTACATAGGGATTCATTAAAATGAACTGTCATCTGATGATCACACAGATGGCTGATACTGATTAGATTTGCCTTGAGATCCTCTACTAGCAATACATCATACAGCACAGGAAAATCTTGAATTTTAAGTTCTCCCTTTCCAATAACCTTACTGATCTTACCATCTCCAAATTGTACTGTACCACTCCATGACACCATATTGCTTAACAGATCTGGGGATCCAGTCATGTGCCTCGAGCACCCACTGTCAAAATACCACGTGTTCCTGGCATATACATTATAGCAGGTATGAACTACAAGACAATTCAGTGAAGATTTCGGTACCCATACCTTTCTAGTGAGTTTCTTCTGTTGATCAGGCTCCATGTTGCAACATGAGGTAAATTGCTTTCCTCTCATAATATCTCTCAGTAGTTTCATGCATCGAACTTCATCATGTCCTTGCATCATGCAGTAGTCACAACATCTAGGAGGGGTCTTCCTTTCTATAATTCCCTGAGATCCTCTCTTTTCTGAGACAGGTGCACAGTTAAGCTGATTTCTTCTGATTTTTCTCTGACTGGTAGATGCTTGATTTCTCGCAGACACAAACACTGTTTTGGTCATCTGAGAGTTTGACACCTTGCTGTTAAATCCCAGACCATGCTTGTTACCATCTGTCTTTCCCATCACCAAGAGATCATTTAATTTTGCAGTTCCTGTATTCAGTTTATGAATGGTTGCTTCAGCTTCCTCAGCTCTAGCAATTACAGTTCTCAACTTCTTCCCCAGATTGTCACAGTCAATGGTTCTGGCTTTAACATTTTCTTCAGCACTTACTGTTCTTGAAGTCATAATCTCCAGCTTCTTAATCAGGATATCAGAAGCTACTTCAGCATCTTTAGCCCTTTTAGTCATTATCTCTAGCTTCTGTGATTTCTCCACATCCTCCATGGGTTTCTTTCCTTCTGAGATTTCAAGTTTCTTTCTCAGATCAGCAAGCTCCCCTTCAGCTTTCTCAGCTCTTTTAGTCATGGATTTAAGACTCACAGTTAGTTCTTCAATTTCCTGCTCCTCAACCATTGCATCATTCACTAGGGTATTGACCTTTACTTTCAGAGACTCAATTTCTTCTGCAAGGCTTAACGTTTCAGTAGCTTCACTTTGACTACTTTTTAGACTTTTGATCAGTTCAACTGAGTTTTCCCATTCCTTATACAGATCATCATATGCACTTTGGAGATCAGTACTTTCTGATTCATCTGGAACTGGTCCTGATTCCACAACTCTAACTCCAAAAGACACATGTTTTTCAGGCAGAATCTCATCTTCATCATCACTCCAGGTTTCTCCTGATGCCACAAATGCCTTAGGTTGATTCAAAAAATTCCCACACTGATATGCTAGATGTCCAAAGCCATTGCACTCCTTGCACTGAGGTTTACCAGCATGCTTAGTTCCTTCAGGACCTCTTGGTAGATCATCAACAGTTCTGAGTCTAGTTTGAGTAGAATCTCCTCCTGGAAAATTTTTGACAGCATTCTGAGATTCTACAGATTGAACTCCTTGACCCTGGTAGGGCTGATTTCCCTGGTTCTGATAAGTTTGATCTCCCTGATTCTGATAGGGCTTAGTTCCTTGGAATTGGAAATTCTGAGTTCCCTGGCCTTGATTCATTTGAGCTTGTACACCCTGTTGACCTGGAACCCCTCTGAATTGACCCTGATTGCTTTGATTCTGAGCACCTTGATATCCTCTTCCTTGATTGCCAGAATATCCTCTTCCTTGGTTTCCCCTCATGAATCTCCCAAAGTTTCTAGCAAGCAATGCCATTTCATCAGAGCCAATATTATCTTCCTCCACCTTTCCTTTTCCTTTTGTTGTTGCAACATGGAATGACAGAGCCTTTTTATCCTTACTTTTCTCAGTGCACATCTCAGAAGTCTTCATAAACCCCAACAGCTCATCTAGAGTAACAACATCCAGTTGAGCATTGATCTCCAGGTTCATCACTAAAACTGAAAATCTCTCAGGCAATGACCTCTTCACCTTGTCCAGAACTTGAGCCTCAGTATATCTTTCTCCAAACTGATGTGCTCTATGAATTAAATCTTTCAATCTAGTGCTGAACTCATCAACTGTCTCATGTTCCAACATCTCCAGGCTTTCAAATTCAGATTTGATCATTCCAAGCTTGATCTTTCTAACAGACCTGGATCCTTCATGTTCCTTCTCAAGTGCTTCCCAGGCAGCTTTGGCAGTAGTACACCCCGAGATGATTCTGAATTGATCATCTTTTACTCCATTATAGAGAGCGCCTAGCACTTTGCTGTTCAGCCTCTTCATAGCCTTTTCTGTGTCAGTCCATGGAACAGGTTTAGGCATAGTTCCACCAGCTGGATTTGGTATGGTAGGTGGACTGTATCCGATCTCGATCATGTTCCAGGCATCATCATCAAGTTGATCTATGAAGATGCGCATCCTAGTTTTCCAGTCTGGATAACTCCCATCAACCAGTAACGGTGCCCTTGTGATGGATCCTCCTTCCTTGGCCATCGTAAGCAGATCGTTCACTCACCTCGCAAGAGGATTAAACAAGTGATTAAGCTCTGATACCAAATGAAATTCCCTGCTTACGTGATCTAATTCCTATCGTGTTCTAGTTTTAATTAAGAACAACTAATTAAAACTGAAAGTGCGGAATTAAAATGAACACGATGTGATCACCCAGTTCAGTGCAATGCACCTACGTCTGGGGGGGCCGTAGCCCGTGGTAAAACCCTTCACTAGCTGTAATAAAGTTTTCCCTATCTATTACAAGCTACTGGCTATATCAGCAAGCCTATCACACTATCAATTGGCTACTCTAGCATAGATAGCTGTTACAGTGATTACCTTCTTTTCCACGAAGGTGCGGCAAGGTTCTAAACCACCCGAGCTTCAACACACGTCCCAAGTGTTTTGTGTAAGGTTGAAAAACCAGGACTGCGTCGCCTTGTGCTCAAAAGATTAAAATCTGCTTAACAGAATTTTTTCTGTGTAAAACTCTCTGCATAGCACGCGACTAATGTCCATCTTTTATAGCTCATTGCCATGTAAAAACTTCCTATCACACGGCTCTTGATTCCTTCCTTCAATAGAATTGTATTCCAAATTAAAACCTTGAAGAAAAGGAATTTAAGTGTGTCTCAACGTCTTGTAAATGGATAATCGATCTCCACAAATATTTCCATTCTACTATCGCTGCAAATCACGTTGTAGACACCCAATAGGACTGTAGTTTCCATACGAACCATCGCACAATATATTCCTTCCATCTTCAAAGTCTGCGCTGGAACCTAGAAAATATTCTATCTTTTTCTGCCAACTGAAGTCATGTTGCAACATGACTTTCCACAAAGCAGCCAATAAATTCTGGACTTTACACTTTCCGCACTAAACTGCGTAATCGAAGTTGTTGTGTTCTTTGTTTACGTTTCAACATCAACTTGATAACATAATAGGTATAAAGTAATCAAGGTAGAACTAAGTAATTTCAAAACAACCCCAGACACCATTTATGTCTATGTATTGTTTCAACAAGGCAAACAAACAGAACGTGAAATGCATAAACATAACGTATTTACCAACAACAAATTTGCTTCAAATACATTATTCAACATCAAATGACCTCCGCAAACCAAAGAAGTAGTCAACGATCATAACTTAATCAAATGCATCGAGCAGCTGGTGCGTAATTGGCTCTTCAAATTCCTCTGCATATGAATTCTCAGGATCAACCATAAATTCCAAAACAAAATGTAGTGAAATGAACAAGTAAATACATAGTTTCAAGGATCAATATTCTTGAAATGAATACGAAATGTGAAATAATCAAGATACACACCTAATTAAAACCATAAGTACTACTTAATTATTACACTTATTTCAGACTGCCTATCCCTAAAACTTGGAGAACTGAACACACTGTTGATACCAAAGTAAGTATTATTGTTACAAATGCAACAACTCCCGCGGCCTGGGCGACAGGGTTCGTAGCATACTTTGCCATCAGTAGATGAAACCCGTCTCGCCTGTAGTGACTCAGCTTGTAACATGTCTCAACATAAAGGAAAACATCCCGAGCTACCACCAGGTCTTCGTAAAGATTGCTGAAAAGTAAGGCCACCTTTTCACTGCTCCCAAGCTCATTCCTGATGATACGGTTTCGAATCAGAATGTCCACATCTTTTTGAGTTTTTATCAAGTTCCCCAGCAAGACGACGAAGCTGGTGATGTTCTTGACATTGTACTCAGAACGCTCAAAAGCTATCAGGTTATGGAAAAAGGTTTCGGTGGAATCACTTACGGTTAGTGTTGGAATCTCCAACTCGCCCTTGTTAGTGTCAAAATGAACGTCCAAAGGACTTTTGCTTCCCCGGCCGTCTTTGAACCTCACTCCAGCAGCTTTCAGCTTGGTTGTACTCGGGCACTTAGCGAAATCCAATCTACTTTCCAACCCCTCTCCAGCCGCTTTCAGTTTGTTTGCACTCGGGCATTTAGCAAAAATTTTTCTGCTTTCAACATTCTTTTGCTTATCCAGTAGTTTCTGGGCATGTAAAATCGACAAGAACTCCACAAAATGCCTTGCGTGGCTAAAATCAGGGGTCAGCACTCTTGTCCATGTTTTCCTGTACAATCGTTCAACAGAATATTCTGAGTGAATTTTCTTTAGATTAATGCTAAAAACTAGTTTATAAAAACAGTCCCGCTTCAAGAATTCAGTCTCTGTGACTCAATTATGATACAGTTATTCAATAAATTTACGTGGAAAATAAACAAATTAAGCTACATATATATACCTGAACAGATAATTGGAACATAAGAGCGCAGATAGCCGTTTGTAGGAGAAATGAGAATTAAGAATATTCTGATCACTTGCACAGTGGGAATGATCTTCCTGAGCATGGAAAGGTATCATAGCAAAGGCTCTAAACGAAAAATAGGCACATAGCAAAGGTATCACCGACAAATATAAGAGTCATCTCAAATTATTGTAGGATTTCTGTATTGCATGGATTTCTGTAAGTTTTTACCTTTTAAGAAATTATATATTTCGAATCCGGTGTCACAATATAACATACAAAAAACTTTAGGGACTGAATGTGTAATAAAATTAATTTTCGTCCTAATTAGTAATTGGCGGCAGTTAGAGCAAGTCCAACTGCTATGGTAAAATGGAATAATTGTTATATTTTACCTATTTTGACCCCTTTCCATCTCCAACAATTATGTTAAAAGCTACTCTATTTTAGAGGTTGGGAGGAGAGAGGGTATTTGAATAGGTAAATTTGTAGGCCAAAAGTTAAAATTTGCAGGGTATTGACGAAGCAGGGTAATTTTGGGATGTAAATTAAAATTTGCTTTGGAAGTTAATTTTAACTCTGGTATTAACAGCAGTCTTAGTAATTACCAAACCCTCTGCAAATATGTAATCTTTAAATTATTTTGAGTCCTGTCATTTTTTTTATATTGGACTGAATATATACTCACATAATAAATTAATAACCTACTTTACCTGGTAACTTTTAACAAAAAATTGATCTTTTAATACAACGATCATTGAACCTTCAGTCACGAGATTGTAGTCCCTCCCAGTTTATTAATATTTAGTAACTTACAAAAGTAATATATTCCACAAATGTCAAAAATCTCCCGGAGATGTTAATTTGGTGCATCGTGTGTCAAAAATAAAATCAGTGAGCCCAGAATAATGTTGTTCTACCGACAATATTAATTATTCACAAATGTTGTTCACGAGACCAGAATTTATTTTATTTTCTTATATATGGAGCCTAGAGCTACAGACACCTTTAGAAATTAGCATGAATTATTGTAGGCTTTAAACCACAATAGATTTATTAATCACTACTTTCGGATAGTGTAATGAAAATTGAACAAAATACTATTACAATATTAATTACAGTATTTTTGAAACTCTACTTTATAATAGGACAATTAGTTTGATTAGCATGCATCTAATTTGATTATCGGTAAAAGATATCTAGATTAGATGTTGATTTCACCTATTACATTCGCTGTTGGGTGTTTCATAACATCATAATTGTGATTGTTTTTTTAAAAAACGTTCTCTTTATGTTAATTATAAGCAATTTCTCCATGCAGGTGTATTTTTCTTTTGCAGGTCCTTATTTTTACCATAATTCCCCATGATGGAACCCTATGATTTCAAACCCATTTTTTGTCTTAACAATATTAGGGGTATTAAGGTAAAAATACGGACATGCAAGAGAAAAATGAACCTGCATGGAGCAACCCCCTTTTATACTACTACTTCCTATGTATATTAAATTGAACAATTTAATTATTTTGAGCTTTGAAATAGCTTCGAAGATTGTTTTTTTTAATTAAATAAATCTGTAAACTATAAACTTTAATTCAAATATAGAGTATGCAAGTTTGATCTCACAAGGAACAATGTTAACAAAATTTTATTTCTAAAATTTCAATTTTAGTTACTGACCCCCTTTTAATTAACATATTGTTATCTATCAACTAAGAATGTAAAGAAAGAACTCCCCGCGGTCAAAGAAAGAAACCCTCCTCGTTCTTCTATCTTTTCCCCATCTTCCCATCATGGGGAGATGGGAAACCATTGTTTTTTCGTTTCTTGATTTTGCATTGAATAAGTGTGACTCACACATTAAAATTGTTCCCGATTTGATCGGCTGATTTAGTTGTTCGTTGATGTTTTATTCACGATCTGATTGGGCAGGTCGTGGTTTGTGTTTTTGTTTATAGTTCTCGATCTGGTTATACGATCGTGTTTTCATTAATGATTTATGATTTTCAAGGTGTTTACAGGTTGAAAAACATAGATCATATTTGGATGCTTGGTTTTGTGTTTCAATATATCTGCAGTTTGGATCAAGATGTTTACAGTTTGAATTAAGGTGTTTACGCTTGAACTACACATGTCAACGTGTTCGTGGTGTTGCAGATGTTGAGATCCCTGATTAACATGGTTGGTTATGATTGGATGCGGATCCCTTGTTAAGCAGATTATGCTTTTACTGGTACGACTTTGCTGGTGGCAGTATATTCCTAAGGGGATATTACTCTCTTATTGGATCTCATTTTTCTAATAGGACAATTAGTATGATTAGCATTTAGTTTGATTATTCTTGATAGGATGCCTAAACTAGATGTTTGATTCCACTAATTGTAAACATTTGGGCGTTTTTCAACATTATGAATGAATTTTTTTTAAAAAAAGAATGTAAAGAAAGAATGCAAAGAAAAATACAAATAATAGTGAGACAATGAAATCCGGAAACATTTAAATGTACATTAACATATAATTCATTTCAATTCTTGGCATGTTAATTAATCAAATTGCATCAACCAATTATTTATAGGCCATCAAGAATTCGTTACAAGACATCAACAATTTCTTCTTAATTTATTGATAACCCGCAAGAATAATAAACTATAACAACTACTCCTCTAATTATAACCTGGTTTGAATCGACATGGACTAGATTAATTAATTAATATCTCAACTATTAGAGATTCTTAAAAGGGCGGAAGATCATATATATATTATACACCTAGGGTTTATTTTCATGTACTACCGATATATAAAAGTACTAGCTTCACTTATATTGACAACATCAACAACATTAAAAAACAAAAACAAAACAATGATTGGCCAGGTTTGGATTAGATCAATCGGATTTGGATCATCTTTCGTGTTAGATCAAGTATCGAGTACATTTGATATTTGTTGTATCATTGAATTAAGATATTTAGTGTGTACATTCTCCAATCTACAGTATTTTCATATAATTGAGGTTTGCTGATTCATAAAGATGGTTGGTGTATCTAATAACCACAGCCTAGAATAATAAATTCAACGAGCCCAGAACTTAACGTCGTTGGTCAGTGAGACCTAAATTTGCTTGTTTCAAATTTGATTTCACCTTTCTGACGTACGTACGTGCACGAGTAACACGTTGCTCTACATGAACGATGGAGTACTAACATCAATTCTGTGTCTGTAGATGAATCGATGGGCCAGACATCTTTATGAGGTCGCCAGCAGCGTCTCATCCACCCAACACCGCAGGGCGCTCAATGAGGAGGTAAATCACGGTAACCCAGCGTCAAGAACCATTGTTCGGTGCGCACAAGAAAATCCCCATACTGCCGCTGCCGAGTCTCGAACTCACAACATTAGAACAATTAAACTAAATGTCCCAACCATTGGCTGCTGCCAGACATCTTTATGAGCACACGGTATTGATGTACGATGAAGAGTTGGTTGGACATTAACCAATAGTCACTAGTGCAAAGTAATGCATCCCCGGCTATGATTCACGGTGGTTTTGAAAAACCGTCGTGGCTGGAGCTTACGATGTCGGAAGCCTTGTAGACTAGAGAGGTTCCGACATCGGAAAGTCCCTTGGAAGGTGCTTGAATGAGTATAACGGCGGTTTTTACAAAAACCGCCATAAATTTATTGTTTCCGATTTCGTAACTAGAACCGTGACCGCAACCAAATCTCCAACAGAGATCAGTTACGATATCTGAAACTTATTAGATTGCTATAATGAATTTGGAAGCTTTACGACATCGGTTAATATTTAAAATATCAAGAATGTGTATTTATTCTTGTTTGATCTGAACCATTGATATCTTTCACCAAATCAATCTCATCCGTCAAAAATTCCCGTTATATAGAAATTTCAACCCTTATCAAAATATTTCCTCGATCACCAAATCTGAATCTTCACACACCGTGGCCAAGCTGATCGAAGCTCAGCTCCCAGATCGTTGCGAAGCCCAGATTTGCCCTGCTGCCCCAAACTCCCTTCTCCAGTAGCACCTTCGATCAACCATCTTCTTCGATGGAGACGAAAGTGGAAACCGATGGCGGTAGCAGGTTCAGATTTTCATGAGGAAGAGGGATGACGGTTTATTAGTGGCGTGTTGGGGGTTTTGGAGTGATGGTGGGCTCACCGGCACCGAAACCCAGTTGCCGGCATCCAAGGTAGTGTGTTAATTTGTGTCCGTGTTTTAATAGAGGTTGTTTAAATTATGTGTGTTTTAAATGTTAATAGTGGTTGAATGCGGTAGAATAATTTGTGTGTATGTGTTAATGGAAGTTGAATGAGGTTAATGGGTTCTTTAGCTAGGGATTTTTATGAAGTTGAATGAGGTTAATGAGATAAACTGCGGAAAGTTTATCTGTTGTTTTCGTAGGGTTCCGATTTCGTTTGCTTAATTGAATGGTGTTGTACGTCGATATTTTCATTTCGATCGTGTTTTTCTGTTTAATTACTGCTTATTTCTGTTTTCGTTTGAATTACTGTTCGCTTAAGTGAGTAATTGGTTAGTTTCGAGCAATTTTGGTTTCCTACGTATTTTTAGCTAACACTAAAAGGTGACGTTGGATTTCGACTTTGGTGAATCTGTGTTATCATCACCCTGGATGTTGTGGAAATTTATGCGTTTTTCATTGGGTTTTACTTTCGGTTCTTTGATTGAATGATGTTGTTCTTTTATGCTCTCAATTTGATGGTGTAGTAATGTTGAGTTACTGCTTGCTGCCTGTTTAAAGTTCGATTAGTGTTCTCTTAAATGAGTAATTGATTTGTGTCAGGCAGTTCTGATTTTCTGCTTATTCGTGGGGAATACTTAACCGTGGCGTTGGAATTTGATTTTGGTGAATCTGTGCTATAATCAGCTTGAATGTTACTTGTGTTGGGACTGTTATACATATATTGGATTGATAGTCGGATTAGGAGTGCCTCTCTATGCTTTAGATAATTTTTAAGCTCTCTTTACCTGTTTTAGTTTCCTCCGTGGAACGTGTATGTAACCAAAACATCATATTTTTGTTCTTTATGACTAGTTGGTTGTTGGTCTCAAAATGTTCCAAGTCCGATTTCATACTCTCTGTTTGATGTTTCATTTTCTCCTATTGCTTATAGACAAAAAACCTGCTGCGGATTGCTATATTCAACATCAGCTACATCAGAGGGCTGTTTCCTGAGAAGTACTTCAATGACAAAGTTGTTCCAGCCTTGGGTGAAATACCACTCCTTCCCTAAACTTTCCTTTGATTAGTTAGTTTATCTAGTTTTTAGTTTGATGATATCACCTATCTGTTCTAATCAGATATGAAGATTAAGAAACTTATGCCTGAGCCTTGTAGACTCATAGACTGAATGGAGAAAGGCATGTTTGTTTATATGTTATATTCGTATATCTTAAAGAGGCATCGACTCTTGTTGTTAATTCATATTAGTCTTCCCTTGCAGGTGTTTATGACGCGCTTCAGAAAAGTACCTCAAAACACTTTTGTTTTCTGTGTGTGAAGCAACTGCAGGTCCTGTGATTGAAGAATATGCATGTAAGACTATTTAACCTAAATTTCCTGCTGAACATCTTTGATTAAACTAGCGATTCATTAGGATCTTGTCAATGACACCTTTGCATTAATAGGACTGATAGTAATGAAGGCTAATGATGATAGAAATTGACTAGCTATTAGCAGTTCAGTTTCTCATCTTGTGTATTCCATCCGACAGTGGTAGATTTTTAGTGGTAGATTTTTACTTTTGTTTTTGAGACCAATAATGTTTAAGTTTTATTGCTCACTATTGTAAATGTTACAATCATTAAGAATAAACAGTTCTATATATTGTGCCTTCTTCGGGCTCAAAAGAGCGCAATCTGTTCCATCTGATAAGCTGCTAGTAGTTGAGTATAGTTTCGCCGGCCAAATTGGCCGGCGATTTTTTTTTTACTACGTCCTGGAGAGCTTCCGAGGTCGGAAACCATATAGTCTAGGGAGGTTCCGACGTCGGAAACCATATAGCCTAGAGAGATTCCGACGTCGGAAGCAAAGAACTAGCCACGGCGGTGGTTCAAAACCGCCGTGGACAGTCCAAAAAACTGCCGTGATTAGTAAGGTTCTGCACTAGTGAGTCTTCATTAGAGTTGTCATTTTAGACCCGAACCCGAAAAACCCGACCCGACTGACTCGACACGAATGATCTCCTGACCCGATTATGACCCGAGCAGATTAGGTCAAACCCGAACTATGTTTAACCCGACACGAACCCGACCCGAACACGAGAATGACCCGAACCCAAACCCGATTCGGCACAAACCCAAACCCGATTCGGCACAAACCCAAAATGAACCGAACTCAAAGATTAAATGAAGGAACATAAACATAAAATAAAAATTCATAGAGCTAATGATGGATTCTAATCACAACTTAGATGCATTTGAATTTTTTTATATGAACAACATATATCGTATTAGAACGTAATTCTGAGTTACATATAATGTCATGAATGTCTTTCGCATATTAAATTTTATTCCAAAAACAAGTTTGATCAAGTAAGATTTGATCTTTGAAAAATTAAGTTTAATATTGTACATTCCTTTATAAAAGTCAAATAATATTTTTTCTTTCATTTATTATGCATAGTAAGGAAATTAAACTAAGGATGTCACTTGTATAAATATTTAGTTACTTCTTTTGATGAAAATGATTAGTTTCTTGATTATGAAAAATTACATATATTTATGAGTATTGATTAGTTACTTGATTATGAAAAATTATGTGATGGCTCTCTTGAATAATTAAACTCAAATTAATTAGTCTTTGTAATGTCTCACACTATTAAACCTTACTTGATTTCCCTTACTTAAACAGTTAAACTCAAGTAATATTTAAATTTATTTTAAATATTTAATAATAGTTGTTGATCATATTAGGTAATTTTATTTATTATTGATATCGTGATTATTGATATTTTATATTCATATTTAAAATTAGAATTTCTTTCAAACCGAAGTGTTAATACAATTTAGAATAATTGTTAAACTTGTATTTGGTAAATTTAATATAGTCGGCAGTATTTATCAAAATTTAATATTTCGACCTGAACCTAACACGAAAATAAAAATGACCTGATACAAACTCGACCCTATAAAACCCGACACAAATCCGACCCGACCCGTTTGACCCGACCTTTTTAGACCCGAACCCGAGGTCGACCTTTAGACCTGAATCTACAGCTCTAGTCTTCATGATACATTAAACATCCATTTAAAGGTGATGCTAGCTAGCATAAGATTAATGATGAAAGCGTGTATACATTATAGCTGGGCATGCTAGCTAGAGGTGATGTATTTGACTAGAGGTTAAATTTTGCAACAATGTTTCTTTCAAGTAAAATTTGAATTCAATTTCATTATTTATTAAACTTATTCATAATCAACAAAAGTAAATGTACACACTTAACTACATTATGGTTGTCTTGTTCACTTGGGTTGAAACTCTGATAAACGTAGTTCATTGAGTTTATTGGAACTGAAAATAGTTTATTGGTGGTGAAAAAAGCTTTTTGGAGATGAAAGTAGCTTATTGGTGCTAAAAGTAGGTTACTGGAGTTTAAAATCATGTATTTGTGCTAAATTATCACCATGTACAACTCTTTAATTACTTTATACTTAATTTAAATCTCAGTGAGAACTCACTTTTTTCGATTTTGATAGAGAGTACGTAGTGATATGAATAATTGATTCCATTGTGGTTGAATAGCCTAGTACAACAATTCATTCTAATTTCTAAGGTCTCTGGCTCCATAACAAAACAAAACAAAGTCTGCTATCTAATTTTGTTTTTTTTTTTGGAATAAATAAATTCTGGTCTGGTGAACAACACGTGTGAATAATTACATACTGGTTTTATTTCGCTGACATACGCAGTGGCGGATGTACACTAAGGTGCAGGGAGGCTCCAGCCTCCCCTAAAATATTTACACAAGCCTATAAACAGTGATTAACAATAGTTCCGCCTAATTTCGCCCACAACAGAAAGATTTCCGCCGCACGCAGAGGCGGAAAAGAAATTAAAGGTACGATCAGAGCCGGCCTGAGGCGGTGCGGCGCCTCCAATTCCCAATTCCAAGGCCTCAAAATCTCATATTTCTTTGCTGTGAATAGCTTGGCAGAATTTGGGCATACCCTATAAGCAGAATTAGCAAATTGGTGGTAGAAAAAGAGCTTCAGAAATAGGCGATAGAAGTTTCAACAGCTCTGGGCGATGGAAGGCAAACGAAATTGTGAGACTAGCTAATTAATAAGAGGTTGTGTCCATTGAAAGCTCTAATTAAATACAAATTTGCATTTATCAATATTTTAATGCGAATTACTGCTTAAATTAGGGAAAGGGATATTCTGGAAAGGTGGGATAAAAAGGCATTTAAGGCCCTGTTTGCCAGAGCTTATCTGTAGATCAGTTCAGTTCAGTTCAATTCAGTTCAGTTCAGTTCAGTGAAATGTAACTTGATGAAATTCAGGTTAATTCAGTCATGTTGATTCCATTTTTCAATACATCAATTTTACTTCAGTTCAGTTCAGTTCAGTTCAGTTCAGTGACATCAAGAAATAAGCTCTACTAAACAGGGCCTATATTAATAAATAATTACAACTTGGTAGAAATTTTTTATTACTAAAGATATAGCTTATTATCAATTACAACTTAGGCCCTATTTGTTAAAGCTTATTTTTTGCTGAACTGAACTGCACTGAAATGAATTAAACTAAACTAAAAAAAGCTCTACCAAACATGGCATAGTACGTAAGAGATTTCTTATTTAGTACTTAAGAGATTTAAGTAGAGGTGTAAATAAATCGAGTCGAGCAGGGGCTCGAGTTTGAACTCGTTAAAATATTTTGAGTTCGAACTCTATTGATCATACAAAAAAGTGTTCGAGCTCAACTCGTTTATATTTTTTAAGTGCCAAGTTCACTCGCCATAGGCGCGATTTTTAATTGCACAAGGCCGTTAAAATCTCGGCCCTGGAAGCAATTTTTTTTTCTACATAATGCTATTCAGCCTCCCCAAAATTTTTATGCTAGATCCGCCACTGGACATACGTACACACGAGTAACACGATATCGTACAACCAAATTTACATCTCGTGAACAACAAAGTTTAAATAATTGGTTCCATACAGCTAGCTAGAGGTGAATGATTTGCAGGGTAAATATAGATCCATAATTCGCTAGATCTATCATAAGTACGTTTGGTGTATCCAACCCAGCAAATTAATTAACTAACATCAAACTACAATCCACAGAGATGTTAATTTGGTGCATCGCGCATGTTAATCGTGTGATGTTCTACC
The DNA here is from genome assembly GCA_963678965.1 of Cruciata laevipes. Taxonomy (NCBI): domain Eukaryota; kingdom Viridiplantae; phylum Streptophyta; class Magnoliopsida; order Gentianales; family Rubiaceae; genus Cruciata; species Cruciata laevipes. The sequence goes on from OY787642.1 coordinate 22,255,094, forward strand.
GACAAGTTAATCACAAATGTTGTTAGAAGCCCAGATTTTATATGGTTTTCATATGAAACCTAAAGCTCAACGGACTATTAGAATGAAATGTTGGACAGTAAATAGAATATTTACAATATAAACGGAATATTAATTAGCATATTTAGTTCCTGTTTGATAGAGCTTTTCTGTACATCAGTTCGCCTCAATTCAGTTTAGTTCAGTTTGGTGAAAATGTAGTTTGATGAAATTCAGGTTAATTGAGTTATGTTGATTCCATTTTCAATACGTAAATTTTCACTTCAGTTCAGTTCAGTTCAATTCAGTTCAGTTCAGTATATATATAAAAAAATAAGCTCTAGCAAACAGGCCTTAATACAACCATTATCCTCCGTATTTAACTTCTGTTCAGGTCGAATTTTGGTTTTGGTTTGTAGTGGTTCATCGACTTCTAAAGGTCTCAACTGAACCATTTAAGATAGACTTAAGATGTTAACTAAATCGAATATTGAATGACGCACAGTAATAGATCGATACAACGATAATGGTTGAAGCTGACCCAATACGGTGGTGATGATTAGGGATGGCATTGGGCGAACTGGGCGTGGATAGTAGACTATCCATGCCCATCCCCATCTAAAATTTTACTATCCATCCCCGCCCATTTACCCATGACGGGTACAAATTTAATATCCATGCCCATCCAGCTGGATATCCATCTCATCTGGGTATCCGTGGATATCCATGCCCATGTTATACCCACATTCCCCATCCGACTTATTAATCCATATTTATAAAAAATTAACCTAAAATCTATTAATTATCATAAAAATTTAAATAAAAGTACTAATAATTCAAATATATTATATTAATAGAACAAAATAATTTATAATATGCTAATCATTAACTTATAAAATTCTTTTATGTTTCAAAATAGACCAAACATGCTTAAAAATTGCTAAAATTAATAATATTATTAGTATAAATACAAATAATACTATTAATAATATATATAACGGATATTATACAAGTATTATACTGGCGGGTATGGGGCGGGTGGGGCGGGCGGGTATGGGGCGGGTATAAAATCAATATCCATACCCACCCATTTACCCATGACGGGTTTGAATCCAACATCCATACCCATGGCGGGTATAAAAAACTCATATCCATACCCGCCCGTTGGGCGGTTGGCGGGCGGGTATCCACCAAATACCCGTCGGGTGCCATCCCTAGTGATGATATGATAGAGATGGGCCTTTTTTTCAGAACTAAATTTAACTAAAATTAAGCATACTATTGATATTATCCGGGCCATGCCTTTTAATTAACTAATTTCTAATACTTTGAAATTATTATTAAAATGGCAGAAGAGGTATATATGCTGCTGATGTCATGCTGCTGATGTCACAAAAGGAAGGTATGATATTTCACCAGTAAAAATTACTAAGGTGGATGCAAAACTCCAAAAGTGTTACTTTTGTGACTAAAGTAGTATGTTGCGTTACAGGCATTACCTTTTGTTGATATGCACACAATTATTTGATCTAGCTAACTCAACTTTAATTTTCAGGTTTTAGGCTTTGAGCTAATTATTCTAATATGAACTGTACTCTACTACAGTGAAAATAAATACATGAAAAAAGAAATAAGATGACTACATTGAAATGGTGTTCAGATTTCAAGACAAGATGGAATTAGGGTATTAGGCTTGCACCTTTCAAAGGTTCAAGCAGCTTGACATTTTAACAAGTCACTAGTGCAAATCATGTGATTTACGGCAGGTAATTACGGCGGTTCCGCAAAACACCCAGGAACCGCCGTAACTGTGTACATCTTTCGAGTTCGAAAGTCAAATTCGGTCGTTTTTATTGCCCTAGTTTTCTGGGTACTAATTAACGGCGGTTCCTTCCATATTTCACGGCGATCGGTAATAACCGCCGTACTTTGAAACTACATACGATATCGTAGGTTTGTTAATATGTATCTACGATATCGCAAACAAATATGTTGATTCGTACGATTTCGTAACTAGTTTGTTTTTACTAAAGTTGGATGAAACGAATCTTGAGTCGAGTTCGAAAAACATTGACCTGGCCAAATTGTATATTAATATAACAGCTACGATATCGTAACACAAACATTATGTGTTGATATCGAAAATGTACTCGCCCAGAGCGCCGTGTCAATAGACTAACGGGCATACGATATCGTATCGTATGTACTATAAACTTTCGATATCGAAAGTTCTGTGTCAGTAGACGAACGGACTAAAAATATCTTCTGTCTAACTTGTTGTTTTCTCCGTCCAACTAATGACATGGGGACCACAACTTGTTGTTTTCTTCGTCCAATTAAACACATATGTGATCACAACCATCATTTTCAGTTAAACCTTTTGTTTTCTTCCTTCTTCCTCCTCTCCTTGGTTTTTATTTTCATATTATGGCGGGCAGTAGCAATTTATCCCCTGCTGAACAAAGAAGGATCTCAATGGAAGCAAGAATTGCAAAGTTGAGGACTGATAGGATGACAGGTATCAATTAATACTCAACATTGTGCTGGATCTTCAATGATTTTACATTTTTTGGTTACACATTTCATTATTACTAATTTGAATCTTGTATGCAATATATAGAGTGGGAAGACGTTGTTGAACCTGAGCAACGCCGCAAACTGGACTTCTTGAAGAATCAATTTCAATATCTTTTTCCTCGGTTTGGGGCAGCACGAATTCCGTGGGATGATTCGTACATAATCTTAGAATCTCAAAAGGAGTTTGACAAGGAATACACTCGTGGTGTAGTAAGTTATTCCCTCAATTATTCTTTTATGAAATTGACTTCAATATTAATAATATATACAGTTGTAAAGATCAAATTATGGGGATGTTGTTTTACTTATTGCTAAAATTTATGAATAACAGAAAAAAATTGAGTATATGCGCCGTGCGGTTGAGAAAGGGCTGATTAGGGCGGAGAAAGAAATTAGGGAGACCCATGAAGCTAAGGAAGAAATTATCAGACTAGGCAGACAACATTTCATTGGAGTTACTGTGGATCCATCAGAACCAGAGTACACTATGGAAAGTTTTTTGTACTGGGACATTTCTGCAGAATCCTGTTCAAGTTCAACAGGTGAAGGATGGTCTTCAGAAGCTGAAGAAGATTGAATTTGAATGCTTTATCTATTCATCACATTTGATCATGTAATAGTTATGTGCACGAAAGACAGTTTCGAATTCGCTTCGTTTATAAAATATTCCTTCGATATCGCACTTATTACTCGTGCTGGTTGCGATATCGTAACGAGTTGGTTTTTAATAAAGTTTCATGAAACGAAATTTCACTGCTAATTTGGTCATACAAGACTAACCTTACGATATCGAAAGAGTACCCGGAAATGTTGTCGAAGTCGAAAGAGTGCGTGGTCTTGAATCAGCAAGCATACCCTATACGTAGTTCATTTGTTTGATGGATAGTTTTTTAAGTTACTACATGCTGGATAGATAAATATCGTAATGTTTTGCATGAAAATCTTCCAGAAAACATATTTGAATTCATGAACCATTGATAATTCATGAAAAGTGAAAAGAACAAGGACAATGTCAATACTTAGAATAAAACAAGAGTAGTGACAATCTCGTAAGATAAAGAAAACAAGAGTTGAATTGTAGAAATAGCCTAGAGGCGGGACAATGTCAACTAAGACAATGAACATCTAAGGTTTGGGGAAAAAATCATCCTCGTTTGCCGGTTCAAGATAAACAAAGTTTTCTTCATCATCAATGGTGTCGCCATCTCTAATCCAACCATAGCAAGGTTTTCGTATCTTCTTAATCGGTACTGATGGTTGTGGTTGTACAAGAACACCATCATCATGCTCACCATCATCCTCATCACTGTTGTCTGCATCATCTTCTGTTAAACATAGTGATAGCAAGGTAGAAGAGGTTTCACCAATACCGTCTCCATCTGTGATTGGTTGCATCGGCTCAACACTCTGTCAAAACACGTTCACATATGCCCAATAACAAGGAGATTCAGAATTTATATCATAACAAATCCTAAACCATCAATGTGCTTATAAGTTGAATTTACAAGATGTGAAAGTAATATTCAAGCCCAAAAAATATTGTAAGTTTCCTCATCAACTATCAATCTTATAACATTAATATGGATTCCATAAGCCAAGGGTTACAAAAGATCTAATCAAATATTGACTCCATAAGCTATAATCAAAAGTTTACCTCTTTCGATATTGAATCTTCATCCGGCTCGTTGAACTTGGGGGTAACAACAACCTCTTCGTTGGCAGTGATAGGGACAATGTCAGCATGATTACTATCCATGGTCGAATTGATGATGTTCTTGGAGATTACCAGAAATTTTCTTGTTATTTCCGCTTTGGGGTTTATGAGATTCGGTGGCTGGGTGAAATTTTTTTTGGGCCGTTATGTTTCTATATATAGATTTTTGTCTTTCGATATCGTAACGGAATTCGGCCAAAATACAGGATTGTAGGCGATATGAGATACGATATCGCAGGAAGCATTTTACATATATTCGAGTTCGAATCAGTCATCGCTAGTTCTTTAAAATATATACGAATTTGAATTCGAAATCGAATAGGTATATTAAGTTCCCTACGAGTTCGTATGACCTACGGGATATTCCTTAAAAACCACACTTTTTCTCAAAAAGATAGAAGTTTAGCTATTAATGAGCTTGTGGGCTGTTTCTTAAAACCAATCATCGTCATTTTGAAGGTCATTCCAAGGCAATCAAGGCATTTGTTTGTGATTTTCTCCCACTTACGAGTTACACAAAGGTTTGAATTTACGGCTTCTATATGAATTTGTTCATTTATTAATTCATACGATTTATTAATATTGCTTTATGATTATATAGGAGTTTGTTGTAGAAATTCCGTTTGGGTTAGACATTGTGGGACGTTGTTGATATGGATCGAGTTGAAGTTATAAGGCAAAATAATAGATTGTCCGTCGAGTATAGTGAGTTGATTGAAGAATTTATTAATGTGGCTTTCGAGGATGCAAATAGCAACGGGGTTGAGGCTGTTAGATGTCCATGCAAAGATTGTAAAAACAATGCTTATTTTGACGATGGAATGGTTATACGTGAACATTTGATTTGTCGTGGTTTTGACCCTAACTATACGCATTGGATATGGCATGGTGAAGTTGAAGTTGACACGGATATGCCCGATATCGAAATTGGTAGTCAAAATATGGAATATGATGATGATCTAGGAGAATTGGTGTACGATGTTGCTAGGGAATTTGTGGGAAAGCCTAGCGTTTTAGCGGCAATGTTGAATGATAAAGAGACACCATTATACAAGGGGTCTAGGCATTGTATTATGGCTGCAACATTGTTGATGATGAATTTGAAGGCAAGACATGGGATTACCGATAAAGGGATGAGTGAGTTGTTCGAGGTTGTGAAAGAATTGCTACCCGTAGGTAATTTGTTGCCCAATAGAGTATATGATGCGAAAAAAATATTGTGTCCAATGGGGATGGAATTGGAGAAGATACATGCATGCCCTAATGATTGTATGTTGTTTAGGTCGATGGAGGAAAAAAAATTGAACAACTGTCTAGTTTGTGGGGAGTCTCGATACAAAGCCAAGGAGAAAGAATCAATCAATGTTGGGGATGAAGACAGTACATTTAGCGATAAGAAAACACCCGCAAAAGTTATGTGGTATCTCCCAATTGTGCCCAGACTAAAAAGGTTGTTTGCAAACCCCGATGATGCTAAATTGTTTACGTGGCATGCAGAAAGGGAGCGAGGGGGGGATGACATTATTAGTCATGCATCCGACGGAGAGCAATGGAAAAAAATGGATGAATTGTATCCTGAATTTGGAACCGAAGACAGAAACCTCCGCTTAGGGTTATCAACAGATGGTATGAATCCTTTTGGAAATTTGTCTAGCACACACAGTTCATGGCCTGTGATGTTGGTGATTTATAATCTACCATCTTGGTTGATGATGAAAAGAAAATATGTGTTGCTATCTATGTTGATTTCAGGGCCTAAACAACCCGGTAATGACATTGATGTATACTTGGAGCCACTTATTGAAGATTTGAAGTCTTTGTTCAACCCGGGAGTGTGGATAGCCGACGGGAGTCGCGGGGATGACAAATTTCAATTAAAAGCGATGTTGATGTGGACCATTAATGATTTTCCGGCTTTGGGCAATTTAAAGGGTTATTCTGTGAAAGGTCATCTTGCATGTCCTGTTTGTGAGAAAAATACAAGCCATACTCAATTGAAAAATGGTGGGAAAACAGTTTATCTAGGTCATCGACGATTCTTACCTGTAAATCATCCATGGAGGTTTGCGAAGAAATGGTTCAATGGCAAAGTTGAGACCGATCCAGAACCTATCCCACCAACCGGCATTGAAATACTTGCAAATATGGAGACATTGAGACATGTGTACGGGAAAAAGGAGAAGGTAGCCAAAAATAGTGGTAATTGGAAAAAGAGTTCAATTTTTTTCAACTTGCCATATTGGAAGTATTTGGAAGTAACACATTGTCTAGATGTCATGCACATTGAAAAGAATGTATGTGACGCGTTGGTAGGAACACTTTTGAACACCGAGGGGAAAACAAAAGATGGGTTGAAGTCACGACAAGATTTGGTGAGTTTAGGTATAAGACCCTCACTTGCACCCGTGGAGGAAGGGGACAAAACTTACTTACCACCGGCGTGTTATACAATGTCGACAAAAGAGAAGGAGAGTTTTTGTAGGACGTTAAAGTCGGTCAAAGTTCCTACGGGGTATTCTTCCAATATAAGGTCTTGTGTCCAAATGAAGGAACTTAAGCTAGCCGGTATGAAGTCACATGATTGCCACAATTTGATGCAAGAGTTGAATGCCATAGCCATTAGAGGTTGTCTCCCGACGCATGTGAGGTCCGCAATAACCAAGCTTTGCTATTTTTTTAAGGCTATTTGTCAAAAAAGTCTCAGTCATCGGAGGTTAGACAAGTTGCAAAGAATGGTGATCGAAGTATTGTGTCGCTTGGAGATGTACTTTCCTCCATCTTTTTTCGATATAATGGTTCACTTGATTGTCCATTTAGTGCGTGAGATCAAAATTTGTGGCCCTGTGTTTCTTGGCATCGTTTAGAGGCATACCAAAATACTTATGAGCCATTTCCCTATGGTTGAGCCTATTGGGTCCTCCGTTCGTCGGCCATCTACCACTAGCATAAACCCTAGCCGGTATTTCACCTTTATACCGAACTTCAAGAAGCTTATGGAACAAAGATGGGGTTACGTGATAATCAATCCCATTAACCTTTGTTGTAAACCCACTATCCTCATGGTCAGTCCAATTAGCGTAAAATTGACAAGTTTCATCAAAATAGGAATCTTCATTCAAAGTAAACAACTCAGTAAGTTGCTGGTCATTAAATAGTTTCATGATCTCAGTCAACCCTAAATGTTGCATCTTATTGAAATCAAGAACATAGCATGTCATCAAATTAGAACCCTTAATCAAATTCCTATACTTTACAAAGGCTGCTTGACTTACAAATTTCTTCTTCTCGAACCTTTGATAAGGTGCCCTCCTTGCTGCCCACTTCCTTTTCGTACCCCCACCGGCCATACTTGAAAATATATGAAGTTCGTGGAAGATGATTTGGGGGAGAATTTGAGTGGAAGTTTAAATTGCTTCGCGATTTGGGGGTTTTAGTTCTCCCCCCCTTTTTTTTTAATTTATTTGCAAATTTCTTTCGAACTCGTATCCTATCAATAAATATGTTTCGGTATCGTATCAAGGAACCCTATGCAAAAACGCTGCCGTTTAAGAAGACGAAGTAAGTTTTCGAGTTCGAACTTGTACTTGGAGTATTTCACATGAAAATTCAAATAAAGTGACGTGTCCCTACTTTTATCGAAATACATACAATTTGTGAATCGTATCTCGAATTCGTTAGCCTATCAATATATGGTTGCGATATCGTATTGCATATCGATAGAATCAAGTGTCTGACAAAATAAAACGCTGTCGTTTTGATAAACGAACTACACTTTCGAAATCGAGAAGGTACTTAGTGAATTTTAAGAAGGTTTTCCCTGGTGACTTCCCGACTTACGTTACGATATCGTAGGAAGCTTCCTACATCCATACGACTTCGTGTCTAAGATCGTCTTTATCTCTGTTCCCAAGACGATTACTCCTGCGATATCGTGTACAACAGACATATGTCGTATCGATATCGTAATATGTAAAATACACCGTTACGTGTTCGAATGCAAAATCGATCAAAGTTTTTAATTTGAAATTTACATCCATACGATATCGTGTCTTGGTTCGTCTTTATTTCTGCTCTTAAGACGATTAACCCTTCGATATCGTGTACATCAAACTTTACCGCTTCGATATCGTCCTGTCGTTCGCATAGTCCGTTTCGATATCGTAAGGGTTTGGGATCCATGTTACGAATTCGACAAGTACATCGGTGACAGTTTTTTATTTGCTAGTTTTTACCATTATACAAAACTTTTTCAACTTCCATATCATGTTTTAGAATTTATCAACAAGTAGAAGAGAAAAATGTAACTAAAAGCATGGTTTGAAGAAGTAGAAATGATATTAAATTACAATAAACTTGGATCCATTTCCAAAAACTAAAAGCATAGTTTCAAACTATTATAAAAACACAGTAGTATAACATTATCCATGATGCATAAATAACACAAATGAAAGGTTACACAGATTCATTTTGGGTCTAGTTCTCCAATCTCGAGGAGGACACTCTCATCCAAATTTTCATTGATTTCCTCCGGATTGATTGTTGGATTTGATGGAGCTTGACTTTGTCCATCATCATCGTCAGAGCTGCTGCCGAATTCTGAGGTTTCAGAAGAATCATCTTCTACCCGTGGGCGCTTATTCTTTACAAGCTCACCATCTGAGTCTTCTTCCTCAACGACTTCATCAGGCTGATCATCTTCGTCACCCTCGCCCTCAAAGTTGTTACCTTCTGAAGTCTCTTCCTCTTCATACTCGCTTGAGTCGGACTCATCCGTACAAGCATCAACATCAAAATCCTCATCAATGTTATAAGTAGCTGCTTCTTCATCGGTCTCCTTAAGGGGCAAACCAAGCATATCGGCCAGCTTGGTGAAGTCTTCACGGTGATACTTCAATTCATTGTTGTACAACTCAACCTCCTCCTCTATTTTAACTAGAGTATCGTCCAAGTGTGAATGCCACTTCTGAATTTGCCCTACACATATATTATAAACAAAATAAAGTACAGATTATGAAAATAAATAACATAAATTCAAAGATAATGAAATATGCATTACTTACTAGGAGTCAACCGCCGCTTCTTTGGGTCCTTATGTCCATATTTACCATCTTCTTGGATGACCAGCCCTTTCTTGATCAACCATGCATTGTCGTAGTACTCGGACACCTCTGGACGACCTTGAGGTACAACCCCTTCCTTGCGGATCAATGCAGTGATCAAACGACCATATGGGTATGACTTCCCCGTTGAGTTTGCAGCCTTTACCATGTAGTGGAGGATGGCATAACCAGGGTTTATCTTATGTCCCTCCATGATGAAGTAGAAGAGCATGATGTTATGAACCGTGGCTTCACAAGCATGACCACCGGATGGGAAAACATTCAGAGCTATGAACTCGTAAACAAGTCTCTGCTCTAGACTGAGTTCAAGAATGGAGTAGTCGGTCTTAGGTTTTCCTAAATCAGGGGCTGTTACTCGGAAATACTTCTTTGCCACTTTCCGAAGATCAAAAGGTAGCTTAATGTCAATATTTCTTTTAAAGCTTTGTTGGATGAACATGTCATAGGGACCATTCGGATCAGTTCCTCTCAGAAAACTAGAATCAATATAAGGACATCCTATAGCAGCATTGATAGTAAATTGATCAACCAATATGTCCTTACCTCTAACCCTAGTTAAATAGCTATTACCATCCTTTCTCCAGTTTGAATAAAATTGGAGAACTTCTTCATGATAAACATCCTCCTCTAAAGTCAATAAACCATCCAAGTAATGGGGCTTAAACCAATTCAACACATAATCAAATTTAACCTCATCTTCTAGTTGAGATTTTTTGAATACCTTGGTGGAGAGGGTTTTCCTATCAGCCCATTCTTGGTAGCGAAGGGCAGCATCGTCATCGATGAATGTGGGCTTCAACTCAAGATCTACATCCTCTTCCGAGCTTGAGTTTTCAGTTTCCGGTTGTGGCTGTGGAGGGTTCACCGGTGCCTCTCCACCACCAACATTTTCTCCCCGACCCCGGCCTCTACCACGCCGAGTACCATGGCTCTCAACCGCATGTGCAGCCTCATTAATTAATCCAGAGCGGGGAGCTCTTGCACGGCTACCACCGCGGCTGCTCTCTGCCTCATTGGCGGCGGACTCAGCCCGACCACCACGCCCTTGCTTTCGAGTTGCAGGCCTTTCACTTCCTCCTCTTGATCGAACCATGTCCGCCAGCTTGTTAGATGATTTAGGGATTTTGGGGGTTTTTCAAAATTAGGGATTTGAAGAAATTAGGGGGAAAACTTTTATATTCCTCAGACCCGTCTTTTTTTTTTAAATATAGTGATGGCCTTCGAAGTCGAGTCCAATTTCGCCTGGCTTTCACGGTCCGTTTCGACTTCGAGTCCAATTTCGCATGGCATTCGAATTCGAGTCCAACTTCCTTACCCATAGGTTGTATTAAATACATTCGATATCGAAACCTTTAAATTGTCCATTCGAACTCGTAAGACTATATATTTTGATACATGAGTATGTTCTTTCATATTAATATTGCGAGCAAAATAAATATAACATTATTATAAATTAATTGACGGATTATATATGAACTTTATATAGTTGAATAAACATATAAAGTTAATAAACATAAGTAATTGAATTATTTATTAAAACTAATATAAATTAGTACAAAGTTATTTGTCTAAAAAATAATCTATATATATGTATGGAACTATAGAATGGTATACAATAGTACAAAATATTTTAATTTTGAATACCTAAAGTCATAAAATTACATGTGTTTAATACAACCTATGGCTTGACAATATTATATATATGTATACATATGAATAGACAATATAGTGCTTTGATACTAACGCATTGTAATTACAAAAAACATTGTGAACAATATATATGACATATTACTTGACTAATTGGATCATGGTTTACTTACAAGCATTAGGTATTTGCAATTCAATATAGTCATTTACTCCATAGCATGTACATATATACATGAACAGACAACACAAAACATTAATACTCATCCATGTATTTCTAACTTCCAGTCCAAAAGAACAAATTTGACTAATTAAATTGCAATTATTAATAAACGAAGTATACCCCCAATTGATTGGAAACAAATTAGTCACGATTAGCCAATTACTCATAATTATACACATTCATGGTGAACACATTTCTGACCTAATTAATTACTAATCTAACAAATACTACAATGATATAATATAAATCAAGGATCAACGTAAAAAAGATTAACTTTTGACTTGTTAAAAAATACACAAAACCTCAATCATTAGTCATACATATCATAAATGTATACTTACAAATTATACTACTTTCGATATCGTATGTAGTTCTTATAATAGTTACGATATCGTGTATATAATCATAACCACGTCTCGATATCGACGACATGCAATATAAGGCTTACGAATTCGTATCCTGTAGTCCACGCGTTATACTTAAAACCCTAAACAGTGTAATACCCGATGGATACCCACGGCAACCCGGACTGGAGGTTAAACCCTAAACCCTTATAATGGGTCATACGAACTCGCAATATGGAAATTCCAAACGAAAGTTAGTTACGATTTCGCAAGGTATTTCGACAACCGCATTTAATGCAAGTCAACCGGCGATTGTGCGGGTCAAAACCCCAAAAAACACCACAAAAACCAAAAACTCTCATTCTTTTTCGCATTTATTACTCTCCAAACACCAAAATCTCCCTCCTCTTTTGGTTTTTCCCACCAATTTCTTTCTCTAATCCATTCATTTCAATCAAACCAACAAGTTTGTGTTCATCCTTAGCATATCTTATAGATTTATTGTTCAACTATATAAAGACCCATATTCTCATCTATTTCTACACATCCATCAACATATATGCATTGTTAGGACCTCAAGGGTTTGTTAAAGTGTATGGGCTTTGATTAATAGTTATGTTTGGAACACTACAAACACTCTTTTATTGAAATGGATTATTTATAAATTTGTTGCATTTTTCACCTAGGGTTTCCATCTTTTGTCAATATGTTTATGCATTTATTGATATGTTGTGCTATTTAGTGATTGTATTGTGCATGTTTATACTTTATTCATATCCATATAGCATTAATGAGTTTCTATTAACTTTGTTTCATTCTCATTTTTCATGCTTTTGTGAATTGCCCTAACTTAGGTACTTATTTATGATCTTGTGTTAGTAGGACTTTGTCATGGGTAGCAAAAAACGCCAAAGTGATGCTAGTGGGGACAAGAGGCCTAAGAAAACAAAGAAGATAGCAAATGGTGGAGACAAGAGTTCACAAAAAAAGGTTTCGGCAAAACAAAAAGCTAAGGAGTATTGTCGCATTGTACAAAGGCGTTGGAATAACGAGGTAAAGACACCAATGAAATTTGATGCGAAAGGCATTGCTATTTCTAAGGAGCGACCATTGTGGTCGAGTTGGTGTGGAAAAGTCGGGAGAACAAGAGTCGACATTGCAACAAAGACTTGGAAGGAGATTAATCCAGCACAAAGAACGGATTTTTTCAACGATTGTAAGGTACATCGTCTCCATTACATTGAGTTCATTATTTAAAGTATGAATTTGTATCGTAGTTTTTCTCATATTTTCATATGCAATAGGCACCCTTTGAAATTGATGCAATGGATGAAGAAGCCGTGAAGAAGAAGGCTTTGAACATTGTCTCCAAAGCTAGTCGTGAATTCAAGTTTAGATTGGCGAAAGACTATATATACGAGGGAGGGAAAAGAGTTGGTCAACATCCTCTAGTAAAACACAATTATATCCTCCTATCGAGTTGGGAAACATTCAAGCAAAGGTCTCTCGATCATGAAGCCGATGTAAGACATAATTTATTTGTTTTCATTGTCATTCAATCAATGTATTGCTTTTAATATTATTAATGACATAATCTTTATGGAAGGGAACCCGAGAAATGAAGATAAAATGTGCCAAAGCAAATAAACTCTATCACACAATGAGTAGGGCGGGATACTTGGGTCTTGGAGACAAGCTTGATGGTGAGAGCCAAGAGAAGCAATATACCAAGAACCTCGAGGATGGGATGACCACAGAAGAGGCACGGGAGAAGGTTGTACCGTTAAAGATTGATGACATTCCCCGGCATGATATGTTTGTTAGAGGTAGAATGAAGAGCGATAAAACATACACAACTACCGAAGTTCAAGAAGTCGCAAAGAAAGTGGTAAGGCAACATTTTCCCAATTACGATATTGAAAATAATCAAAACAAGTATTATAAATCTATTTTGAAAATTTTATATAGGATGAGATACTCGTTCAAGAGAAGGAAGGCCTTTTTACACCCGTGGGGAAGATGGATGTATTGGCTAAAGCGGTTGGGAAGGATCATCCCGGGAGGGCAAGGGGGGTTGGTCGTTATTTGACTCAACGAGAGGCTTTTGGGATAACGCGAAGTAACGGAAAAGAGAAGCCTTCGGAACTATACGTGGCTAAGTGGACGATAGAAAGGCAAAAAGAAACAATACTTTCCCAAAATTTGGAGTATGCTTCATTAAGGAAGCAAGTTGATGCCATGGCCCAACAAATGGGGTACGTATATCCACCCGAGGAAAATATTGTAGTTGGTGAGCGTCGTCCCTCGTCTAGAGGATCGCATCATATTCCGGTCAATGAAGAGCCTAGTGTGGAGGTAAACATTGGACATGTTGAACAAGAGCCAATTCGACCATTGCAACATCAACCCATAGATATTACATCCAAACCTTCCACAATAAAGGTAATTTTTCACCTACTATGTTAATATTCTAAATAAATATTTATTTTGTGTTATTATTAACTTTGACATTATATTGTTATTAGATTTTGACGTATAAGCTTTTCATTGATTGTGGTCTCAACGAGACCCCTAAACATGTGGCAAATGGAACCTTTGAGGAAAAGATGCGAACACACCATCTCCAAGCTATTCCCATAGGATTTGGTAGAGTTGCCATAGGTAGGGCAATAGAGCCAACGGCCCTTTTGCCAATGCCCGAAGGGGAAAAAACTAGGGTTGGGGATATGGTTGGAGGGTATGTTATTTGGCCACGATGGTTGATAGTTGATGGAGGTTCTAATGACATACCCATGAGGAAAAAGGTAGACGAGGTGAAGAAACAAATAATTGCCAATAAATACCCCACCACTTTTGATCCCAAGGAATTGTTAAAATTTTTGAACGAACTACCTTATTGGGTAAGGAAGTTACACGAATTCTTAGATCACCAAAACATCAAATCCTTCTATAGGTTCTCCGGTAATGAGAGTGTGTTTGGATTTCGAGCGGATTTGATTATTCCTTTGGGTCATTTCAAAGACATTTGGAATATGGGGGATTTAGACTCAAATATCCTAACACTCCATCAATTGTAAGTTTCCTTATTTTTACCTTTTCATTAAATATCGCGGGTTCATATTTAATCCTAATTGTTTACATTAACTCTACTAGGAGCATGTATTCCAAGTCTTGTAAAAATGGAAAAGATTGGATTGGTTATCTATGTCCCGAAAGCATGCGCATGGTTGAAGGTTGTGCCCCTACTGCTCAACTTAGTTATCTAACCGCCACACTTCAATTGGAAAACAAGAAAATATTCATAGGGCCCTACAACGGAGGGTACTCAGCTTCCTCTAAACTTGATATTAAAACTAAAATTTTTGTCTTGACATAATATTATGATTTCAATTTTTCGATAGGGGTCATTGGAGTTTTGTTGCTATGGTACCGGGGCAAAAGAGAGTGTATTGGATTGATTCTCTAAATAATCCTCCACCCAAAGCTTTCGCCGATCTTCTTGAGGTGGCTATGCATGATGTTAATCAAAACACTCTTCGTTCTTTTGAGCTCATACAAATAACGGTAAACAATCACATCATTTTACCACCAATTATTATATTTTGTTAAGCTTTCGTTGCATAACTAGCATTCTTGATTTTTGCCCACAACAAAGTACAAGAGGCAAAGACGTAATTGGGAGTCCGGCTACTATACCTTCGTATTTGCCAACAAGTGTGTTGAAAATCTAACATTGGACAAACTTGATCTTCGTCAAGTAAGTTCAATGTATTCATCACCATAATTTTCATTTCATGATGACTATGAAATCTAACTTGACTTGGAAACTACCTTATTCCAAATCAGGTTTTTGAAGATGACCAAACTCCCTACACCATCGCCGACTTAAATGATGCAAGAGATAAGTTAGCTCGCTACCTTGTTTTGGCTCGTAGTAAAGTCATATCCACACCGCTCTTACATAAGAAAAATGTAGTATAGATTTGTGTACTGTTAGAAGAAAGGTTGCTTGTGGTGCTGTTAAAATTGTAGATTTCAGTAGTGATTTTTGGAATACGGTTACTGGAAAGAATTTTCTTTCGAACTCGTGTCCAGCATTCGGTTCAGTACGATAATTCATTCGAACTCTTGTCAATGTCGTATATACATTCGATATCGAATCATTTCTCACCCTGAATTTAGCAAAAATCGTTTTCGAATTCGTGGATTTTTTGTTTCCAGTCTCGATGTCGTACCATTTATCGGTCTTGGGACAGGGATGACAGCGGAATGATCTTCCGAAAGCGCCTACTGAATAGTGCCATTCATAAATATAAAGAGTTCGTATAGCCTGAATGAATGTATCGAACTCGTAACTAACTTTTCCAAAACAACCGATATCGCACAGGTCACAAATATCACAAACTGGACACGAACTCGCAAAATATATTTACCACGAATCGATTTCGCAACATTGAATTTGGAATTAATATTTTCCTAAACCACCTACGATATCGCAAGATAAGAACCTCTTTAATCGACTTCGTTTCATTATTAGGATTTGACCACTCTCTACGATTTCGTGTTTAGTTAAAGTCGACAATGTCGTCTCCGAGTTCGTATCTGTGTTCAGTATCCTTTCGAACTCGTGTCCGTGTAGATGGAATCCCGGAGTTTCTTAACCAAGTTCGATTTCGAGTCACTACCAACACCCGATGCGACTTCTCTAATATGGTTATATCATTCGATATCGGATCGTGTATTACATCTATACGATATCGAAAGACTAACATTATCGATTCCACCGGAATTGCATACGAACTCGTCAATATGAGTACCGGGAATGCCATATATAAATACATAGTTACGATTTCGATTCAACTTTCGCTTTGATTGGATTACGATATCGTAACACCATTAAACTACTTAAGATCTACCTTCGATTTCGTACAGAAATGGAGAAACAACGTATGGAATGCACACCTGCGATATCGTAAGACCTTGTGCCGAATTTGACTTACGATATCGAAGGATCAGTAAATAACACGGCGGTTCTGGGAACCGCCGTAACGGGTTGCGCCATTTACGGCACAGCCAGTAACGGCGGTTCCCAGGTGCCTTCGTTGGTACGATGGAACCGCCGTAAAAACATGGTTTCTGCACTAGTGAGTGTTGCTAGTAAATTGCTTCAGTTTGTAATACTACTATGATTTACAATCACCTTCACATCCAGATTTAGGGGTTGCTATATACAGATCGATCTATTTTTCTATTGATGGTCCATATTTTTACTAGAATGCATTGCTATTGTTAAGACCAAAAAAGCAACTCAAAATGCAGGGATACACTTTAGGGTTTTCTAGTATAAAGTTGATGACTTGCAAAAGATTTTCGGGACTAAATAAACATGTTTGTAAATTTATCATGTGTGTAAGTTGTGATGTGCGTGTAATTCTTTTGAACTTTTTGTCAAAGTCGTTTTTCATAAACAGTTGAAACAATTGCAGGGGCCTAACGTGGAGCACCATTCCCAGTCTACCTCCCTGAGCTTGTCCGATTTGTAGGGACTCTCATCCGTCGGAAAGTGCTACAATGATAACATACATGTACCAGCTCAGAAATACTGTAATATCATTCAAAAATCAAAATAGACAACATTGTGTACTTTGACGTTGGACTTACTGCTTCTAAACTCAAGTCCTGAATTTCCAGGGCTATTTTTCGCATCCAGATCATGACGTAGTATCCACACTCCCACTTGTAAACCTGTCTTTTGTGCTGGGGAAACAAACGCATAAGCATTAGTTCTTGATGCAAAAAAAAACAGAAATTAAGATGAGTGAACTTACCTTAATGTCCACAACCTTCCAACTAATATCATGTGCTAATGTAGAGTTCGGGTTTCTGGTGATGTACTTACTCTCCACCCTACAACAAATAGGATAGTTGATCAATATGGTCACAGTAAATTACAATTTGATTGACAGAACGATGAATATAGTTTTAAATGATTTAGGAAAATGATTACATTTTTATGAATTCTGTTAGGTCTAGACTGATGTTTCCCTGTAGAGAATCGAACCAGTAAACAACTTCATTTTCAGGTACAATTGCAAGCAGTTCCCAATGTCCACTGAAATGGGAGAAACCGAAATGAGAAAAATGACATTGTCCGAATGGAACTAATAAGATAACTTAACTAACATTCATCAAACAAAAATGGAACTGAGTTGAAATGAAGCTCAGCTAAACTGACAAGAGTATGGTCTTGCGGGCTAAGTAACGGAACAAGGTATAGCTTTGCTTTATTTTCCATCATGAAGTCAACAAGATCCTCAGCTCTCATATCAGAATGCTCTTGTCTACCAACTGTTTTGATTAGAGCACTGCTAGCCATCTGCACTCGCTCCTTGACAGAAGGTGTCATGAGTTCATATATATGCCTACAAAAGCAGTAAAAATGTGTTGCAATATTACAGATCATTTCAATGTTAAAAAAAAAAAGTTTTGGCTGATTACAGATCATTTCAAACTGATTGATGTTTTGACTTACTTGCTCCATACACACATTTGCTCAGCAAATATCGAGCGATCTTTTTCAAACCAGTCATGCAGATAGTCGAGTGAGAGATACGCTGTTACCGCTGTCTTTCCCAACACACCTCCTGGAATTGGTACCTTCAAAGATTGTGCTGGACCTTTTGTCATGTAAGCATCACGCACAAACTTCTTCAACTTTATGTAGGAACCTTTCAAGGACACATTAGCCCCCTGCAATTGCTTATAAACATAAACTTCAGCTTGCTTATGAAAAAGGCCTTGCAACAAATTTTTTGAAAGAATTACTCCACAACAAAAATAACACAATAAAAACTGTATATATCAAGGTGACAGTAAACATCAATAGTAGTATTAATGTCTAAAGCTAATTTACCAGCAACACATTACAAAATGTTATGGTAATTTATAAAGTGCTGCTTAAACCTTTGAAAAGTACACCCTGTAATCCCTGGAAAGTGATGTTAGATATATATAGAAAGGTAATATCAGTAAAATAAGTCAACTATATAGTTTTTAGTAGTGAAAACTTTGAAGTGATACCTTATCTTTGTTATCTATGGGTGAAGCACAGTCCTTCTGAGATGGTTGCTTCACATTCTTCTCATCTACTTCCCTCTTACATAACATGAAAACAAAAAAATTTAATGAAACTGAAAGTGAAGGTTAAACATCAACATTTAATATTTGAGGAACTGCAATGTAAAACTAGGCTATGTACGTACCTCGTCCTTCTCCTCCCTCTGGTAAGAGGTTTTGAACCATGGAGTATTTCTAAGGATGTGAAGTGGCCTTCCCTGAAGTTTGGGGCAGTGATATATGAGTAATTCCTGCAAGCATGGCATAACTTTGATGTTGAATTCATCGGCTTCGTCTACATCTTCCCATGTCTCCCAATTCTCCAGATATTCAATTCTCAATGTCTGTAAACTGTGAAATGCTGCTGCTTCAGCTGTAATCTCCCCACGATTAACGTCACTGATGTCATTAATTTCCTGGATGAAACTATCATCTTTGCTCATATGCTGACTTCTTGACTCTTCAGAATGGTGCTGCTGTGGTGTGTTGGTAAGTCCAAAGAATTCACAACCTAGATGCTTCAGATTTGGCATGTCATAAAGCCAAAGAAACTCGAGACTTGACAGTTTCCACAAGGCAGGCAAGGAACTGATCTTTGCAGCTGATCTTAAACTCAACCTCTTCAAGGAGGTGATGAGATCAGCTGCAAGAATCCACCTTGGCAATGCGAGTCGTGGATAATGATCAAACTTAAGCATCTGCAAATTTGGAGGTGGTTTCAAATCCTCAATTGAGTCTGCTATTTCTTGATCACGACCTTCTCCTACAAAACATAGCTCCAGGTTTTCCAAATGTCTTTTATTTTCCAGTTCTGCGTCAGGAAAATGCACCTCCCCATGAACAGAAATGCATATGTGTACAAGATATTTAAGGCAACTCAACTTCTTAACAGCGTCCTTGTACTTGCCACCTACCCTATAGACATCCATAGTCTGCATTAAGATTAACTGCACAAACCCTTCTGGAAAATCATGCAACTCCTCCGTTGTATGATTAATCCTCAGGTGCCTCATATTTTTCAGCATCTCAATCTTTTCAGGAAGGCAGGACATGGCAGATAACAAAAATGAAGATCAAGGAATTCCAGATAATATAATTCGCATATTGTTGGTGGTAACAGCCTGAGTGGATTGTCACTTAAATCCAAGTATTCCAGACGAGTCAAAAGCCTAACTTCATCGGGGAGCTCGCCGAGTTGACAAGATGATAAAACCAGTGCAGTCACGCGCATTAATTTCTGAAACAAACCTGGATTAACTGGAATCTCAGGAGAAACGAAAAAACATCGACCCCTTCTACCGCCATAGCTTAGATGAGCCGTGTATGCAACGAATTCGCGAACTGCATCAGGTATCCTACAACTTGTGGGATGAGGTTTGTGAGGTGACTGTGATGCTATCTCTTGAATAAAAGAATGATGTTTCAATCTAATATAGCAGTTACTGCCTTTTGTTTCCACCTCACGATAACCCGAGCATTCTTCTTCAGCACTAATCCTCACATGCTGCATCATGCGAGGAAAATGTGATGGTAGTGCAGGGAGATGATAACCTAAATAGCCTTGTGACATCCACAGCAGGATAAGTTTTTCAGAATCGATGACAGCACTTTTAGGGAAGAATGCAGCAGTGTATAATAAGCATGCTTTCATATAAGTGTGACAGAATTGAGGAAAACGCACCATACATACTTCCTCCATATATACCTCCCCTGCAGGCGTGTCGTTGGATCGCAGCTTCATTCCCAATACCTTTGCAACGAGTGGCGATCCCTCGCATTTTTGAGAAAGCTCTTTCCGTGAAGCCCCAGGAAAGCTCTCCAAACCTGCTACACTCTTCAAGATTAACCAACAATCTTCCATAGACAATGGAGCTAGAGTATAAATGATGCCTACTCCTTCATTCCTTGTTGTCACTAAGATTCTACTCCCTGCCCTATCACTACTCTCGAGGAGCTTGTATAATGGCTCCATTAATGATTCGGAGCCTTCCTCATCAGCACAAACATGTACGTCATCGAATACAGCAAGGACAGTCTTCCCAGAAAACGAGTCCTGTAAAAGCTCGACAAGTGATTCTAACCCCAACTCCTCCGAATAATGAATTCTCAAGGAATCAAGAAGCTTTGTGGCCATCACTTTCTCATCAGAAATGACATCGTCCTTGGAAATATGAACCCAAACTCGAACCTGAAAATGTTGCTCCACCGAATCATGGCTGTAGAGGGATCTGGCCAGGGTGGTCTTTCCGCTGCCACCGAACCCAACTATGGAGATGACCACTACCTCATCTGCTCGCCTGTTTTCTGCAGGCAATAAATAATTAAGCACAGAAATCCTATCATCATCACGAACAGAGGACACCATTTCCTGATGATCAGGGAAACGCTTGGAGAGCTTCAAGTTGTTTGTATCGACAAGCTTCATTCCCTTCAACAAAAGCCTTTCAACGCGACGTTCCATGGTGTAAGCAAGCTCGTTCAATATATTTCTTGCTTCCGAGTTCAAAGAAAGGAGACGATGAATCGGAACACAGCACTGCACCAATGCTGCTAACGGCCCTTTAGAGATTGTATGATCCCAGTATGCATCTAATTTTGAAGAGCTCACTCTCCATTTGCCTAGGGCATCTTCCATTGCAAAAGTTACCTCATCAAGCATCATCATCCATAACAACGCTTCTGATTTATCTTCCAGCTTTGTAAACATATCATCATGCAACCGATTTGCTAGGGTAGATTCGAACTTGCGCAGGCTAACATCCAGCTTCTTCAATACACGAGTCCTGTCCGAACGGAACCTTTTGCCCTCCTTCGTGATTTCACTCACCAAGTATTTCATCCTCGCAGCGAAAAATGCCGCCATCGCTTGCAATGATATGGCCGGAGAATTGACTCTCACAAAACAACCAAAGTTGCTCTGCGCAAATGATTTGGCTTATTTGGTATTACATGACTAACATGAGAGTGGGTGTTTGGTAAGTTCGTATGCATTCGCCATTCATTAGATACCGGTTATTCTAGGGTTTTCAACCCGGAACTTTTAAGATGGACAAATTCTCAATTGAAATCTCTTGTACGATTGCTCTCACGGAATGATTACATTTAATATGCAAAAAATTAGTGTTGAAAATGAAATGATCAGATTTGAAAGTGAGAAGATAGCAATAATACACTGAATGATCATGATTATTACGTAAAATGCCAGATTTAAAAGTGGGAAGATCAACATTTGTCCTTGTTCTCAATTAAGGATGATGGGGAAAGATTGAGGAGGTTTTTTTTTTTATTGATTTCACTCATTGAATTAGTGTGGATTCATCCACGCATTCAAATTGTTCTTTGATTTTGATCGATTAAATCGATGATTTAGTTGCTCTCTTTGATGTTTTGTTCTCGATTTAATTATAAAGGTCATGTTTTTATGGTTTGTGTTTATTTTTCCTGATCTGGTTGTACGAATCGTATTTCCGGTCATGATTTTTGGGTTTCAAGCTGTGTGCACTTTGAAGATAATGGATCATATTTTGTATCAAGTGGTGTTGCGGTTGTAGCAGATCTCTGATTGGCGAAGTGATTGATGCGGAGACGATCATCTCTACCAAGCGGGATGTGGTTTTCACGGTTGCAAGATAATATCATCGATGACGGTATTATGATAATATAGTATAGACTGGTTGACATGTTGTTCAGTTATTATTGTAATAGGAAAGTCGAATTGAGTGTTGTTCAGTTATTATTGTATTCGAATTAAGTGTTAGTTCCATTCAGTGTAATCATTTCTGGGCATTTCCAATACCCAGAATGAATTTCTTAAGAAAAGAAATTATAGTTCAATTCTTGAATTATTAATTTGTATAATTTGTAAGTCTTGAAATCGATTGTATACGGTGGCTACACCAAACGTACGTAAGCAATTTGTTTTTTAATCCCCGTGTGGATGTTCTAATGCCCCCAATCCTATTTAAGTGTTTCCATATTCCAAATTGTATGATGTATATGGTCAGTTGGTTTCTTTGCGATGGCTTTTTAAAATTGTTTCACGTGGAGCCATGGCGGCTCCGACGTCTTTTTCTGGCAAAAGAAAATCTAAATAATTCCGGCTGGAAGAAACTGTTTGTCTTCACTAGCCTTTTTCTTTTGCATGTTTATCAAAAACAACCGAAAGATAATTAAAGAAATCATTTTCAAACTAATTTCCAAACAAAACTAGACTCTGGTGTGTTGTTACGAATTGTAGTGTGTACATTATATAAAACAATAAAAGCAAACAACCCTTACTCTGTTTTTTTTCTATGGGAATCCTGATTTGTAAAACGAATGATCATGTTACATAAACCAAACAACCATGATTTTGATCAGTATGCATGCATGTAACACTTATACATCATGTTATAAACTTTATTTCTGCTCACACACTTAACAAGTCATGTTTTTATATTGAAGAGAAAGTTTGTCTTCATATATTTGTCTTTCTCTTTGAAAGCTATACATTCAAATTTTCAAATGAAAAGAGATAAGAAATAGAGAATTTTCAATTCAAAACGTACCCGTCATTAGTTTCTGAAAATTTGAACCATTTGATGGATTATTAGAAAGTTCACTCAATATTTGATGATAGAGACTTGTATAGTTTTGATCTTCAATATTTTAATTTATTTCTAAATTGTGTAACGTTTAATATTTGGAATATATTTCAATTTATATAGTTTTGATCTTCAACTTGAAAATTTTAGTATTGATAACAGGCTCTGACCTTATTTTCAAATCGCCTAATGATCGAAAATATATTTGAATGGTCGGTAGAGATTTTAGAGGCAAGATTTAAAAATAAATATTGAGTATATGATCATTTTTCAAAAAGTCGGGTACATAAGATTTTCTCTAAATTTACCTAAGAAAAAGTATTTTCAATTGATTGACACTTCATGTTAAGAATGTTTGTGAAAATTTATGAAAAAATAGCACGACACACATTATCTTAAAAATTTTCAATTTAAATAATTGAGAAGGTCTTCTGTGAGACTAGGATTAAATTTTGATCTTCTCACTTTTAACCCCGTTTTTTTACATACTAGAAATGATCCTTTAGTGTATTATTGTGGATCGATCTTCTCAATTTCAAGAGTGATATTTAACATATTATGCATGATCATTCAGTGAGACTAATTGAAACAAGTTTCAATTGAGAATTTGTTTAAATACTGGTGTGTAAATTTTGTACATCATTTAAACATGTTTTATTATATATGTTTTATCCTAGAAATTGTAATATTTTAACTTTAACTTTAAAATTGAATATTAATACTTAAATGTAAAGTGGTAATTCCACAAGGTTTTTTTTTAAAATAAAATAAAATTTAAACGTTGAAAAGTATTATATGCAACATGCCCACTATTATAAACATTAGGAAGTTTGTGCATATATAAAGTGAGAGGGAGAAGAGCACATGCATTTTTAAAGATATCGGATTCGTAACTCTCTGTTTCCCCATCGGCTATCTACTTTTCAGGTACCATAGCTTGGCTCTCTATCTTATTTACTGTTGAAATCAATTAAGTCAAAAAGATTACTGAATAGAAATCTATCTTATTGATTAACTGTTTCTCCTATACATCTAATTGTTAATTTAAGGTTTTTAATCACCTACTAAAATAGTTGAATATTTACTGAAATTACTACTAAAGGAGAAGCTAAAGTAACCGGATTTTCTGCTGTTAACTTCTTAACTTACTGCTAGAATTTACTGATTAAAACTCCAAAGTAACCATATGAACTATCATATGGTTACTATCATTTATCCAACTTAACCTGCACATTTTTTGGTGAACTTATTTGACCGCGCGTTAATAAATTTATTTTATGTATTATTATGGTCAAAAAAATTTATAGTTCAAAAATAGAGTGTATTGTGAATCTAAATATAACTCACATGATTCTATAATAAGACATTTATATATATATATATATATATATATATCAATTGCAATTTACGGTCAGCATATTTTGACAAAATTGACTAGTGTACAACTTATATTAAACTTATATTAATGCCAGTGATTTACCTCCTCATCAACATGTGTTTACTTAGCTTAATGAGTTTATTAGAGTTAAACCAGCTTGATTATCTAACAGTATGATTATCCCGCGCTCTAATGGCAGGGAAGAATGGACCAAAATTCTGTCAAAAAGTTGGCATCATCCATGAAAGAGAAGTTGCGTGAGTTTTCTCCGGATATTCTTAATAATCGCACCGTTAGAATTTACAAGGTACCTGAAAAGCATCGCGTTAAAAATGAAAGAGCTTATTCGCCCAGATTAGTGTCGATAGGTTTTATTCACCGCGGTGAAATTCACCTACAAGCCATAGAAAAGTATAAGTTGAAATATCTTAAGCATTTCCTAGACACCTTTCGAGTTTCCATAGAGGATGTAGCTGAATTTGTCCTTAAAAGGAAGGAACTCGTTTGCAGTTTTTATGAGTATTCAAAAAAGCTGAAGTCGAACCCAGGCGAAGTAATTTTATTGGATGCCGTTTTCATTCTTGACCTTTTCTTGAAAAACCATTTTCTTGGAATGAGAGAAAAAGGAGACGTAGTGTTCGAGAATCCATCGGTATCTAATGATATGCTGCATGACTTGCTGCTGCTGGAAAACCAGATTCCTTTCGCCTTTCTGTTAGATTTGTATGACACATTTCTTCTCAGCAATGTAAGAAAAAGCTTAGATGATGATGCCAATTATAATCCATCTTTCTATAAGCTTGTTCACAAGTACTTCAAGGATGTGGGCAGCACAGAGAAGCTATTATTGCTGACCGATGATTTGAGACACGCAAGTCATTTTGTGGAGTTCTTGTCGATTCTACACCGTGGCCAGAAACCGAAAGAGCAAAAGAACAATGTCGAAAGTGGATTAGATTTTTCTAAATGCCCGAGTACAACTGAGCTGAAAGCTATTGGAGTGGACTTCATCAAAAGGACTAGCAAAAGTCTGTTAGATGTGCATTTTGATACTGTGAAGGGCAAGCTGGAGATTCCACCAATGGTTGTAAGTGATTCTACAGAAACCTTTTTCCATAATTTGATAGCCTTTGAACAATCTGAGTATGATATCAACCACATCACCAGCTCAGTCATCTTGTTGGGAAACCTGATAAAAACTCAAAAAGATGTGGACATTTTGATTCAGAATAATATCATCGTAAATAAGTTTGGTAGCAGTGAAAAAGTTGCATTGCTTTTTAGCAGTCTATACAAAGACCTAGTGGTAGCTCAGGAGGATTTTCATTTTGTTGAGATATGTCACAAGCTGAGTTGCTACAACCGAGACAGGTTCCATCAGCTCAAGGCAAAGTATGCTATGACGCCTCTCCTACAGGCTGCAGGAATTGCTGCATTAGTAACCATCATTCTTACTTTAGTATCAACAGCCTGTTCTATACTCCAAGTTTTAGGCGTAGGCAGTTTGAAATGAATGTAATATGCATGTATCATTTGCTCATGTTTCTTTGGTTTGTATCAGTAATCATTTGATGTTGAATAACACAACTCTAAAACTATTTTTTTGTTGATTTTTAAAGAACTGCTGTTTTTGTGTTGTTTACATGTTTCTGCATTTCATCTTCTGTTCGCTTTGTTGAAACAATTCAAGCATATAAATGATCTGTGCGGTTGAACAAGAGGTTTGTGGCATTGTGGCTAATGTTCATTTATGATCATTCTGACCTTTAGATTCTATAGTTTTGTAGTTAACATTTTCATCAGAAAGAGAACAAAAGAAATTCACAGAGATGTGATCACAAGGACCTCAAAATATTTAACTTACACATGAAAGTGTAAGAAATATAGTGACACTTTAGTGTGTATCTAATTTCTTAACATACTATTATGTGTAGAATGGCTCTTTTATTTTGAGTTACACTTTTATATTCCCTGTCACGCCTTTTAAGTGTCGCGGTTGTTTTTGTTTTATTTTTTGTGAAGATTTTATATTTATTAATCAAAACAAAGATTTTAGATTTTAGATTATTAATCACACTTTTTATATTCTGTGTCACACTTCTTTTTTTCGAGGAATTTATAAACTGCTCCTTCATAATCATTTGAATCCCTTCCATGACTTTCTTGCAGCGTTGAACCCATATTTCCCAAAGGATGAACACTGATTTATCAATGTTCTCATCCACTATGTAGAAGGACAAGAGATCTCTTTTCATAAAGAACCCTCTTGGCATTGTAGAAGGACAAGAGTTGAATTGTAAGGTGGTCAAGTTTGATGGTTCGTTTAGGAAATACAAGAATTCGGGGACAATGAGCTGGTCAATGACCATGCCAAGTACAAACAAACAGTTGCAACAGATGGGCTCAAATTTCTTCTCGTGTGTGTCACCTCTCCAAGCAGAAGCAACTGTGTGTTGGAGAGCTATCAAAGCAGCAAGCAGAGTTCATACTCACATGTTTTATATGCTCACAGACTCGTCTATTCTGGTGGCAGCACTCAATCGTCCGGAGTCAGCACCATGGGAGATAATAAACTTAGTAGATGATATTCGTAATTTTATTTTCTCGTCATTTTCTGTTTTCTCAATTACCAAAGTTCAAAGGGATAGCCTATCGAATGTTCATAAGGTAGCCTATAACTTATGCCAAACTATTTGTAATCTTTGTTGGTTTTAATATTAGTGGTTATTTTAAAAAATAAATTAATTCTCAACTGTTGTTTAACCAAAAGTAAGGAGTAATTCTCTTATGAGACAACCTTTCCCATGAGGCAGGGTCTTATAATGGAGTCTAGCCCATGAGACAGGGTCTAATGAGGCCCATAGAATAAGTATTATATAGCAACATTAATTTCTATAAAATATAGGGGTTAATTTGCAAATATTTTATTTTAAGTACATGTGATGTATTACTAATTTTTCATTCATTTTTCATCATCATATCTCACAACCACATCATCATCAAACTTCATGCCACATCATGCCATATCATACCTCACCTCATATCCTACCTCATCACACATCATCATCCCTTTCTGTATTACTACATTGCAACTTCATGCCACATCATCATACCTCACGACCATCTTATCACACATCGACGCCACCTCATCAAATCTCGATACAACCTCATCATACCTCGGTGTCATCTCATCAAATATCGACGCGACCTCATCATACATCAACTTCGACGACACATACCCCATTTTTGATGGCATAAACCTCAATTTCGACGACATATACCTCATTTTCGACAACACAAACCTCAACATCAACGACACATACCTCATTTTTAACGACACATAACTCATTTTCGATATATAAACCTAATTTTTGACGGTACAAACTTCATTTTGACAATATATAGACCTCGACACAAGGACAGAAACCTCAATGCCATGCCACCGTCACATCACGAATGACACATCATCACCGCCACCACGTCGCCGCCCTGCCACCACCGCGCTGCCATCACCAATGCCACATCCGCCCACCGGATCGCCACTAATGCGCCACCGTTAGCCGAGAAAACAGATGTGGAATAACCAAACCGCACTGGCCGAGAGGCCCGAGACCCACTAATCCGCTTCATCATATCGCGATCCATGCTCCGCCACGTCAAATCTGGAGAATCTGACCCCCTTAGCTTCATGGCCCTGCAATCCCAGTCGGCTGCAATCGACCTGATCGGTTGTGTATCGAATCCAGTGCGCTTTGCAATCGGAGAATCAGACCAAACTCCGTCGCGGATCCGTCGCATCTCCGTCGCAGTTGTACCAGAAATCCGTCTTCGCGCGATTACAGATCGAACTTCGTCATCAGCGTGGGATTTTGCTCTGGTGAAGCTCCGGCGGCGTTAAAGCTGGATCGGGAAATGGGGGGGAATTGGGGGAGAAAGAATATGTTTTTGTGGGGTTTTGCAATATAGTCCCTGTAGTCCTATTAAATGCTACAATTGCATCGAAAATGAAAACATTATTATTTCACCACAAAATTTGTAGTAAAGAAAAGGTTTGTTTGGCTCTGGCTTCTCACCCAAGAATTCGTCATAGAACACATGTTTAATTGAGCATATAAAATATCCAAAAACGACAAAGGATCCAATTCCAAAACTAATGGTTATACTGATACATGAATCTACATGATTAGTATACGACATCCGAATAAGATGATGTATCACCCACTACCAAATGTTATTGTGTCTGTTTCTAAAGCTGTCCTGATTTATGTCTTTCTAAAGTTTTTTTTATGTACTTATAATAATATTGTCTGAATACGAAATCGATATAGTAAATAACACACTAACCGTAGTTGTTCACATGTCCTGGTCATAATAGTCAAGATGCAAAATGCAAAATCTAACACACATGTTTGAAAATTAGGTTGAAATTGATTTTTAAATTATGTTTTGGTTGTTTTGATCAACATAGAAACAAAGAAAAGGACAAATAATGAAGAATTTTATTTTTTAAAAACATTTGAGCCGTCAAAGACGATCGGAGCTGTTCGGATTTTCTTTTACCAGAAAAAGACGTCGGAACCGCCATTGGGGTCCACCAGAAACCATTCAGAGAAGATGTTTCCAACTTAATTATACAAAGGAAAAAAAAAAAAAAAAACTCACCAAGCCATGGCGGACAGTTTCGTTGAGAGGATGAGATATTTGCTGAGTGAAATGTCGGTTGTGGGGGAAGGTTTCATTCAGGAGAATCCGATGATACAGAAGCTGGCAGTTATCCTTGACAAGTTCCAAGCAACTCTGGGAAATCAGTTGCATGATGATGTGATTCGAAAGCTGGAAGACAAATCAGAAGCTCTGTCATGGATGAAGGAGCTCGAAGAGGTAACTTACGGAATGGAAGATGCGGTGGGCAAATGGAGGGTCAATTCTGTGGAACTAGACGAGCGTTTCGTTCGAGTGCGCTCTAAAGGGCGGTTAGCACTAGCGGCGCAGTGCTTTTTTCCGGCTTTTAGGTGGGCTTTTGCGAGCTTAGACGCATCAGAGGGCCTCACTGTGATTGCTTCTGCAATGGAGACTCACGTTGAGGCGCATTTGTTGAAGGGCAAGAAGTTGATGGATAAAATTGCAAAATTGAAGAGTTCCAGTACTCAAGATCTTGATCCCAGGCTGGTGCCCTCCGTTCGCGAAGATGCGAGGATATCTGTGCTGAAGCACTTATTGTCTCCTGATCTTGGAAATGGAAGCACACCAGTTGTTTCCATTGTCGGGTTCGGGGGGAGTGGAAAGACCACCCTTGCTAGGTCTCTCTTCAACGATGATTCAGTCAAGGCCTATTTTCAGGTCCGGGTTTGGGTTCACGTGGAGGCCGATTTCTCTGACGACAGAAAGATGGCCATAAAGCTTCTGGATTCCTTGCTTGTTCAGTATTCAGAGGAGGCAGAACTGGAATCGCTGTTCCATCTTTTACAGGACTCTTTTTCCGGGAAGACTGTCCTTGCTGTATTCGATGATGTTTGGGATGATGGCTCCAAATCATGGGAAACATTGATCAACAAGTTGTTCGAGAGTAGCGAGGTGGGAAAGTCGAGAATCCTAGTAACAACAAGAAGTGATGTAGCTTCTGGAACAGTCCATAATCTAGCTCCATTGTTAACAGCAGATTGTCGGTTAATCTTGAAGAGTTCAGTCAATGCCGAGAGCTTGCATAGGACAGTGAAAGAGCGCCTAGTGAAAAGATGCGAGGGCTCGCCACTCGTTGCAAAGATATTGGGAAGGAAGCTGCAAACCAAAGACAGTGTTGCAAGGGAAGTATTTATGGAGGAAATATGTATGGTGCGTTTTCCTAAACTCTATCGTACTTATGACAACTTACTCCCGTATATGAAAGCATGCTTACTATGCTGTGCCAATTTACCTAAAAGCTCTGTCCTGGATTCTGAAAAGATTATCACATTGTGGATGTCACAAGGCTATTTAGGTTATCACAGTGCAGCTTCTAACTGCTCTTATAAGCTTTTACCATATCTTGATGTGGAAAGAAAAGGCTTTGAATGCTTGAGTAGGTTGATTCATCATTCTTTTTTTCAAGAGATTGCATCACAGTCAATTCATAAGCTTTCATCTCACATCAGGCTGATGTGCAAGATGCCTGATGATGTTCATGATTTTGTAACATACATGATTCAGGCTCATGATAATGGTCGGCGAAGTTTCTCTCCTAAGATTCCAGTTAATTTAAAATTCGATCGCATAACTGCGTTGATTTTATCTTCTTGTCAAGTGGAAGAAGTCCCAGGTGAGGTTGAGTTTATGAGTCTTCTCCAGTACTTGGATTTGAGTGATAACCCGCTAAAGCAACTACCACCAACAATGTGCAGATTATTCTATCTGGAATTCCTAGATGTTCATTTCTGCTATCTTCTATCCTGCCTTCCTGATAATATTGAAAAGCTGCAACAAATGAGGCACTTGAGGATGAATCATACAACAGAAGAGTTGCATTATTTGCCAGAAGGGTTTGGGAATTTGACCTTAATGCGGACTTTGGATGTCTTCAGGGTTGGTGGAAAGTACAAGGATGCTGCTAGTATGTTGATGCTACTTTCTGGTCTTGTAGACATATGCATTGTTGTTCATGGAGAGGTAAATCTTCCTGATGCATGTTTGGATATCAAGTTATTTTTGGTAAACTTGGAGCTAAGTTTCGTAGGGGAAGGGCGCGATCAAAAAATTGCAGCATCTATTGAGGATATGGAACCACCTCCGAACTTAGAAATGTTGAAGTTTGAGCATTATCCGCGACTCAAACTACCGAGGTGGATTCTGTTTGATTCTCTTATCGAGAATTTGAAAAGGTTGAGTATAAAATCAGCTGCAAACATCTGTTCCTTGCCAGCCTTATGGAAATTGTCAAGTCTTGAATTTCTTTGGCTGTATGATATTCCAAATCTGAAGCACTTAGGCTGTGAATTCTTCGGGCTTACCAGCACGTCGCAGCAGTACGATTCTCCAGGGTCAAGCAGTCAGTACATGAGTTACAGTGATGAGGAGACTACATCTGAAGATGCCATGCAGGATGCTGAAAGAGATTTCATCGAGGAATTAATGAATGATCACAGTGAAGAAATTACTGTTGAAGATTCGTTTCAGGATGCTGAAAGAGAAGAAGCAACAACATTTTGCAGTTTAAAGACATTGAGAATTGAATATTTGGATAATTGGGAGACATGGGAAGATGCAAATTATGAAGATGATGAATTCAACATCAAAGTGATGCCATGCTTGGAGGAGCTATTCATTGCTCACTGCCCCAAACTTCAAGGATGGCCGCTTTACATCCTTAGAGATACACCATGGTATAAGGATTCTTACCCGATGGAGGCCAAGAACACGGTATGTATCACATCTTACATGCAGATCTTATCTTACATTTTGCTATTAGCAATTCAAATGAAACAAAGCTGTTTAATTATCATTTTTAAAAAATTTGATTGTATTCTTTGTTTTCGTGCTATTTAAGGGTGAAGAAGAGCATGATACTGATGATAGGAATGTGAAGCTGCCATCACCGGAGTATTCTTCTTCAGCAACCCCAGCTGATGACAAAAATAAGGTATTGCACTTTCTAAATCGAAAAGCTGAACAGTTGTTTGTAAACAGTTGTTTCATCAAAAATAAATCGAAAACATTGTTTCTAAACAGTTGCAGGGGACTAATGTGGCATCAAAAGCTGCGTACATAAACTTAAGGCTCCAGCACAACATTTGAAGGTCTCAATCCCAGAAGGTGTTCTGGGGATGAAAGCGGAAACATCGTATCTCCAGCTTGACTATCTACATGACTGGTTCGAAAAAGATCGCTCAATATTTGCCGAGCAAATGTGTGTATGGAGCAAGTAAGTAAACCATCTTTACATTTATAAATCATCCCAAATTAAACCTTTCGTTTATATAAAACTGTTGAAATGTTTAACTTTTTCTTTCGCTTTTGCAGGCATATTTATGAACTCATGACACCTTCCGACAAGGAGCGAGTACAGATGGCTAGCTATGCTCTAACTAGTACAGTTGGTAGACAAGAGCATTCTAGTAGGAGAGCTGAGAATCTTGTGGACTTCATGATGGAAAATAAAGCAAAGATATACCTTGTTCCGTTTCTTAGACCGTAAGGCTTTCTGCTCCTTTTCAAATTAGCTGCACACTTCATTTCAACTTATTTCCATTAAGGTTGATTTTGATCTAAAAGCTTGTTAAATTTTCTTACCATTCTTCAATTTGCTTAATTTTGGTTTAGTTCTTCTCTGAAAGCAAAATGAACTGACCTGAGTTTTTTGCCCTTCCCTTCTTCTCATGCTAACATTACTCATCACTTCTTGTTTCCTTCCTTTCAGTGGACACTGGGAATTGCTTGCAATCGTACCGGAAAATGAAACAGTTTACCGGTTCGATTCTCTGCAGGAAAACATCAGTCCAGAACTGACCAGATTTTTAAATATGTAATCATTTGAAATATATTTACTATCTTTTAAAAGACTTTGAATTCAACGTAACCGTATTCATGAAGTATCCTATTTGCTGAAGGGTTGGGAGAAAGTATGCCACCAGAGGCCTGAACTCTGCAGTAGCACACAATAGTTGGAAGGTTGTGGACATTAAGGTAAGTTTTCTGTCTTAAAGCTGCAGTTTTTTTGTTTTGTAGCATCAATAACTAATGTTAATGGGTGTTATTAATTTTAGCACAAAATACAAGTCGATTATTGGGAGTGTGGCTACTATGTTATGATCTGGATGGATAAAATAGCCCGTGAAATTCAGGACTTGAATTTAGAAACAGTAAGTTGAATGTCTAAGTATAAGTGTAGTCCATTTATCAGTGAAACTGTAATGTTTATGGAATGTATGTTTCTATATTGTAGCACTTTCCGGTGGATATAAGTTCATATGAACCGGGCAAGCTCACGGAGGTAGACTGGAAATGGTGCGCACATGTTATGCCCAAATTTGTGGCATAACGCATTAGTTAGCAGCGGAAATGCAGGCATGGCAATTGTACGCCTGAATTTCATGAATTTGCACTTTACATTGAGTTGGTATTACTGAATTTCATGAAGATTTCATACCATCTATAGAATATTGTATGAATGGTGAATTTGGCAGAAACGAGGGGAAAGAAGAAGATACAGAGAGATTGGGGAAGAAACGCAATTGTCATGAATTAATTCTACTTTACCAAATCTCCTATATTTAAACCACCAGCACGCCACCAGTTGTCAACGGTCAACACACTTTGCCTCCATGCTACGTAAAGACCAATTTGCCCTTCTGTCTAGGAATAAGCTGAGACAAACTCAACTGATATGCACACAACATCATGCAAAGCTCAACTGATCGGCACCAAATATCAAAACCTCCAACTCCAAACATCAATACCTGCAACACTGAAATTTCAACACAAACAACCATATTCGTTAAGAACGAATTAGAATTAAATATTTTAAAAATTAACAATAAAACTTAATTAAACTAATATTTAAAGTCAAAATAAAACCGAAATCAAAATGAGAACCGGACTACTATTAATTTACGTGTCTTACCCCATAATTTCACCCTTTTTTTAATCATCTAGTACATTTATAATTCAATTAGATGAGATTGAACCACATTAGAAAAAGATAGAAAGATAGAAATATTAGTAGAAGTGGATGATGTAGAATAAATTGGTAATTAAATGGAAAGATTAAAAATAAAAAAAATTTAACAAACAAGCCTTATAACCACCTTAATAAAATTGTAAGTATTAATTGATTCAGGGTACAACATCATCGACTAGATAAAAAACAGATTAGAAGGTGAATTTCCTAACACGGTCTTTTGTTTCAACATTCTAGGCCGGTTCAACCGATGGTTATATGACAATATCCCAGCCAATATAACCTTTGTGCTGAGACAGATCAAAGATCACGAACATGCAAAACGACCAAACCAATCAGATCATAAAATCATCTTTGTGTAGGATTGATAAGAACTCGATGAATCGCGAAAAATCACCATACATAGATTAAAGGTAAAACATCAAACCATACATAATCTTTAGACCCCACGGATTTGGAGTTTTTATTGAATCGTTTTTTCTTTTCTTCCCGGAATCGAATAATCTGATAGAAATCTTATTGAGGTTCTTATGAATTCGGTTATTTTTCCAGATCATAATATATATTTGATTACTTGTTAGTTGAACAGACATCTCTTCTCAATTGTCATTTTATTCTACCAAACACTTATACAATCTTAATGAAATTAAACAATAAGTTTATGATCTAATGCAATCATCTCATGCAATCATCTAATACAATTATTCAAATCAGCTAAGCGCTCTAACCTAATCCTCAAACACCCCACTGTGTATCATCTTGTTTTCTGGATTGAAATGATTAGTTTAAGAATTCCCGGCTCTTAAAATGATTGAACCGATGCCCTTTTCCTTTTTCTCGCACAAATAAACCTGTGATCAATGTGTTTGGTTTGCATAAAGAATTTCGTACGTTATTTCTTATGAATGTCAAATTCTATAAAAATGCAATGATTAATGAATCAAGCTTTTCTTCTTCTTATTCAGAGGTAATAGAACAATATAGTCCATATTTTCTACTATAATAGACTAAATTACCCTCATTATAAGGGTTGAAGGTTAGTACTCAATTCATAATTTATTAATCCAACTTTTGAGTTTCTCAATGGGAGGTTCTATTTACACTCCCCTAATTCTATTTACACCCCTATTATGTAGGGTTGTAGTCATTGTGGGGAACAACTAATACTTTATCTTTATCTTATCATTACTAGTTAAACACATTTATCAAGATAACCATTATTTTATGATTTGAATTTATATATAGATAACTAACTTAACCCTTAATTTATACAAACGTTTTCCGTACATTTTCGTGAATAAAATTAAATTTAACTTTTTTTCTTTCTATGTTAAAACTTTTATTGATAAACTTTATTGACTTTTTATTATTACGAGGTTGTTTACACCCCTATTCTTAGTAGGGTGGGAGTGTAAATAGCAACACCCTTCTCAATTCATGAGCCAACTTTTGAGCTTCCTGATCAGTTCATGCACGCGGAGTTGATCTTTCGAGAGTTGATCTTTCAGGCCATGATTTGAGTGGTGCGAATCTGGCTGATGCTAATTAAACTGAATGGTGCGAATCTGAATGGTGCGAATCTCGAAGGTGCTAATTTGGAAGGTGCTAATTTGTAAGTACTATAGAATTATCTATTTTCTTAAAATCAAATTATAGAATTCTCTATAATCTCACAATATTGTATGGAAAAATAAACTAATTAACACTCTATTCAATCGAGTAATGCTATCTGGAACATTTTCAAAAGCATAATATTATATCTAATTTGCTATGTGATAATACATATTTAAAAGTTAGTGATCATTTACAAAATTCTCAAAAAGAAATACCAACATAACAAAATATCTCACTAATCGATTCATTTTACCACGTACATGAATAATATTTTAATTTTGATTGAGTATAAGCATCATAAAGATGGTTGGTGTATCATTAAGATTTCTGGTGTATCCTCCAACTAATCCTGAATATCCCAGCAACTATCATAAATTGGTGCATCGTGTTACACGATTTGTACTCCATGTCAGGAAACAGAAATAAGTGGGTGAGGATTAAATTTTCATAGTCATCAACCTTGGAAGAGTTTATAAACAATGAAAATACATGGGAGAGTATTTAAAGATTAGACAACTCAAATTCATTTCAACCCAAATGTGTTCACAAATTGCAACCCAAAATATTAGTGAGATATTGATAATAGTGAGATTTCTTCGATATATCTAGATTAACTAGCAAACTCCGTTGATTCTTGGAATACCCGGAAATCGGAAGCAATCTTGATTAGTATTCAAATTCCGTTGATACTTGGAATACCCGGAAATTGAAGAATAAATAAAATCCAACACAAGAATTTTATTAAAACAAACATCTCAATAAATCATAAACTCAAAAACTCAAAAACTATCTATTACAATAAAGGAGGGCTAATATTTATAGCCAAATTCTAAAGGTAAATAAGGTAAAATAACTCCTATATCTAATTGGAATAAAGAAAACATGGAAATCATTAAATAAACCTAACCCCAAATCATTTAGGTTTCGTCCAGGCGTCCATTCTTGGAATATTCCAAATCTCGCAAGAATGCTTATGCATATTCTTGATCCAGCCTGCATCAGAAAGGGATCAACAAAGAGAATGGAAAGGAATGGAAAGGAAAAGTGGGTGATTCCCCATTTTGTTTGGTTCAAGTCATGTAACGGAATCAAGTTCTCTTTCATTGTCTTTCTTCTTGTTAGGTTCAAAATTCAGGGAACGAATGATGGTGGTGGTGAATGGACTAATAATGGTGGTAGGAGTGGCGGTGGTGGTGACCGGGGTGGTGGTGGCGGCGGAAGTGGCGGTAATTTGAGTGGTGGTGTGGAGATACCGGCCCGGTGGTGGCGGTGATCGGGATGGTGACGGTGATCGGAGTGGCGGTGGTGGTGACGGTGACTGGAGTGCCAGTGGTGGTGACGGGGTAGCGGTGATGGTGATCGGAGTGGTGGTAGCGTGAGCGGTGGCGGAGATGGTGATCGGAGTGGTGGTGGCGGCGTGGTGATCGGAGTGGTGGTGGCGGCGTGGTGGTGGCGGTGACTAGAGTGGTGGTGGCCGGAGTGCCGGTGGCGGTGACGGGGTGACGGTGATGGTGATTGGAATGGTGATGGCGGTGGTGATCGGAGTAGTGTGTCGGCGTGGTGGCGATGGGGTGGCAGTAACGGCGATAAGAGTGGCGACAGCGGTGACGGTGATCGGAGTGGTGGTGGCGACGGGAGCAATGACTGGTGTGGTGGTGGTGATAGTTGATTTTGGATAAGAGGGAAATGGGGGAATCCCAATCCCAAGGGGGAGTGGGTAATGAGGATTAAGGATTTTGGGGAAACAAAACATGGAAAATGGGGAAAGGGAAAGCAAAAAAATTGCAACCAAACATCAACAAAGAGAATCAGCACCATTGATTCATTTTCCCTTTCCTGAAACCCCTCAACCAAACGGCCCTTTGAGGTATAATGAAACTTTTTTAATAGAATGATCTGCTTCCATTCTAAAACCAATTAATTATAGGAGAAGTCAACATTTAAGCATTTATATATGTAATTAATACTTTATAATATAAAATTGTTCAATAAAAAATGATATTGTAAAATTTAAATTAATTTAATCTGTTAATTATATTTTCTAATAAATTAATTTTTACTTTAATTTAATTCGATTCGTTCAGAAAAATAAACTCAAGGAATTTGTTAACTTACAGATAAGATAGGTTGGGACTTTGGTGATTATTTGCCGCACGCGTTTTACACAATTATTGATCTCTTATTTTATTTTTTTTGTCATCCACAATTATAATAAGAACACAAATTTATGTGCATGAATGTGCGACGCATAGCTGTCACTTGGGCATGCAATTCTTTAAAGTAGTAGTTCCCACTTCACGTGTCCCTGCAGGTTCTGGTTCTGGTCATAATCATAATGCCAATGAGAATTCAGACAATTACTAGTTCCGATACCCACAAATGTAAAAATCTACCGCTCTATTTGTTAATCTATTTGTTTGCTGTTGTAAATACGAGAATAAATAAAACGACACAAAGATTTACGTGGTTCGATCAATGATCTACGTCCACGGCCGGAGAAAATCGGAATTCACTAATCTCTTTGGAGGAATGATTACAATAGTACAAACACTCTTTATATGGAAACTTTTAGTAAAGTAACCAAGGCTTTCTATGCTATAAAAGGTAGAGAAAAAAGATGATGAATTCTATGCTTTAGAAAGGCTTAGAATGAGGTGTGTTCTTCATCCCAAAACTCTAACCTATTTATAGGAAATTTGTGGTACAAATTTCCACATTATCAAGCTTTAAAAGTCATCTTTTGAGAGCTAGATCAAACCTTCAAAGTCATCATTTGGGAGCTACAATATAGCCCTAATTTTATGACTTTGGTAATTTCTTATTTTCACATTTAGGTGAATAAGATTTTCATCTTTTCACATATGAGCATTTCACATTATACCATTATTCATAACATATGCAAACTTCTCAAAATATACTCCCTCCGGGCTCTTAAGAATGACTCCACTTTATGGGCACTTGGATTAAGAAGAATAGGATGAGTGGAGGAGATTGTGTTTGAAAGTTGAAAAGGTAGAATGAGTGGTTGAGATTGAAGCAATATTTCCAAAAATGAAATGAGAACATTGTTAGAAAACCATCCAAAAAAGGAAAATAGGACATTGTTAGGAGCCCGACGGGAGTATATGATGGGGTCTCTAGGTTTCCCAGGAACCACCCTACTTCCGCCATTGTTCACATGTCAATGAAAATTTTAGTTTTAGGCTTGGTTCTCTTCATTTGTTTACATTTATCTACTATTGATCTGAAGGGAAACAAAAGTTGTATTAAAAATAATTATAGTGTAATTAAATAGATATAAATATAATAATTGAAACAATTTGAAATTAAACTAAACTAAGCCGTATGAACAAGGGCTTATTTATTGAACAATGGCTAAACCGTCTGAACAAGGACTTACTCCACAAATTCACTATTTTCCATAACAAATAGTTAATTAATTATTTTTTGATGTGTACGTGATCTGCTCAATCTCCAGTATCTATAATTATAGCTCTAATAAATTATTTTGGGACCCTTGAAAGTTGGAGGTCCTGTGCCACCGCACACCTAGGTCACCGTCAAGACCGACCGTGGCTGTGATACCGTATACACGTACAGTGTTATGAATCAAGGTTAGGTTTGATACTGAAAATAATTTAAAAAGAGAGTTAGGTACACCTACCTAGCCTAATACAAAAGATATACACTCCCAAAGAGATGTATCAAATTTCCCTTTTGGTACGTCCCAAAGACATTTACCCATTTCTTTTTTTTTTTGTCAAAAAATTATAATATAAATTATCAACCTTCTCTCACGTACTTAAAATTATAATATTATATAAACCAACCCTACCATCCACATCAGTGCCACATCAGCTTTCTTGCCAAAAGCAAGAAATTGGACATATAAATTTGGGACATATAAAAATTAAATAAGTAAAATTAAATTAACCTATTAAATTATGTACAACTTTTAGATTGACTAGGGAAAATACTCCATCGGTCCAACCAAAACTTATTAGTTTAAGAAAAAATATTTTTTTTATCATAAGTGAAGTTTTAAAGGTATAAAGAGAATATCACTTATTATTATGGTTGTTTGTAAAAATTCATTAAGGGTATATTTGTCATTTTGTAGATTTTTTTGCCAAAAAGAGAAAAATTGAAAGTAAGAAGTTTTCGTTGGTACAGTCAAAAAAGTAGGGAATTAAGGCCTGTTTGCTAGAGTTTATTTCTTGCTGAACTGAACTAAAGTGAAGTGAACAGTAATGTATTGAAAAATGGAATCAGCATGATTGAATTAACATGAATTTCAACAAATTACATTTAACTGAACTGAACTAAACTGATCTACATATAAGATTGTAGTGCCCTGATATTGTCAAATACTGGTCCGCATGAGCAAAATTAGTAGGGGCAATATGGTCAAATATTGATCATGCAAGAACAAACGACAAACACCTTAATTTTCATAGAATATAATTAATATTTTCTAGCATATCCCTCTTACATTTTTATTTTCATTTTCTAACATACCTAATTAATTTTTCCTATTTTACAAAGATACAAAATAAATAAAAATGTACTGATCAATACTCTAGTTTGACTACTAGCTAATACTCCCGGGAGTATTAATTAAAAACAGTTTTATCAGTATACGTTATTACTTGTCGCGACATGCTAATTTGGAAAAGGACTGAAGATTTCTAAACATTCATTTTCTGAAAACATATAGTATATATGCGTTCTTTCCTGTAGGCTGAAAACATAATTCGCATCTTCAAAGTGATCAGATTTCTAAACACTCATTTTCTCCCATCCGATCTTCGCGCAGGTTCAGGTATATATATATATATAACCACTTGTTCTTTCTCTAGATTGTGTACTGTTATATTGGTTTTTTGAAGTCTGTTCTGTAATGAATTCGTTCTAAACTGCAGACGATGGACAACACTGCTGTTCAAGAGCTAGCATCATCCATGGAAGAGATGTTGCGTGAGTTTTCTCCAGATCATCATAAGTTTAATTATGGCACTGTTTGCATATATAAGGTGCCAGAAAAGCATCGCGCCAAGAATGAAAGTGCTTTTTCGCCTAAAGTAGTCTCGATAGGTTTTGTTCACCACGGTCAAATTCACCTGCAAGCCATGGAAAAGTACAAGTTAAAATATCTTAGCCATTTTCTTCAAACCTTTCGAGTTCCCCTAAAGGATTTGTCTGAATTCGTCCTTGATCAGCAGAAACATGTCTGCAGTTGTTACGAGGATATAAAGGACTCGAAGCTGAAACCTGGCCAAGTAATTTTACTGGATGCCATTTTCATTCTTGACCTTTTCTTGAAGAACCATTTTCTAGGGATGAGAGAAAAAGTAGATATAGTTTTTAGCAATCCTGTATTATGTAATGATATATTACATGACTTGCTGCTACTGGAAAACCAGCTTCCCTTCACCTTTCTGTCGGCACTGTACGACAAGTTTGTTCTCAACAGCGTGAGACAAAACCTAGATGATGGTGGGAATTATCATCCATCTTTCGATAAACTTGTTCACAAGTACTTCAGGAATGTGTGCGGTACAGGGAAGCTACTGTTGACCCGCGATTTCACGCACGCAAGGCATTTTGTGGAGTTCTTGTCGATTTTACACGTGCATGCGCAGGAACCTCCTGAAGACTTTAAAAATAGATCAGATTACATTAAAAGCAAGAGTGTAACTGAGCTGAAAGCAGCTGGAGTGAAGTTCAGGGAAGGTGATAAGAACAAAGGTCTCTTGGATGTTCATTTCTCCCGTGCTGAAGGCAAGTTGGAGATTCCAAAACTGATCATAAATGACTCGACGGAAACCTTTTTCCACAACCTGATAGCCTTTGAAAAGTCCGGGGACTATGTCAAGCACATCACAAGCTTCGTCGTCTTGTTGGGGAAATTGATAAAAAATCAAAAAGATGTGGACATTCTGATTCAAGATCGTGTCATCAGGAATGAGCTTGGTAGCAGTGAGAAAGTGGAGTTACTTTTTAGCAATCTCTACAAAGATCTGGTGGTAACTCAAGAGGAATTTCATTATACGAAGATGTGTGACCAGCTCAATGATTACTCCAAAACCTGGCTTCACTTGCTGCTGGTAAAGTATGCTGAATCGTCTGATGTCCTCAAAGCTGTTGGATTCGCTGCATTATTTACCATCTTTCTTACTTTAGTATCAACGGTGTGCTCAATTCTCCAAGTGCTAGGCGTTGGTTTGAAATAAGTACACACCGGCCAACACCACTCTCAT
Organism: Cruciata laevipes; assembly: GCA_963678965.1. Lineage (NCBI taxonomy): Eukaryota > Viridiplantae > Streptophyta > Magnoliopsida > Gentianales > Rubiaceae > Cruciata > Cruciata laevipes. The sequence continues at coordinate 22,297,313 of OY787642.1, forward strand.
TCAAGTATCAAAGGAGAGTATTCATGAGTACTTGCTTCTTAATTTATTTCTTTCTTATCCCTGTATTAACAAAATCTAATATTGTAAAACTACGTACATTTTAAAGTATTTTTCACGGAGTATCGGAAATTAATATGGAGATATTTTGAGCCTAGTTAAAAGATCATGTCAATTAATATTTGGCAGTTACGCATTTTTAGAATGCAGAGGATTAGAGAATTTTACTTTTTTGTGATGAAAACTAGAAGTCTTTTTTGTGATGGAAATTAGAAGCTTTTCTAATTATAGGGTTATTTTTGAATGGGGTTCTAACAATGTATTACATTCTAGTCCCTGCTTTTATTTATTATTATATCCTTACCCCTAAGGTTTAATCAGATGGATTTGATTCATCTGATTCTGTTTCACTGGAGCTAGAATTTATTTCTATGATGTAAACTTTTTCTATTTCATCATATTTTTCTTCTATGGGTTCATATCCCATTTCGTATGCAATTTCTAACAATTTTATTTTGTTATTATCTTGCCTATTAGGACATTCATTAGCGTAATGTCCTTCTATGTTGCAAACCCAACATCTACAATTTTTCTTTCCTTTTGGACAGAATTTTTGTTTTTCTGATTTGGCATCAGATTTTTTCTTAAAGAATTTTCCTGGTCGGAATCTCTTTTTCTTTTTAATAAACCTATATTTAGAAGATTTTTTCTTAGAAAAGAATTTTTTCTTCTTTTTATGTTCTGTTTTACAGCCATATTCTACAGGTATCTCACCCGAAATGGCACAACATTTTTTATTAAATTTTTTAAGTTTCTTCTGAGTTCTTATTAATTCACAGAATTTTGACAGTTCGTCTTTTACTATTCTCATAGCATATCCTAGACTGAAACTAGTAGTTCTACTACCTAAAGTTTCAGATCTAAACCTTTCTAAGGCTTTTTCTCCTACCAAAGGTATTTTTCTAAGATACTGAAGTATCATTTCTGGAAATTCAATTTGTTCTAGTTTGTAAAGATTTACCTCATAGTCACAATTGAATTCTTCTAAGTAACATATATCACAGAGTTGTAGTTCTGCTAATCGTTTTCTAGCTTTCTCTTGTACTAGTTGTTTTTCATGTATTTTATCACCAGTAAAATCAATTCCTAGAAACATAGTATATAACCCATCTAGAACTATATCTAGAATATTATATGGAATGTTATTATTATCATCTGTCCAGATGGTGTTTTTTATAAATTCTTTTGCTATTCCAAGACTCTTATGTTCTATTAATAGCAATATAGTTCTTGATTCTGTATAGGCATCAGGATTAGTTTGAATTACTAAACTTAATTCTGCTGCCCATTTATCGATGATTTCTTTCTTATTATTTTGACAGTCAATATTTAGGAAATTATCATCTGATCCTTTTGAACTATTAACTTTGGATTTTGCACTTTCTGGAAAATACCATGGTTGATTAGCTTTTCTTCTTTTTGAGCCCATATATGAGCTTTCTCCTTCTTGTTTAACTCTATTCACGTTAAAGTTTTTAGGTATGTCATCTGAATCGTAATTGCTAATTACTTGTTCGCTTATTTCAGATTCACTAGCTGATTCTTCATTATTTAAGACTTTTAAGTTTTCAAATCCAAACAATTGTTTTAGTTTAGGACTATTTTCTATTTCTTGGTTTGCTAGCTCATCATTTTCTAATTCTAGCAACCTAAGAGCATGGTCAAGTAAATCGAAGTTCTCTTCGTTTACCTGTAACTCCTCACCCTCTAGGTGTTCCCAAAAGATTTTTTCAATCTTTGGTATATAGTTGGTCATATTGGTTGTTTGTCATTTTTACCAAATGGCCAAGTTAATGCTTTAGGATTTCCAGAGGATCCTAATTCTGCATTTCCTACTCCATGATTGGGGTAAGAATATTTTCCTAAACCGATAGGTTTTGGTCTTTCCTCATCTCCCAAAGGAGTTATTTTTAAATCTTTTTGTTCTAAGAATACCTTCTGGTTTTCTTGAATTACTGTTTTTAATTCAATGATAATTTTTGCTGCTGCAGCTTCTAATTTATTATCTTCGTTATTTAAAACATTTAGAATTTCTTCTAGTTTTGTTTTTAAAAGATTTATATCTTCTTGTATTTCTTTAAGACTCATCAAGACATTTGTTCAAGCTGACTTTCCATGTCTTCTATTCTTTTTGAAATTCCTATTAAGAGATCTCTCTTGCTAGGTTCTTTTGAAATACTTTTTCTGGAAGGCTCTTCTATTATAAGCTTATTTCTTTCTATCTTTGATTTGTATCGTTCTCCCATGAGTTTTTTATCTTTAGCTATATCAATAGCCCATTTGTTATCCACAGGAGAGATTTCAGAAAACTGTTTGTCTTGAACAGTTCCTATTTGTGAAAATACATCTTCTAGTTCGATGTATTCTTTCTTTTTATAGTCAATACTGTGATGACTATTAGTTAATGCATAAGCAACCAGATAGGTTAAGCTAAATACTTTATCTCCTTTATTCATTAAATCTTCTCTTTCAAATTTATGAATGAAGGATAATGTTTTGTCTAGATTTGCTGTATCTAAACTAATTCCAAATTTAGGATAGACTGTAAACATGAATTTTTGGTAAGCTAAATTTCCTCTAGCTGCACCTAAAATGCAATCTTGCCTATCATTTATTCTGTTGTCTATCAAGACCATTTTGACTGGGGAATCTATTCCCTCTTGAAATTCTGATTTCAATAGGATTTTGACAGCACCAAAGTGTACCATTGTGATAGTATCTCTAATTTTACTATCTATTTTGTTTAGATTTTCTTTAATTTCCTTTAGAGTAATTAAAGGTAAATATACTTCTCCTGTAGTATCTTTGATATCTACATGCATGCATTTCTTTAGTACCTACAAAATAGTAGATGCTATTTTTCCTTTTTAATTTTTCTAAAAAAGGTATGTTAAAGATATTTTCTTTTCTTAAATTAAGTTTAGAAGACCTAATTTTTGAAACTAGTTCATGTTTTATTAAAAAACTTCCTATGAATCCCTGATTAGATTCAAAGGTTTGAACATTAGAAACATTTTGATTTTCATCAATTGTTTCTTCTATATTTAAATGATTCATTTTAATATTGAATCTTTCAATTAATTCTTTTTATTTTAAACATGGCTCTGATACCAGGTTTTTGGGTGGTCTGCGGAATTTTAATTTTCTTTTAAACATTTTAAACATCCTTTATAGATGTTCATATAATGTACAAGAGTTTGATGTTTTTCACAAAATCTTGTTCCAAAACTATACCTAGATTGACTATAAGGGCCAACTCTACGGAATTTAGATAATTTCTTATCTTCTTTAGTTAATTCTCTGTCAAGAATTGATTTACAAACGTTTTTGCTCATTTGGATGATTTTTTAGAGTTCATCCTTTTGAACGTTCTTGAGATTCTTTTACACATTTTATGCATACTTTAAAGGTATTCATAAATTGTATATAAATTTGGGTTTGATGTTTTTTACAAAACTTAGTACAAAAACTGTATCTGGATTGACTATTGTCATTATTCCTATGGAATTCAGATAAATTTTTATCTTCTTTTGATATTTCTCTGTTGAGAATAGATGTACAAATATTTTTGCTCATTCAAGCTTCGATATTTTATTTAATGTAATTTATGAATTTAATACTTTAGAACCCTAAGTAATACATGCAAGCTTCTTATATCTTCCTTTCTATATTATTAAGAGTGTATGGTTATCATGTTATCTGTTTATAACTTAACCAATCCTGCGAATCTTGTTTCCCTAAACGGCCACCTGCCTAAGCGGTACTCCCTATTCTATGGACTCCAGGTTTCATTATAACAGATAAGCATGTATACAACAATCAATAATAAGAAAGAAGATACAGATTATAGAAACTTACATGTAATTACAAGAGGGCCCTAAAGGGCTTTTTATTCACACATAGTAGATCCGAAGATCAGACAGAATCCTGGACGAGGTTCGTCTCCAGGGGATTACAGAGGTTGAATTTAAAAGACAAGGAGGCACAGAAGTGAGGGGCGCTCCCTTATTACAAGAAAAAGAACTCCCTTTTATAGAGAAGGAAGGATCTGTATTATTGAACAGGGGTGCGTCATCCCTTACGTACAAACGCACTTACATTATTGCCTCTACTTAAAGTAGACGCACTACTGCATTATTGCACCCACTCAGAGCAGATGCATTATTATCCCACTACCTGCTGTCACTTGAAGTGGAGGGGTCCATAGGACTGTCGGCAGCCCTGATGGTGGAGATGTCATTATCTTCTTTAGTGGGAGATCCACTTTCTTCTGAGCATCTACCGCATAGATAATTGTTGCGGTAATTCTTCAACCTTTTACAAAGGTCTGGAATATGTTCTCCCAAAATAAATGGATTAACCAAAGTATTTTGGAATTTGACAAATTTGTCTTCATCGGCTTCGCTGATCTTCTTAGGTGACTTGCTGTATATCAAGATGGTGGCATCTTGATAATTGACAAATAGTCCATCATCTGAACTGAAACTGAAAAGTTTTTGAACAAAACCTTCCAATCTTTTTATTGCTAAGGATAGCAAATCGCTAGCCTCAAGTTTGCACTCCATGGGCTGAGATGGATGATAATGATCTCCTTTGCAAATGCCAATCTGGACTAAATGCTGAGGATGGTATACCAATAATCCTAATTGATTCCAGTATGGACCGGAACTATTAATTTTCAGAAAAACTTCTTGCCCGGGTTTGGTGCATTTTTTTCTGAAAGTCTTAATTGTATCAATAATAGCCTTAGGAAAATGGCTAATTTCTAATAAATTAGGACTTGGATATATGGCTTTTACCAAACCATATTGGAATGCCTCATAGACCTGTTCAGGATTAGCATTCTTGGTGAAGTTGTAGTAACTTAAGTTTTTGGAGTCTGTAGTGAAGAACTTTTCTTCCAAAAACTTTTCTTCATTGGCAGATCTTGCATATCGATAGCAGTATTCGAAGCCTGCTTCCGTAATTTCATCGGAGTAATCTACTTTTGTAGATTTCGCCATGTCTTCCCTTGGTTTGCTGGGAAGTCTTCCTAGAGAGGTTAATGACTTCTTTTTGGACAATAGAGCTGCGCTGAAGGTGTTAGGCTTCATCATCTCTCCATTGGTAATTAGCTCCAGAGGTGCTAGTAAAGATGACCCAGTATATAGTTCTGCTGAAGTTCTTGCTTCTTGGAAGGATTTGAACTTCTTGTGTGCAATGTTGGAGACTCCTTCAGTTGCTTTTTTGGCGAAGCTCCAATCTTCATAGATCCCGGCATTAGGGCCATTATAGACCACATAATATGTTTTAGATCTTTTTGGGATTTGAATTCCCTCTTCGGATTTCTCCGATGCTAAAGGTGTAACTTTAGTCTGTGGGATTGGAATTCCCTGATTTGGTCTTAGACAAAAATCTACTGGACTGACCAGTTTAATGGAAGTTTGTACTTCCTTCTGGATTTTTGGCAAATCCACAGCCTTCAACGGATTTGTTGATTCTTTACCAACTGCCGTTTGCGTTGGAATAGTCTTATCTTTCTCTTTTGAGGGAGAAGGTGATAAGATAACCTTTTTTACTTCATTTTCAGAAGCTTGCTCTTTTTCTTTACCCAATTTGATTAGGTTAAGATACTTGAGCTTGGCTCGGACCAGCTCCAGTTCCTGGACTAAAAGTCCTTCTTGCAGCTTTAGCTGCTCCATTTCATCCATGCTGGATGCTTCACAAAGAAACAAACATTAGAAACATTTGTATTATTCTCTATAGTCTTGCTGAAATTCTCTGGTAAGAAAATCTGCAAAATAATTCTTGGTACCTGCAATATGAATAACGTCAAAATCATATCTAGATAACCACATTTGCCATCTAACTAGACGACCTTGTTTATTATCTCCTTTTAGATTTATCTTTAGGAAATAAGTAAAATTCTTATTATCTGTTCTTACTAGAAATCTGCAAGGGGTTAGATAAACAGAGAATTTTTTAATTACTCTAATAACAGAAAGATATTCTTTCTCGTTACTATGATAATTCTTTTCAGCAGCTTTAAAGCTTCCTGAAGTGTACCGGCAAATGTATTCTTTACCATTATTTTCTGCTTTAAGAATTCCTCCCCAGAATAAATCTGATGCATCAGTCTCTATGATCAGTTTATCCTCAGGTTGTGGGTGATAAAGCTTAGGAAAGTTTTTTAAACTTTTCTTTACTTTTACCATATAGTTGGTATCTGTATCTTTCCATTCCCATGGAACATCTTCTTTAAGCTTTGCTTGTAATGGTGCTCTGACCTGAGCTAGCTTAGGAATATAATCAGAAGCATAAGTGAGAATTCCTAAGAATCTCTGCAACTGTTTTTTGTTTTCAAGGATATCTGGGAACTTTTGAATATGTTCCAAGATATGATCTTGAGGTCGATGAGATCCTTCTTCAATTTCTAGTCCTAGAAAATTGATTTTAGTTTTAAAAAGCTGTGTTTTCTTTTTTGAGAGTATTATTCCCAGAGAAGCACATTTTTTAAGTACTGCTGCTACTTGCCACAGATGCTCTGTCTCATTATTACTGAAGACTAAAATGTCATCAATATAAACACAACAGAATTTTTCAAAGGTCCTAAATGCATTCTGCATATGTCTTTGAAATATGGCTGGAGCCTGTTTTAACCCAAAGGGTACAACATTCCACTGGTAATGACCTTGTGGACATGTGAAAGCAGTTAATAATTGTGATTCTTCATCAAGCAATACTTGCCAGAATCCTGATTTACAATCAAAACTACTGAATATTTTCTTTCCTCTTATTAGAGTTAATAACTCATCTTTATTAGGAAGGTTATGACTGTCTCCTATTGTAGCTGTATTTATAGCTTTATAGTTGACAACCATTCTCTTTTTTCCTCTGCGTTTTTCAGCTTCATTTTCTACCAAGAAAGCTGGAGACATGTGAGGTGATTTGCTAGGTTTAATCACTTTTAATTCTAGCAATTCCTTAATTTGTTTTCCAAACTCTTCTCTATCCTTAGGACTATATTGCATTGGTTTAACCTTTACAATTGTCTTAGGATTGATTAGTTTTATGGTTGCTGTCATCCAATATTTTGATTTGTTAGGATCTATCGAATTTTCTGAACACACAGAATCTAAAAGTGCTTCTATTTTACAAAATTTTGTATTTTGAAGCACAAAAAGTTGTTGTTTTTTAGTATATATACCCCCCCTCCTTAAAAGAGAAGCAATTTTATTAGGGCTAATATTTAGAGCCTCTGGTTTTGGTAATTTAGATTTCTTTTTCATATAGTCTAAATAACCTGGAACTCCTACTTTAAGAGCTTTTCTTATTTTTCCTATATGTACAGGATTATTGTTTAGAGTGAAAATTATCCTATCTGTGTATTGGACAAATGGATGATACAACAGACAGAAATTATTTCCAATAATAAAATCTATTCCAGATTCTTGTTGATATACAGTTGGAATATGAAATATTTCACCTGCTATCATTATATTAAGATTTTTACAGACCTTAGACAGTATAATGTGGGATCCATTTCCAATTTTTACTCTTATTGGTCTTTCTACATTTACCCAGTGTTCTTTGGGTATTACATTTTTACTAGCAACACACATGCTTGCACCTGTGTCTACATAGCAATGTAACTCAATTTGTTTATATCCAGAAAATTTTAATTTTCCTTTTATATAAATTGAATTAGAGTTTGTAATATTGCTCATTATAAAGTTTGTGGATTAATTTATGATTATCACAAACTTTGAGGGTTATTTTGTAAAATTCATAACTCTAGTTTGCATTTGCCAAATGCAAACTACCTAGAATTAGAATTCTCCAAATTTTCAACCCAAAATTTGAAACCATTTTTATTTCAATCCTATTTTGAGAAAGTCCTCGAGTTTGAAGAGCATGGATCTAGGCACCTAAATGCAGAGGATTTATTTTTTGATTCGGTGCTTTGTCATAAGCATCAACCGCATCGTGATCACATGGAATATCAATCAAAAGTCAATATTACAGTCGTTAAAAACTGATGTTTACTACAACGTCAAACAGAGGGAAAATGTAATGTTTTAAATTAATAATAGTTAATATATTAACTAGTGGGCTTGAAATTTTCGTGAGTATTGGAGTCATTTGAAGTTTAATATAATTCAAAGTCAATGCAACGGTTGTTAGAAGAGTAATTCTCGTATGAGGCACCCTCACCCATGAGGCAAGGTCAAATAAAGAAAATTTCATTACGGACACCTCATTATAACTCACTACCACATCATCAAACATCGACGCCACCTCATCAAATCTCGGTGCCAGTTCATCAAACATCACTAGTGCAAACCAGGGAAAGGAAGGCAGCATTTTAAGGCGGTTCCTCAGTGGAGGAAGGAACCGCCGTTAATGGTTGGTTTTTTCGATATCGAAAACCCAATTCGGATGGTTGAAATCTGCAGGGGAGCGGCGAAATTTTTAACGGCGGTTGTTATTTATATTTACGGCGGTTATCATGGAACCGCCGTACATAATACCCATATTCGAACTCGAAAACCGTAATAACATTTAATCGATATCGCTAATTTTTATATACAAGTTTCGATATCGCCTACGTGTTAGGGTTTCAATACATCAATTATTTGGCGATACCGCAGTTAAGATAAAACCTTTTCGCGATATCGAAAATAAAATAAATTGAAAAACGATATCGAACTAAGTTTATGGGGTAGCAGTAACCAGTTAAGATGCGAACTCGTTCATTTGTTGTCATGTAACTCACATATATTTCGATATCGAAACATCTGGTTGAAAACCTCCGAAATCGAATTCATGTTTCCGATATAACACTATGACATATGAATATTTGAACTTCAAACTTAAAATAAGAAGAAATTTATCAAATATAAAAAACCCGAGTTCGTAGATCTTGTAGACATGAAGAAAAGAAAAAAAACAAGAGTACGGACAACGTCAAAACAAGACAAAAGGTAGAGTACCAACAAAGCAAAAATAAGAACAATGAGCATCTAAGCTCCTCTGAAATTATCATTCTCCTTCATTGGAGGTAGCATAATGAAGTTGTCTTCATCGTCACTGTCGTCGTCCCTTATCCAGCCATAGCAAGGTTTCCTAATCCTTTTCGCCGGGATAGAAGCTTCACATTTCACATCGCCGTTGTCAACATCCTTTGTAACACCTCCTAGTGCTACGGAATTGGATGCCGAACCAATCTTGCTTCCACATGCGATTGGTACCTCAAGCTTAGCAACCTTGTCCACCACAATGAACAAATCCAATCAAAATCACTATTTAATTCCCGGCCGCGGTTACAATGTGCTTTCATATACAAGATTAATAACTATTTCCAAGCACAAAGGTACCAACTACTTTAAAAAAACAATTGCAAGAACAAAACTATCATGAACAGCCGTGAAAAAAAAAATCGAATCTCCAACCTTTTCATAGTATACATGAATATATGAATGTCATTACCTTGGCGGAATTCCGGTCAATCGAAGTGGTCAACACCAACCCCTCTGTTTGGGTCTCCTTTGGAGAACAAGATTTGCTAGTATCCTTCGACATGTTGAACTTGATGAAGGTTTTCTGTAAAAGGATGGGTTTGGGGTTTTTTTGCCTCTGATGGATTGGATAATTTGTGATAACAACGTAGTTTTTAGTTTTCTCCGTCGGTTGTTTTATATTAGTCAACATTGTTTCGATATCGTAGATAAGTTGGACATATTTGCGATATCGAAATGTTTGTCGCCGTCCTAGACAGGGAACTAGGAGACACAACGTGCGATATAGAAAACATGGAAACACATTTTACGATATCGAAAGTTTATTTTGCTAGGGTTTAGTTCTAACCATTCGATTACGAAATCTTATTCGATTGAAAACGGAGACATTGCGATATCGAAATAATGTCGGGTTTGTCAAAATTTAAGGTTCAAACTAGTCAATGAGTGAGCTTTTAAGCTATTTTCTTGTGTGGGTATTTTGTTCCAAGATTTTGTTTCAAATTTCACACTCCATTGTAAGGGATTCAGGCTCTATAGTTGGTTATTTGGATTTATACCATAAGCTTGGTCTAAAAGGTATGAAATTTGAATTGTTTTTTGAGATATGGAAATTACCATTGAATTGTATGTGAAATTATTGATTTTGACGTTGTGTTTTATCGTTTATTGTAGGAGTTTGTTGTTGAATGTGCGAGTGGGTTCCCATAGTTGGACGTTGTTGATATGGATCGAGTTGAAATTATTAGGAGAAATGATAGATTGTCCCTTGAGTATTGTGGTTTGATTGATGAATTTATTAATGTTGCGTTTGAGGATGCTAAGAGCAAAGAGGTTGAGGGTGTTAGATGTCCATGCAAAGATTGTAAGAACAATGCCTATTATGATGATGATATAGTTTTACGTGAACATTTGATTTGTAGGGGTTTTGACCCTACGTATACCGTATGGATTTGGCATGGTGAATTTGTAGTTGACAAAATTATTCCCGAAAGTGAGGTTGCTAGTGAAGACATGGAATATGATGCTTATCTTGGTGAAATGGTGGAAGATGTTGCTAGGGAATTTGTTGATAAGCCTAGTGTTCTAACGACACATAACTCATTTTTAACGACACATAACACATTTTCGATATATAAACCTAATTTTTGACGGTACAAACTTCATTTTGACAATATATAAACCTCGACACAAGGACGGAAACCTCAATGCCATGCCACCGTCACATCACGAATGACACATCATCACCGCCACCACGTCGCCGCCCTGCCACCACTTGTGCTGCCATGGCCAATGCCACATCCGCCCACCGGACCGCCACTAATGCGCCACTGTTAGCCGAGAAAACAGATGTGGAATAACCAAACTGCACTGGCCGAGACCCACACAAATCACCGGAAATTGGAGCATCCAAGCTCCGCCTCATCGTATCGCGATCCATGCTCCACCGCGTCAAATCTGGAGAATCTGACCCCCTTAGCTTCATGGCCCTGCAATCCCAGTCGGCCTCCAATTGCAATCGACCTGATCGGTTGTGTATCGAATCCAGGCCGCTATGCAATCGGAGAATCAGACCAAACTCCGTCGCGGCTCCATCGCATCTCCGTCGCGGTTGTGCCAGAAATCCGTCTTCGCGCGATTACAGATCGAACTTCGTCATCAGCGTGGGATTTTGCTCTGGTGAAGCTCCGGCGGCGTTGTGTCTAAAGCTGGATCGGGAAATTGGGGAGAATTGGGGGAGAAAGATCATGTTTTTGTGGGGTTTTGCAATATAGTACCTGTAGTCCTATTAAATGCTACAATTGCGCCGAAAATGAAAACATTATTATTTCACCCCAAAATTTGTAAAGAAAAGGTTTGTTTGGCTCTGGCTTCTCACCCAATTCGTCATAGAACACATGTTTAATTGAGAATATAAAATATCCAAAAAGGACAAAGGATCCAATTCCAAAACTAATGGTTATACTGATACATGAATCTACATGATTAGTATACGACATCAGAATAAGATGATGTATATATCACCCACTACCAAATGTTATTGTGTCTGTTATGCCTTTCTCAAGTTTTTTTGTGTACTTATAATAATATTGTTTGAATACGAAATCGATATAGTAAATAACACACTACCGTAGTTGTTCACATGTCCTGGTCATAATCGTCAAGATGCAAAATGCAAAATCTAACACACATGTTTGAAAATTAGGTTGAAATTGATTTTTAAATTATGTTTTGGTTGTTTTGATCAACATAGAAACAAAGAAAAGGACAAATAATGAAGAATTTTATTTTTTAAAAACATTTGAGCCGTCAAAGACGATCGGAGCTGTTCGGATTTTCTTTTACCAGAAAAAGACGTCGGAACCGCCATTGGGGTCCACCAGAAACCATTCAGAGAAGATGTTTCCAACTTAATTATACAAAGGAAAAAAGAAAAAAGAAAATCTCCGGCCACGCACCAAGCCATGGCGGACAGTTTCGTTGAGAGGATGAGATATTTGCTGAGTGAAATGTCGGTTGTGGGGGAAGGTTCCAGTCTGGAGAATTCGACGATACAGAAGCTGGCAGTTATCCTTGACAAGTTCCAAGCAACTCTGGGAAATCAGTTGCATGATGATGTGATCCGAAAGCTGGAAGACAAATCAGAAGCGTTGTCATGGATGAAGCAGCTTGAAGAGGTAACATACAAAATGGAAGATGCGGTGGGCAAATGGAGGGTCAATTCTGTGGAACTAGACGAGCGTTTCGTTCGAGTGCGCTCTAAAGGGCGGTTAGCACTAGCGGCGCAGTGCTTTTTTCCGGCTTTTAGGTGGGCTTTTGCGAGCTTAGACGCATCAGAGGGACTCACTGTGATTGCTTCTGCAATGGAGACTCACGTTGAGGCGCATTTGTTGAAGGGCAAGAAGTTGATGGATAAAATTGCAAAATTGAAGAGTTCCAGTACTCAAGATCTTGATCCCAGGCTGGTGCCCTCCGTTCGCGAAGATGCGAGGATATCTGTGCTGAAGCACTTATTGTCTCCTGATCTTGGAAATGGAAGCACACCAGTTGTTTCCATTGTCGGGTTCGGGGGGAGTGGAAAGACCACCCTTGCTAGGTCTCTCTTCAACGATGATTCAGTCAAGGCCTATTTTCAGGTCCGGGTTTGGGTTCACGTGGAGGCCGATTTCTCTGACGATAGAAAGATGGCCATAAAGCTTCTGGATTCCTTGCTTGTTCAGTATTCAGAGGAGGCAGAACTGGAATCGCTGTTCCATCTTTTACAGGACTCTTTTTCCGGGAAGACTGTCCTTGCTGTATTCGATGATGTTTGGGATGATGGCTCCAAATCATGGGAAACATTGATCAACAAGTTGTTCGAGAGTAGCGAGGTGGGAAAGTCGAGAATCCTAGTAACAACAAGAAGTGATGTAGCTTCTGGAACAGTCCATAATCTAGCTCCATTGTTAACAGCAGATTGTCGGTTAATCTTGAAGAGTTCAGTCAATGCCGAGAGCTTGCATAGGACAGTGAAAGAGCGCCTTGTGAAAAGATGCGAGGGCTCGCCACTCGTTGCAAAGATATTGGGAAGGAAGCTGCAAACCAAATACAGTGTTGCAAGGGAAGTATTTATGGAGGAAATATGTATGGTGCGTTTTCCTAAACTCTATCGTACTTATGACAACTTACTCCCGTATATGAAAGCATGCTTACTATGCTGTGCCAATTTACCTAAAAGCTCTGTCCTGGATTCTGAAAAGATTATCACATTGTGGATGTCACAAGGCTATTTAGGTTATCATAGTGCAGCTTCTAACTGCTCTTATAAGCTTTTACCATATCTTGATGTGGAAAGAAAAGGCTTTGAATGCTTGAGTAGATTGATTCATCATTCTTTTTTTCAAGAGATTGCATCACAGTCAATTCACAAGCTTTCATCTCACATCAGGCTGATGTGCAAGATGCCTGATGATGTTCATGATTTTGTAACATACATGATTCAGGCTCATGATAATGGTCGGCGAAGTTTCTCTCCTAAGATTCCAGTTAATTTAAAATTCGATCGCATAACTGCGTTGATTTTATCTTCTTGTCAAGTGGAAGAAGTCCCAGGTGAGGTTGAGTTTATGAGTCGTCTCCAGTACTTGGATTTGAGTGATAACCCGCTAAAGCAACTACCACCAACAATGTGCAGATTATTCTATCTGGAATTCCTAGATGTTCATTTCTGCTATCTTCTATCCTGCCTTCCTGATAATATTGAAAAGCTGCAACAAATGAGGCACTTGAGGATGAATCATACAACAGAAGAGTTGCATTATTTGCCAGAAGGGTTTGGGAATTTGACCTTAATGCGGACTTTGGATGTCTTCAGGGTTGGTGGAAAGTACAAGGAAGCTGCTAGTATGTTGATGCTCCTTGCTGGTCTTGTAGACATATGCATTGTTGTTCATGGAGAGGTAAATCTTCCTGATGCATGTTTGGATATCAAGTTATTTTTGGTAAACTTGGAGCTAAGTTTCGTAGGGGAAGGGCGCGATCAAAAAATTGCAGCATCTATTGAGGATATGGAACCACCTCCGAACTTAGAAATGTTGAAGTTTGAGCATTATCCGCGACTCAAACTACCGAGGTGGATTCTGTTTGATTCTCTTATCGAGAATTTGAAAAGGTTGAGTATAAAATCAGCTGCAAACATCTGTTCCTTGCCAGCCTTATGGAAATTGTCAAGTCTTGAATTTCTTTGGCTGTATGATATTCCAAATCTGAAGCACTTAGGCTGTGAATTCTTCGGGCTTACCAGCACGTCGCAGCAGTACGATTCTCCAGGGTCAAGCAGTCAGTACATGAGTTACAGTGATGAGGAGACTACATCTGAAGATGCCATGCAGGATGCTGAAAGAGATTTCATCGAGGAATTAATGAATGATCACAGTGAAGAAATTACTGTTGAAGATTCCTTTCAGGATGCTGAAAGAGAAGAAGCAACAACATTTTGCAGTTTAAAGACATTGAGAATTGAATATTTGGATAATTGGGAGACATGGGAAGATGCAAATTATGAAGATGATGAATTCAACATCAAAGTGATGCCATGCTTGGAGGAGCTATTCATTGCTCACTGCCCCAAACTTCAAGGATGGCCGCTTTGCATCCTTAAAGATACACCATGGTATAAGGATTCTTACCCGATGGAGGCCAAGAACACGGTATGCATCACATCTTACATGCAGATCTTATCTTACATTTTGCTATTAGCAATTCAAATGAAACAAAGCTGTTTAATTATCATTTTTAAAAAATTGATTGTATTCTTTGTTTTCGTGCTATTTAAGGGTGAAGAAGAGCATGATACTGATGATAGGAATGTGAAGCTGCCATCACCGGAGTATTCTTCTTCAGCAACCCCAGCTGATGACAAAAATAAGGTATTGCACTTTCTAAAATAAATCGAAAAGCTGAACAGTTGTTTGTAAACAGTTGTTTCATCAAAAATAAATCGAAAACATTGTTTCTAAACAGTTGCAGGGGACTAATGTGGCATCAAAAGCTGCGTACATAAACTTGAGGAAGTTTGTGCGCGATGCTTACATGGCTAAGGCTCCAGCACAACATTTGAAGGTCTCAATCCCAGAAGGTGTTCTGGGGATGAAAGCGGAAACATCGTATCTCCAGCTTGACTATCTACATGACTGGTTCGAAAAAGATCGCTCAATATTTGCCGAGCAAATGTGTGTATGGAGCAAGTAAGTAAACCATCTTTACATTTATAAATCATCCCAAATTAAACCTTTCGTTTATATAAAACTGTTGAAATGTTTAACTTTTTCTTTCGCTTTTGCAGGCATATTTATGAACTCATGACACCTTCCGACAAGGAGCGAGTACAGATGGCTAGCTATGCTCTAACTAGTACAGTTGGTAGACAAGAGCATTCTAGTAGGAGAGCTGAGAATCTTGTGGACTTCATGATGGAAAATAAAGCAAAGATATACCTTGTTCCGTTTCTTAGACCGTAAGGCTTTCAAATTAGCTGCACGCTTCATTTCAACTTATTTCCATTAAGGTTAATTTTGATCTAAAAGCTTGTTAAATCTTCTTATTTTCAAAATACCATTCTTCAATTTGCTTAATTTTGGTTAAGTTCTGTTCTGAAAGCAAAATGAACTGACCTGAGTTTTTTGCCCTTCCCTTCTTCTCATGCTAACATTACTCATCACTTCTTGTTTCCTTCCTTTCAGTGGACACTGGAAATTGCTTGCAATCGTACCGGAAAATGAAACAGTTTACTGGTTCGATTCTCTGCAGGAAAACATCAGTCCAGAACTGACCAGATTTTTGAATATGTAAATCATTTGAAATAAATTTACTATCTTTTAAAAGATTTTATTGAATTCAACGTAACCGTATTCATGAAGTATCCTATTTGCTGAAGGGTTGGGAGAAAGTATGCCACCAGAGGCCTGAACTCTGCAGTAGCACACAATAGTTGCCAGTTGGAAGGTTGTGGACATTAAGGTAAGTTTTCTGTCTTAAAGCTGCAGTTTTTTTGTTTTGTAGCATCAATAACTAATGTTAATGGGTGTTATTAATTTTAGCACAAAATACAAGTCGATTATTGGGAGTGTGGCTACTATGTTATGATCTGGATGGATAAAATAGCCCGTGAAATTCAGGACTTGAATTTAGAAACAGTAAGTTGAATGTCTAAGTATAAGTGTAGTCCATTTATCAGTGAAACTGTAATGTTTATGGAATGTATGTTTCTATTGTAGCACTTTCCGGGGGATATAAGTTCATATGAACCGGGCAAGCTCACGGAGGTAGACTGGAAATGGTGCGCACATGTTATGCCCAAATTTGTGGCATAACGCATTAGTTAGCAGCGGAAATGCAGGCATGGCAATTGTATGCCTGAATTTCATGAATTTGCACTTTACATTGAGTTGGTATTACTGAATTTCATGAAGATTTCATACCATCTATAGAATATTGTATGAATGGTGAATTTGGCAGAAACGAGGGGAAAGAAGAAGATACAGAGAGATTGGGGAAGAAACGCAATTGTAATGAATTAATTCTACTTTACCAAATCTCCTATATTTAAACCACCAGCACGCCACCAGTTGTCAACGGTCAACACACTTTGCCTCCATGCTACGTAAAGACCAATTTGCCCTTCTGTCTAGGAATAAGATGTGACAAACTCAACTGATATGCACACAACATCACAAAGCTCAACTGATCGGCACCAAATATCAAAATCTCCAACTCCAAACATCAATACCTGCAACACTGAAATTTCAACACAAACAACCATATTCGTTAAGAACGAATTAGAATTAAATATTTTAAAAATTAACAATAAAACTCAATTAAACTAATATTTAAAGTCAAAATAAAACCGAAATCAAAATGAGAACCGGACTACTATTAATTTACGTGTCTTACCCCATAATTTCACCCTTTTTTTAATCATCTAGTACATTTATAATTCAATTAGATGAGATTGAACCACATTAGAAAAAGATAGAAAGATAGAAATATTTGTAGAAGTGGATGATGTAGAATAAATTGGTAATTAAATGGAAAGATTAAAAATAAAACAAATTTAACAAACAAGCCTTATAACCACCTTAATAAAATTGTAAGTATTAATTGATTCAGCGTATGACATCATCGACTTAATAAAAAACAGATTCAAAGGTGAATTTCCTAACACGGTCTTTTGTTTCAACATTCAAGGCCCGGTTCAACCGATGGTTATATGACAATATCCCAGCCCATATAACCTTTGTGCTCAGACAGATCAAAGATCACGAACATGCAAAACGAACTCGAACTCGAACACAGGCATATTCGATCTCGACTCGACTTGTTTAAAGCCCTAGTTTGAAGTGCAAGAAGAGAATACAATTATTACCATGCATTATGATCTCGACTCGACTTCTTTAATGCATTATGCCAGAAATTCAGGAATAACATGCGAGCACCATTTCCAGTCTACCTCCCTGAGCTTGTCCGATTTGTAGGGACTCTCATCCGTCGGAAAGTGCTACAATAATAACATACATGTATTAACATTACCAGCTCAGAAAGACTGTAATATCATTCAAAAATCAAAATAGACAACATGTGTACTTTGCGTTGGACTTACTGGTTCTAAACTCAAGTCCTGAATTTCCAGGGCTATATTTTGCATCCAGATCATGACGTAGTATCCACACTCCCACTTGTAAACCTGTCTTTTGTGCTGAAATAAAATAAATGAAAAACACATAAGCCTTAGTTCTTGATGCAACGGGAAAATAGAACACAAAAGTAAGATGAGTGAACTTACTTTAATGTCCACAACCTTCCAACTACTATCATGTGCTAATGTAGAGTTCAGGTTTCTGGTGATATACTTCCTCTCCACCCTTCAACAATTAGGTGAATTGATCAATATGATTACATTGAATTGCAATTTGATTGAGAGAACGATGAATATAGTTTAAGAAACTAGGAAAATGATTACATTTCTATGAATTTGGTTAGGTCAAGACTGATGTTTCCCTGCAGAGAATCGAACCAGTAAACTCTTCGGTTTCAGGTACGATTGCAAGCAATTCCCAATGTCCACTGAAATGATGGAAACGAAATTGAGAAAAATAAGATTGGCAAAATACTCAGAACCTGTTCTTTTCAGTTTTGGAGATGAATCAAACTGAACAGAAAATTGACAAATTGAAAATAGTACCTAATAATAAGATAACTTAACTAACAATATTCATCAAAATAATTTAAACCAAATGGAACTGAGTTGAAATGAAGCTCAGTAAAACTGAAAAGAGTAGGGTCTTACGGGCTTAGAAATGGAACAAGGTATATATGTGCTTTATTTTCTGTCATGAAGTCAGCAAGATCCTCAGCTCTCATATCAGAATGCTCTTGTCTACCAACTGTTTTGATTAGAGCACTGCTAACCATCTGCACTCGGTCCTTGTCAGAGGGTGTCATGAGTTCATAAATATGCCTACAAAAGCAATAAAAAAGTGTTGAAATATCACACTAAAAGTTCAACATTTCAATTGAATATAAATTTTAGTTTTGGGATGATTTTCAAATGGAAAGATGTTTAGACTTACTTGCTCCATACACACATTTGCTCAGCAAATATCGAGCGATCCTCTTCGAACCAGTCATGTAGAGAGTCAAGCGGGAGATATGAAGTTGCCGTTGCCTTTCCCAACACACCTTCTTGGATTGACACCTTCAAAGATTGTGATGGACCTTTAGTTATGTAAGCATCACGCACGAACTTCTTCAATTTTATGTACGAAGCTTTCAATGCCACAATATTAGTCCCCTGCAATTTTTCAGGAACAAAATTTTAAACTTGTTAATGAAAAGGCTATGCAACAAAAGGTTTGAACTTATATAGACAACAAGAAATACACAATAACAATTGTATATATCAAGCTGGCAGTAAACATTACTTTTATTACTAACCAAAGCTAAAGTAACACTTTGAAAAACACAGACTAATAAACCCTGGAATTGTGTTGCACCAAAGGGAATGCATGTCAGACATATTTTTAGTCCTAAAAGCAACACTTTAGGGATTAAACTGATACCTTATAATTTATGTTATCAGCTTGGGCTCCTGAAGAAGAACACTCCTCCTGAGATGGCAGCATCACATTCTTCTCAATCGCTTCCCCCTTACATAACACGATCGTGAAGTACAATGAAATTGAAAGAAAATGATAATTAAACAGCTTTGTTTCATCTTATATAATAGTTGTGTTTATAGTACTAGCTAGTAGCAAAAGATAAAGTAAGAACTGCAATTAAGTCCAGAACATACCTTGTTCTTGACCTCCATCGGGTAAGAATCGTTGAACCATCGGGTATCCCTAAGGATGTAAAGGGGCCTTCCATGAAGTTTGGGGCAGTGAGCAATGAATAACTCTTCCAAGCATGGCATCACTTTGATGTTGAACTCATCACCTTCATTTGCATCTTCCCATGTCTCCCAATTTTCCAGATATTCTATTCTCAAAGTCTTTAATCTGCGAAATGCTGTCGCCCCTTCTCTTTCAGCATCCTGCACTGGATCTTCAACAGTAATCTCCCCATAATTAGCTTCAGTGTGATCATTGATTTCCATGCTCAAATCTCTTTCAGCATCCTGCACAGGATGTTTAGAAGTAATCTCCATATCACTATCTTCACTGGAACTATAATCATCGCTCATGAGCAGACTGCTAGCCTCTGGTGTGTCGGTAAGCCCAAAGAAATCACAGCCTAAATGCTTGAGATTTGGAATGTCATAAAGCCAAAGAAATTCAAGACTCGACAATTTCCACAAGGAAGGCAAGGAACTAAGATTTGCAGCTGATCTCAAACTCAATCTTTTCAACTTGTTGATGATAGAGTACTCAGCTAGAATCCAGCTTGGTAATTTGAGTCCTGGATAATACTCAAACTTGAGCATTTCTAAGTTTGGAGGTAGTTCCAAATCTTCAATCGAGGATACAATTTCTTGATTACGTCCTTCCCCTACGAAAATCAGCTCCAAGTTTACCATAACAAATTTCAAACCCAAATTTGCAGCAGGAAGATGTACCTCCCCATGAACAGCAATGCATATGTCTACAAGATGGTAAAGATTACTCAACTTGTTAATAGCATCCTTGTACTTGCCACCAATCCTGAAGACATCCATAGTCCGCATTAAGGTCAAATCCTCGAATCCTGATGGCAAATCATGCAACTCCTCTGTTGTATGTTTTATCCTCAAGTGCCTCAATTCTTTCAGCATTCCAATCTTTTCAGGAAGGCATGATAGAGTATAGCAACAATGAACATCTTGGAATTCCAGATAATGTAATTCGCATATTGTTGATGGTAATCGCTTCAGCGGGTTATCACTCAAATCCAAGTATTGCAGGCGACTCAGAAGACTAACCTCATCTGGGAGTTGATCCAGTTGACAAGAAGACAAAACTAATGTAGTCGTAAATTGTATTCGTCGAAACAAACCTGGTTCCACTGGAATCTGATCAACGGAACTTGAAAAGCTCCGCTGACCATTAGCGTGAGCCTGAGCCATGTATGTAACGAAATCATGAACATCATCAGGCATCTTGCACATTAGACTTATATCAGATGAAGGTTTATGTATTGACTGTGATGAAATCCTTTGGAAAAAGGATAGATCAATCAATCTACTTATGCATTCAATGCCCTTCCTTTCACCATCAGGATATGGTGAAAGCCTATAAGAGCAGTTAAAACCTAGTGCTGCAGTAGAATGATAACCTAAGTAGCCTTGGGACATCCAAAGTATGATAATTTTTTCAGAATGCAGGATAGCGCTTTTAGGGAAATTGGCACAGCATAATAAGCATGCTTTCATATGAGGAAGTAAATTTTCATAAGTGTGATAGAAATGAGGAAAACGCATCATACACACTTCCCCATTATACTGGTTGAGAACCGACTCTATAAAACTGCTCTTGGATCGCAGTTGGATTCCCAATATCTTGGCAACCAGTGGCGATCCCTCGCATCTTTTCGCTAGCTTTATCTCAATACTCTTGCTTGCGATGTCAACGTTGGCTACAGTCTTCATGATCAATTTACATTCTTCCACTGACAATGGAGCTAGAGTATGGAGGATGCCAACAGCACATGCTCTACCACTCCTCGTTGTCACTAAGATTCGACTCCCGGCCTCACTCTTCTCGAATAACTTCCCGATGAACGGTTCCCATGATTTGGAGCCATCCCAAACATCGTCAAATACAGCAAGGACAGACTTACCAGAAAAAGAGCTGTGTATGAGATGGATCAGTGATTCTAACCCGGACTCCTCCTCCTCCTCATACTGAATATACAAGGAATCGAGAAGCATTGTCGCAATCCATCTCTCATCTAAAACAGTGGATGCATGAACCCAAACCCGGACCTGGAAATAGGCCTTGACGGAATCATGGTTGAAGAGAGACCTAGCCAGGGTGGTCTTTCCAATGCCCCCGAACCCGACTATGGAAACTACTTGTCGTCCTGCTTCAGGATCAGGAGACAGCAAGTGCCCAAGCACAGAAACCATATCATCTTCTCGAACAGAGGACACCAGTCCTTGATCATCTTCTTCTTCAGGGGAAGTCTTCATTTTGGTTTTATCCACCAGTTTTTTTCCCTTCAACAACAGTGTTTCAACCTGAGTTGCCATGGCGGAAGCAAGCGCGGTGCTTTCCATCGATGCCTTGACGCTTGCATAAGCCCAATAACAACGTGGAAAATAGCACCCTGCCCACAGCACCGTGAAGCGAACTCGTTCCATTCCCGCTGCTGATTCCGCAAACTTGACTCTCCATTTGCCCACTGCATCTTCCATTTTGTACGTTGCCTCTTCAAGCTCATCCATCCATGACAATGCTTCTGATTTATCTTCCAGCATTCTAATCCTGTGCAGCTCATCTCCCAGGGTCGACTCGAATTTTTCCAGAATAACGGCCACCTTCTCTATCATCGCACTCTCCAAACCAAGTCCGCTACCTTCCACCATCAACGACAGTTCACTCAGCAAATATCTCATCCTCTCAACGAAACTTTCCGCCATGGCTTTACACGGATTACTGTAGATTACAGAATTTTTATAGTTAAGTTGGCGGCGTCTTTTCTAAATGGTTTCTGGTGGAGCCCAATGGCGGCTCCGACGTCTTTTTCTGGTCAAAAGAAAATCCGAACAATTCCGGCCATCTGTTCGTATGTTGATCAAAACAACCAAAAGATAATTAAAAAAATTAATATCATGATGATTATATATTTTGTGATTTTGTGCGGAGAGAAATTAACGCATAATTAATGGAACTAACTAATTTGCATTTGCATCTGCATCTTGATGATTATGACCAGGACATGTCAACTACTACGGTAGTGTGTTATTTACTATTGATTTCCTATTCAAAACAATATAAAAAATGACCCATACTCATGTCTTCTAAACATTCAATATTAATATATGTACACAAATCCTTGTCCTGTTATATCTGCGTATTATAGACTATAAAGTACTTGCTGATGCAAAAACCATAGATCGAAAGACATAAAATAGGCCAGCTTTAAAAACACATAAAATTTGATGGTGGGTGATACATCATCTTATTCGGATGTCGTATAATCATGTAGATTCATGTATCAGTATAACCATTCAAATCAGATCCTGGTTGAATATATCCCTAAGAGTAATTAAGGAGATTATCACAAAGGACTTATAAATAATATGATTCTTCTCCAAATCTGTTAGAGAACAAAAATATTTCCCAGATATATCTGGACTATAACAAATAAAACTCGACACTTTTACATGTAGTAGTGTAGTAACATTATTATATATGTATAAACTAAATATTTGTAGCTAGAAGGCTTGTTTATTAGTGACCCTTTTACTCTTTCTGTTTAACACATTTTATACTTATGGTAACATGATGTAGGGAGATTTTAACCGAGAATCGAATAAAAAACTATCGTCGGACAAGCTGAGCAGCTTCGAGCCAGATTCACGAGTCAATATATGAATGGTGTCATGTTATACCTTTTCGGAAAGGAAATCAAGTCAATAAACTGGCGTTTAGAGCCTGAAACTGGCGTTTTAATATTTGACTATAAGGCTGCGTAAGTACTGAAGACTTTGCCGAAATAATAACTCTTGAAATAGACAAAGTCACTCTTGAAATAGACAAAGTCGAGCTTTCCTAAAACGCTGCAGCCTAACTTTCCTTTATGATGTTATAACATGCTCCATGTAATAACATGGTCTCCACAAAACTGCCAATCAAACGCTGGTGCTTAGATACTGGTTTTGTACGTATAATGAAAACTGAAACGATAGAATTTCATTATCGAAAAGGAAAGAACAAAACAAGAAACTTTAGCAGAAACAAAATCTATATCCTTTAATGTTACAAAACAAGAAATTTAGAACAAAAGAAACTTCAGCAGCTAACAGTTTAATCAACAGTACTGTTACACACATTAAAACTAGTACTCTCTTAATTTATTACAAAGAACACAACTAGCTAGTAAAACTTTGTCATGCAGCCTTCACTGAATAAGCTGTTTGAGTTGCAGTAAGGCCAAGTACTAAAACGGCAGCAATAAGAGAGATGATAGACCATGGACTGCTGAAATAATCACGTCCTAACATTGCAAACCATCTGGTTAATGCTGCTAGTATCTTATGCCACCAGTTTCGGCTATAATCGTTCAGCAGACGACATTCTTTGACGAAATGGAACTCCTTTGGATCAGGCAAGAACTCTTTGTAAAGGCTATTAAAGAGATCTGCCACTTTCTGATTGCTACCAAGCTCGTTCGTAATGATCTCGTGTTCACTAAGAAGTTCAACATCTTTGGCAGTGTCAATCAGGTTATCCAAGAATATAACACTGCTGGTTGTATATTTGGAATTGTATCCAGACTGTTCAAAAGCTATTGTATTCCTCAGAAATGTTTCTGTGGAATCATTAACCCTTAATGGTGGAATGGTTAGCACTCCATCCTTGTTATCAAAATTAACATCCAAGAGATAACTTCCACTCCCTCGTCGGAACTTGACTCCAGCAGCATTCAATTCTGTTGCAGATGGACATTTCGCAAAATCGGTTTTCCTTTTAACTTTCTTTTTATCATGCTCATCATCTCTGGATTTGTCTCTCTGGCTTGGCCGGTGCAGCAGCGATAGAAACTCAACAAAATGCCTTGCAAAGCGAAAATCGCGCTTCAGGGATAGTTTTCCTGTGTTTCCTACATCCTTAAAGTACTTGTGTGCTAGTTCATTGAAAGAAGGTGGATACATAGTATCATCATCTGACCATTTTGCCAATTTGTTCAGAACAAATTGGTCATATAGTGTATGAACATATCCAAAGGGAAGCTGATTTTCGAAAAGAAGCAAATCATGTAAAATTTCACTTGACACCCAAGAGTTATCAAACATTATGTCCCCATTATCCCTCAATTCAACAAAATGGTTCTTCAAGAAAAGCTCTACAATGAAAACCCCATCCAACAAAATCACCTCAGCTGGTGTTTTGTCATTTGCTAGATGACGGACATAGTTATCTTCATAGCAACTACACACAAGTTTTTGTTGGGCATCAACAAAATCAACCAAGTCGGATAAAGAGACTCGGAATGTGTGCATAAAATTTTTAAGATATTTCAACTTGTCTACTTCCATAGCCTGGACTTGGTTTTCACCATGATGAATGAAACCAATGGAGATCAATCTAGGAGTATAAGCTTCTTGATTCTTGTTACGGTGTTTTTCAGGGACCTTATAAATGCAAACTGTACCATAATTGAGAGTATCTGGAGAAAGCTTGGATAACTTATCTGTGATTGATGCCAAACATTTATATTTGTCTGATTCTGGCAAAGGGAGTGTTTGAGCAGGAAGCTGGAGAACCTCAACTCGATGGTTCGCCGGGTTTTCATGAATATTGACAACTATGTCACCCATTCTGCATTCAAGGTTCAATCAGCTAGGTCAGGACAATATCATGATCTGTATGTTCTTTAACATTTAGAATCCAGAAATTTGTACAGTTTGCATCTACGAAATTAAGGGAAAATAAGGAAATGAAATCTCAAGAGATGAATCTATGCAATATTTTAACTCATGAGCCTTAGGTGATAAGGCAATTTACTTGCAAGAATTTAGGAAAATTAAGATACCTTAGACTCAGGACCAGGTGATCAGTTCTTGAAATTTGCTGTTTTTCAACAATTGGATGATCACTGGGGAATTAATTCGCATTCATCTTCTTTGTTTTTGAGAATCTCTCCGAGAAGAATTAAATTATAAAAATCCAAGTTGTTAAGTCTACTGTGAGACAAGAAAAACGTCTCTTTCATTTTATTAAACATTAAATATTAGCTGTCACATTAGTCAACTATCTAAAAACAATATACATTTATTCAGGTCATGTTCAGTTCAGCTGAAATGATTCTAGATGTACATGATTTGGGCCAACTGGTATTGAAAGTATATGGGTTGTACTGAAAATAGATGATTTCGGGTGTTGGAAGTAGATAATTGAAATAATTAATATTAAAATTAGATGATTGTAGTTTAAAATAATTGGAATAAGAGGAGTGGACGAACTCTAATCATCTCAGATACTAATCAATATGATAGCTGTCTGTCATATGTCATCCCATTCATCATTCATAGCAATATTAGATAATGCAGGTCGCAGGATATCACATGTCCCGGTCATTAATTATTCATAGCAAGCCAGACATAATTTTATCTAATTTTGGTTGATCCAATACGTACGTGACTATTCTGAAAAAAATTCCAATATCTTTGACCATCCATTTCACAAAACAATTTTATTCATGCAATTCTCGTATTTGAAAGAATATTAATAGATCGAAATACGCAAAAGCATGCTGCACAAAATTCACATTTGGAAAATTTATTATAATTTTTACAGATAACTAGACAATCCATAAAACAAGTACTAAAAGAACATATTATTTCTTTCTGACGAAATACAGTACATTTTTGGTATGTTTATTCACTAATAGACTCAAATAATAATGAAAAATTTATTATACAAACTCTCGGGTTAGTTCGTTTGACCATAATGAGTAGGACGAATGTTTTCTCGAGCTCATATTTTTATCAGATTTTTAAAAAAAAATTAAAACCACCAGAGGTGGGGTGATTTATTAGGCTCCCCGGACCTTAATCAGCTCAAAAGAAGAGATTTGTCCAATGTGTACAATGAGTTCAAGAAAAACCCTAACAATTAGGATGAAAAAACTTGAGATGTCCAAGAAAAACCCTAACTGAAAGGATGAAAAAACTTGAAAAGGACAAAGTTTCGAGCATGTAGTCAAAAATTTCTAATCGGTATACTCAGCTGATCCAGGTTAGTGCACACCAAGCATAACACAAGTCGAACACAAGTTTGCCTCAACGAGAATAACAGTTCAAAGATCATGTCGGTAATCATCAAGCCGAGCAAGATGAAAAGCTAGTTAGACCTTTGACTGTGATTAGAAATCAAAGACTGTACAAAAGAGTCTAATAGTATGAAGGAAAGTTCCGAAATTGATGATGTTGTTTCACTGAGTTTCATTGGGATATCTCAGCATCAATTGTTTCACTAAGATATCCTAGTGAAACAACATCATTAATTGTTTCACTAAGATATATGCTGAGATATAGTTTCTAATAAAGGTTGGAAGTATTTTATCATATACTCCGTAGATAAGAGTTTCTAGCACACCATATAACCCAAACAACAATGGCATGGATTATTCTTGTTTTGATCAAATTTATTTGTGTGTTAGAAAGGTTTATTTGTCTTTTTAAATTAATTAGTTCATTTATAATATTTAAATAAAATAGTAAATGAAGAAAATTTAAAATATTTAAATAATTTTTTATTCAAATTAATAATTAAAAATATACCAAAATTAGAGTTTAATAAAAAAAAGAAAAAAGAGACCCCCTCAGATTTAATATGCACCGACGCGCATGATTTCTTGCGATACCACGGCGGCAATGGTAGGCAGGGCATCATATAATAATAACACCATACTAGCTAGTAAACACGAAACCATATATATACTCTCGTCAAGCCATGGCTGATCAACACCACTGTCACCACGGTAATTAGTTTCCTGGCGGTGGCGGTGGCGGTTCGCAATGGCATCATTTCAAAAAAAGTTGATGGAGCTTCAGCTTGGTGTGGCAAAAAATGAAAATATAAATAAGTTTCAGAACATGTACATAAAGGCTCATCAAGCACTGGAAGATGCA
Organism: Cruciata laevipes; assembly: GCA_963678965.1. Classification (NCBI taxonomy): domain Eukaryota; kingdom Viridiplantae; phylum Streptophyta; class Magnoliopsida; order Gentianales; family Rubiaceae; genus Cruciata; species Cruciata laevipes. Next base: position 22,324,679 of record OY787642.1, read on the forward strand.
GAGGGCAAAAGAATCATGGATAAAGCTGCTCGGAAGTTGATAGAAGAGCTTGAAGAGGAGGTGTATGAGATGGAGCACTTGCTGGATGAATGGGCATTCAAAATATTAACCCAAAAAAAGTCAACGCTGAAGGATAAGGTGCGCTTGCTTATTTCCTGTTTTAATTTGTGTTATAAACAAGCTCCTGATATGTCCACGAGATTCAATGATCTTGATGGAAGAGTAGATCGGCTGTTGGAACAGGCTGATAAATATAAGTTATCTACGCGTTCTGATACTACGAATGATCGTGGATTATATTACTGCGGCTCTCCGTATTTCGATTCAGATTCAAGGGTTTTCGGGAGAGATTCCGAGAGGGAATGTTTGATTCCGGTTGTACTAGAAGCTGCAGAAAATGGTGTAAAGGTGATCTCCATTATAGGGGCTGGTGGGAGTGGAAAGACCACACTAGCTCATTGCCTTTACAAGGATGACAGAGTGAGGGATAATTTTGATGTTATGAAATGGGTTATTCTTTCAAATTCATTTGATTCCGAAAGGATTCTCAGAGCACTTCTTAGGTATGATCATCACAGCGTGGGAGCAGGGTTTGATTCGTTGTTGGAACTTGTGAGAGAGCGATTTTCTGGGAAGAAACTTCTTCTTGTGTTGGATGATGTGTTTGATAATGTGCTGGAAGATGTTTCGGGTGCACGTAGAGCAAGGAGGGAGCAACTTTGGTGTTTGATTCATAATGTTGCTCCGGGAAGCGTAATACTGGTGACAACTGTGAGCAAGAATGTGGCGAAAGAAGTAGGGAGTAATCATGAGCACTTGTTACGCCCTCTGCTAACCTTGGAATGTTGGTTAATAATCAAGCACATTGCGCTGTCTGGAAAGCCTCAATTTAGCAAGGGATTACGAGCTATAGGGTTGAAATTTGCAAGACAATGCAATGGTTCGCCACTTGTTGCGAAGATTATAGGAGGCGTTTTGCTAAGTTTTGCAATGCATGAATACTGGGAACATGCTTTGGGTGTGGAGATATGGAAGAACGAGGAATTCGCTATGCATCTTTACTATCATCAATATGTGAGTTATCAGAAATTATCAGCTCAGCTGAAAACTTGTTTTTCTTACTGTGCTGTCTTTCCTAAAGATAGTTACATAGATGTTGAGAGGTTTATAAGATTGCTGATAGCTTTGGGTTATGTAAGTAATCCAAGTAGTGAGACAATGACGGTAAAACTCGGGGGCTATGCTGCATTAGCAATGTTGGAATCGATGTCTCTCCTTACAAATGCCAAGAGATCAATTCACAAAAATAGAATCACCAGTTACAAGATCCCAGAATCAAGCCATTCGTTCGCACAATATGCCCGCCCTGATCTTACAATGCTAGGCCAGCTGGAGAAATTAGATCGTGATCAGACCAGAAGAATGAGAAGTTTTGTCATTTTTTCTCCTTGTATACTTCCCCAAGGTTTGTTCAAGAAAATGAATTATGTCAGGGTATTGGTGTTATCTTGTTGTGAGTTGGAAGAGCTCCCAAGTGATGTATCAAGTTTGACATTCTTAAGGTTCATGGACTTAAGCGCGAACCCGCTCAAGGAATTGCCTGAAACCATTTGTATGTTGCTTTGTCTGCAGTCTTTGTATCTTCACTCCTGTTATCAACTCATGTCTCTTCCTCAGAAGATAGGGGACCTTGGATTGAGGCATCTGAGGATTAACTACACTACAGATGAGTTACATAATTTGCCTCAAGGATTTGGGAACTTGACCTCAATCCAACCATCAGATTCCTGAGAAAAGTTTCTGTTGAATCGTTTATGGTGAACTGTTGGATATTCAACACTCCATTCTCAACGTTAAAATCAACACCCAGGGGATCACTGTCAGTAATTTCCTTAAAATTGACACCTGTAGCTCCCAGCTCAGTTGCGGTTGGACAATATTACTTCCGATGGTTTTTTGCCTTTAGCGAACACGGAAGTCACAAAGTTATGTTCATAGCAACCACATGCAAGTTTCTGTTCAGCCTCGGCGAACTCAACCAACGCAGATAAAGAAACTGATGGAAATTTGTCTAGGAAATCATTAAAATATTTTAATTTGTGTTCTTCCATAGCTTGAAGATGGATTTCACCGTGATGTACCAAACCGATTGAGACTACTCTCGGCATATAACCTTCTTGATTCTTTCTGCGGTATTTTTCAGGTACTTTGTAAATGCAAACTGTACCATAATTCAATGTATCTAAAGAAGTTTTAGATAACTTATCTTGGATTGATGTCAAACAATCATCGCCGTTTCCTCTTAATGGAAGAGCCTGATCAGTAAGAGGATTTTTTTGAACATGATCAGCATCTGTTTCCTCGGGTGGAATATCAACAACCACCTCAGCCATTTCCTGAATGCATATCAGTAAATTAAAACCAGAGAAACTGATGAAAAACCAGTAATTAAATCATATCAACCCTCAAACAGTTAAAACATGAAGCTGATAAAACCAGGAACTAAAAGAACTACTATTACAAACTAAATAACAATCATTACCAGCTTATAATTGACCGGACTCGAGAAGAGATCAGATACTTTAATACTTGGGAGAGGAGATAGTTGATTGTGAATTTGTGAGGTAAGGCCACTTCTAGGTTTATATATGGATTGAGCTTTTGCTCTATCACATAAACAAAATCATTATATTTGAGGATTCAAGGAAGAAATAGTGTTAATTAAAGTATGATTTGGGGAATCTTACATATATACTAAATCTTCTTGACCAAGTTGATGGTAAAAAACTGGACTTTAATCATATGCATGAACCAAATTTCCAACTCTACTCAAGTCTCCAGACCAGGAAATTTTATATTGTGTACAGACAATTGGACTAATGCTTAATTTGACCAAGACCAGTTCATGAAAACGTTGTCATTAAATTTAGTTGAGTTGACCCCCAAATTTCTTTTTCTCAGCATTGTTAATTTCTCTACAGAAAAACTGTTATATCAATCCTTGTGATCAAGTTGTAGTGATAACTCACCAACTTATCCCATGGTTTTAAAGTAGTAGTACCTTGGCTGGAAATGGCAAGAAAATATCTGCATTTGAATATATCGGTCGCCGAAATTCCACATCATGTTGCCACTAAAATACAAAACTCCATTCTGCAATCTAATTATCTTTTCCCACGTTTTGTCATGTTGCCAAACTCCTACTTCTTGTCATGTTTCCAGAAATGATTCTTGAATAGTTGAGCTGCTGCAATATTACAGAAAAAGAATTTTTAATGTTGTTCTAACTGAATTACAAATGTACTAGATGGTTTTTTTTTTGTTTTTTAAAAAGGTGAAATTATGGGGGTAAATTAATAGTAGTTAGATGGCTCTCATTTCAATTTCGAGTTAATTTGGACTTTAAAATATTTATAGTTTAATTAAGTTTTATTGTTATGTTTCAAAATATTTAATTCTAATTCGTTCATAAAAAATATGGTTTTATTTGCAGGTTTTTGATGTTTGGAGTTGGAGTTTGATGTTAAGACCTGGAGGTTTGATATTTCACGCTGGTCAGTTGAGCTATTGAGATCATGTATGCATATCTGTTGAGTTCCCTGATGATTAGGAGTTGGGCTTTCGGGTCCATTAGCCCAAGTCAAAATAAAAAATACGCAAGTCAACATTACCGTTTTATGAAATTTCTCAGTTATGGGCTTGCCCCCTAAATATTTCTGAAATTTAAGGCCCTATTTCTTTCATTATATCCATAATTTTAAAAGAATTTTTTATATTCACTAAGATTCTCTAATTTTATGAGTATTAAATTGTTGATCATTTAAAATTTGAGTAATGATAGAGAGGCAGAAAAATTATAGGAAATAAAAATATGGAATGATGTGTTATTATAAGTGCCTATTTCATATCATCCTTTCCAAAATAAATAAATCTTCTTTTTTTGAACCATTCCTTAGTTGTTGGCTGCAAAGTTACAATCGAGGTGCACCTTATAAATTTATGAAAGTAGAAGTTGATTAATACTTATAAATTTCAAATTTGATGTCTTTGAGAACGAATTGGTCCTGAATTGTATATTTAGTTTTAGGAGTCACATTACGATAAATATGGAAGAAATATAACTAAGAGGTGTTTCTTGGTGTCCCATTTGGATATACTGTAATTTAGATAACACTTGACTGCATGATTAACATGGACTACTTTTGGTTATATTTAGTACATAATATCTGGTTTACTTGATTGATAAGCTCATTCAAAAAAAAAACAGTGCTAATGTTTTCATGTCTATCAATTTACTTACATGTAGTCCTGTGATATATGCTAAATATACCTATGCTTCCAACAACTTGTGTGTTTGTAAGTTTACTTTTTTATCTTCCTCTTTTGACATTGATGTAAAAATTGTTTGTGAGCTTCAATGAAAATGATATACTTAATAATTCAAAATGTATAATCTTCTTAGGAGAGTTTTACTGTGGTTTCTTTCTTCTTCATAAATGTAAAAAAGTTCTTACTTTTGTTCGAAGAATGTGTGGTGATGTTCTTGTGCTGTTTGAGATTCTGGCCTGTAATTCATTGTTTTAATCAAGACTCAAATTAGTTCCTTAACTACCTAGTTTAATATAAAATACCTAGCTTAATATAAAATGCTAATAAGTTCACATGTTTTCAAGTTAGGGAAAGCTTAATATTTTATTAAAGTATATACTATCTCTCAAGATACTTCTAAAAGTTAACCCAACAATCCCGACACTACTGATTACTTGATACGGGGGTGTGTCAAAGAGAGTCAGGGATCCGATTCTTGACACTTGATGCCATCCCAAGTAAAGCATGTATAATTGATTGGAAGAAGAAATATATTTAAAAAAAATAAAAAATTCTTTCAAGGTTTCTAGAAACACCCATAGATATGAAAGTGGTATTAACATCCAATACAAGAATAACTAAATTACACGTTAACCCGACTAATAGTGTATGTATTAATACAGTTTGAGTGATATAATAAAAATTGTAATACTCCAAAAACACATCTGCTTGGTACAAAAGGCCATATCCCACATTTAACCACTCAACCAATTAGGCATCAATCATTCATCATCGCAAAAATACTCTCTATCACACAAATGACTGTCTTCTTTAGTACATTTTTCTATCAGTATTTAAATGAAAATATTATTGTACGTTAAATATTGTACAATTTTATAAAATAGATCAAATTTTTATAATAATAAAATTAATATATAAATCATTGACGGTCAAACATGAAATCAATGATTTGTTAAAAGAACGAACACTTATTTGTGACGGTTAAATCATAAAGTAAAAAAAGCAAATAAATAAAGCATAAAGGAAAAAAAACGATTCGGGGGTCTTTTCTTTTTTCTTTTACAGATCTCTTTTTCTTTAAACTAGTTAGGCTCATCCGCACGTTGTGCGGTATATTTGATCACTTTTTAATAAGTATCTAAATATTATAATTTATATAATAAATTTAAATGATTATAGTATTTATACTGACATAGTAATATGAAATATTAGGTGAAATCAAACCAAATATTGAAAATATGATAATGTATATGTATATGGTTTATATTATTGAACGAAATGAAATTTAAAAAATTAATTAAAAACTCTAATAAATGTAATAATGAACCATTCCTCCCAAGCCTAATAGACAAAATATTCCTATTCTATTTCAAACGAACTGAAATAAAAAATGAAAAATAATAGTTTTTGTACAAACTTTCTGAAATAAATCCCAACACAAAGTCTCTATATTTATGGAATAATAATAGTTTTTGTACAAACTTTCTGAAATAGTCAACGATCTAGTCCGTAAATAAACAAAACTCTTAATAAAACCCCCTGCTCAAAAAACTCTAAATATATTTTTAGCAAAAAATTATGAATTCAAGATATATTAGCTAGCGGGTAAAGATAAAAGATGTAAATTTAGTTGAAAAAGAATAATAGGACGTAAGTTAAATAGAGTTTAAAAGGCATATTATTAATTAAGGATAATGAAGTAAAGTAAATATAGTTGGAATTGCAAGGCTATATTTCCTACAATATAAATATTTTTCTGATTCTATTTCCTATGTTGCAACTTGCAAGTAAATTAATATACATATTCCTATATTAATTTATGATTCTATATTGCAAGGCTGTGATTATACTATTGAAATTGGTTGCAAACAAAACATAGAGTGCATATGAACAAAGAAAGTTTGCATTACACCATCGAAATTTAATACCATCGAAATTGGATTTTTTTTATAAACAATATGAGAGTTGTACACCATCCCAATAGCTCTAGGCACAAACAAATCCAAAACACTATGATGTCAAAATCGGTAATATGTATCAAATAGTAATGCAAATTAATGTTTACTTGCAAACATTTTCCGGTACCGCTTGTATGGTACGTACATACATCAGTACAAATAGGCTGAACAATCAAACAAAAATCACTTTGAAAATCAACGAACGGATCGCAGAGCACTTCGCATGTCGATCGATCCCGACTTCGTCACCATATCTTTGCCACGAATCAAAATTGTTCCAGATCTGTTCTAGGAACTCCGCCAGAGAGATGGTAGAGACTCAACGAATGGCGACAGAGTTGTGCTCTGGAGAAGCAGAGACCAACCGGAGTTAATCATCGGTTCATGAGAATCATCGGAACTTGGAGATAGAGGGGCGGCAAAAATTCCAATAGAAAGTAGAAGGGCGGAGATCTGTGCCGCACAGGAGCTCTCCATCAGACCCCTCGATCTCATCGAACAGCCCCTCGTCGATCGTGATAGTTTCAGGCCAGCGTTCTGAACCCCGTCGACGTCATGTAAGAGAGATGAATATGCATGTCCATCCGGCCAGGCCGCAGAATAGCAGGCACGACCACATACCATCAATGAAATTCAGCAATCCCGACAGAGACAACTGCAAATGATGCTCAAACTTAATATAACTGAACTTAATTGAACCAAAAATTAAGTGAATTGAAAGAGTCTAACCTTGGTATCAGGACGTTTGGCACTATACCGATATTTGACCCTGTCGTGAGTCTCGACGCTGCAATCGATGTCCACGATGACGATGATGGAGCGGTTGGTGGTGGTGAGAAGAGTCGGAAAATAGGTCGGCGAGCTCCAAATCGTACACGTTGAACTTGAGATAGTTAGCCATGGCAGTGATGGGGCTTGATTACAGTAAATAGCCTCTCTTCCAAGCTTTTCCAACCTGTATGTACGTAATAATTAATCCATCCTCCTCACGAACCTGTCCAGATCGGAGATCAGATCATGCTTCATCTCCGCCTCTATGGCCAACTTGTCGAAGGTGCTCGGTCCTGGTTCACCGAACTCCAACCGTTGCCACTCCAGCTGAAGAGGTTCACCGCCTTGTCGGAATGCCTGATTATAGAGTTGAATAACCTTTAGGCTACATAGTCAATTATAGAGTTGAATATATAACATTGTACAAAATTATCAAACAACGTGGTTTATGGTATAATAATATTACAGTGAAATATGGTAAAAAATATGTTAATTACAAACAGCCAATAATTAACATAATTTGGGTATTCATATATATATCATCTGAGTTTGCATTGACAATTACAAGCTTTTCCGGATATTAATTAGCATTAATATATAACATAATTCAGGTATATCATATATGTCATCTTACCTTGCATTATCAACTACAAGATTTTCCGAATATTAGCATTAATATATTGATTATATAAGCATAATAATATTAGCAAGTTTGCTATGTCATCATTAATTGAATTACTGATCCGACGATTGCACAATATACAAAATTACCATATAAACACCTTCATATTATTCCATATTTTTAATCTAATAAATACCATATTCAGGTTGACTGTCAATATGAAACTACATCGTTTATTCCACACACTTTTTGAAATGAATAACTATTCAACTTCCCTTTAGGGATAATTTATTTTACAGTTATTGATGTTCAAGGTAAAAGCGATAAAATAATTATGCCCCCGACAATTGTCTTTTTCCTTTGTTTGAACTGAAATGAGGGATTTGTGACTTTCTTTTATATGTACGTTCATTGTTTTGCTTATGTTATGTTTATGTGCTTAAATCCATTCAAGTGATCGGAGCCGGAGACATATTTAATATTTCTTTTTTAAATGGAATATGGAGGATTATTGAGACCTCTCAAATCTAATGTTTCCAATGTACTTATACTTTAAAAGACGCATATTTTACTTTTTTTAAAAGCAAATTTTTATTATATTTAAGATTACTAAAAATTGTCCAGAAGCGGAAAAAAGTTACTATACCCTACACTGATTCTGGCGGGCCTGAGTAAAACCGAAAGTAATAATTCCAATGACCGCACCTGCCAGCCTTGCGCCTTAGTAAACTTCTACAGGCATATTGTAACTGACGCGGCCATATCCCGAGCTTTAGAATGATTATGATCAAATAGCTGCCTGTTCCTTGGAACCAAATTCCACCACAGATCATAAGCGCATGTTCGCCAAATTGTCTGAGCATATTTTATTGAATACTTTCTTTGTTTAGATATATTAAGAAATGTTAAAAATGCAAATTGAATTGGAATTAATCTAAGCTACCTAGCTACCATCAATTTAAACTTGGTGTGTCAATATAATATATTCAGAGAGAGTAATTAGTGAAAAACCTATCTAGATAGTTTTTACTTAGAAAAATTACTTAAGTGTTTGTCATGTTTAGTTCTGTATGCATATCGATGTTATGACATGAAAAGTAAGTGCAGAAATGTAAAGACACAAAAATTGTTTACGCTGTTCGGTGCAAACTGCACCTACGTCAGCGGGACCATGTCCAGTCCTTAAACCTTTCACTAAGTAGTCAAGTTCAAGTACTGCATTATACAACTAGTCAACTTATTTTCTACTTCTATGGGTGAAACTGCAAGATCCCCTTGCTGCCGATCGACCTGACTAGGCTCCTCCTATCAGCTACGTCTGATCATCTCCTTCTGAGATATTATGGCCGGTGGCTTTGGTCTGGGGTCTAACCCAAAAAGGATGCGTGATGCTCAGAGTATAGTTAACCTGGTTGCAGGTAAACTTCTTGTAATTGCGTTAAACGCGTCAAGAAACTATGCAGCGGATGTGTCCTAATTTATAGTTCTAGTTGGTGAGACTCCATCACTATCTCGCTCAAGAAACTATGCATGCAGAAATATCTTTATAACAAACTCTCAAATCTTCTGCAATCTGATTCAAACTTTGGATCGTCTGGAATCTTCATTCACACGAATCCTTCTTGGAAGCAACAACTATGACTGTAAGGCTGCACCAATGATGAAGACTTTGCCGAAGTCATGACTCTCAAAAATAGACAAAGTCAAGCTTTCCTGAAACGCTGCAGCCTAACTTTCCTTTATGATGTTATAACATGCTCCATGTCATAACATGGTCTCCACAAAATTGTCAATCAAACGCTGGTGCTTACAATTAGATATCACAAATACTTGTTTACATGAGGGGAAAAGTTGTTTTGACTAAGGTATTGTAAAATAAATCAGTATAATTAAATTAAAATGCATATTAGATCAAATTATATTTTTACTGAAATGAACTAAACCAAACTAAGATATAAATAAATAAGTTTAAGAGAATAAAATCTAACTATGATATATAGTTTATAAATATATAGTTTTACTCGATTTCATTTTAGTTCAACATGAAATAAAATTGGAAAAACTGGACTTAAATATGGAAGGAAAAGTTTCTAAATTAGTGAAAACTCATATTCTGATAAATTTATAATTTTTTATTAATTTACCCATTTTTCATGATATAGTTTCACCTACAAACTCTTCGTATATACAACTTAAATGTTAGTGTACACCGTAATTAACACAAAGTTAGCCTAAACAAATTCAACACCATTTAAAATAGCGTGAAATTCAACATCATTTAATAAAAAATAAATATAAGTTGAAATTCAACAAACAAATATACAACATCATCTATGAAAATAAAAATTAACATCCATTAATTTACAAGCAACATCAAAATAAAATCACGTAATTTAGGCCCTATTTGTTAGAGTCTATTTCTTGTTGAACTAAATTGAACTGGACTAGATTGGAATGTAAATTAATGTATTGAAAAAGGATTCAACATGAATGAATTAATCTGAATTTCATCCAATTACATTTTAGCTAATTGAACTGAACTAAAAATCAAAAAGCACCAAGTCGTCGACTCTCTCCTCCCTCCCCTAGGGTTTAGAGAGAACCTTACAACAAGGATTCCGAAAAACGGCCGATTCCCACCATAATTTGGAGCCAATCTTTCGTTGATTATCATCAGCAACACTGCAGACCTAGAATCACGATGGAGAATGACACCAAAATCGTGATAACAAGTCCCGTACGCCGTTCCGACGCGAGTCCGCCGGGGAAGGTGAACAAGAGCTTTCCGAAAAGGTTTTTGAAGGCTCAGATGGCCGCCGGGATGCTCAATCCCACTGGAATACTGAGCGGCATCGAATTCCCATTCCAAAGGCGAAGAACCGGAGACCGAGCGAGCAAGAACATGAATCGACTGTTCTTCTATCAACCAAGGGAGGGGATCAGTCTTTTGGGAGATCTGAGATCTATAAAGGTTAGCAACAATTTGGGTGGGCTGCTGAACACCGTGAGCTTAATCCTCTCGGTGGTGATTCTCGGCGGTGGATGGCTGGAGAGGCACGGCAGTACCGAGTGCGAGGGTTTCTTCCAGAAGACGATGGTTGCCGTCGGCGTGTTCCTGTTGGTTTCACTCGCTGGCGTGATCGGCGAGTGCTGTGGCGTCCGGTGGCTGTACCTGGTGGTCGACATCTCGTGATTGTACCTGGTGGTCATGTTCCTGTTGATCATCCTGCTCATATGCTTCGGGAGCTTCGGCTTCGTCGTGACGAATAAAGGCGCAGTCGAAGTTTTGTCCGGGAAAGGGTATAAGGAGTATAGGCTTGGGAATTAACCCAATTGGTTGTAGAAGAGGGTCAGTGACAGCAAGAACTGGGCTAAGATTCAGAGTTGCCTTCAGGATGCTAAGATTTGCCAGACTCTCGTTGAGGTCAATTCTGCTAATCATGTTGGTAATTTGGAGGCAAAAAAGGACGTGGAAGGGCCATACACTTTGTCCCATCATGGAGTGATGGAGATATCGATCATGGAGACGAGAGTGCTGAAACTCATGCGGAGACTGGCAATGAAGCCTAGTCCCGCCATGATCTATGAGTCGATGCAGCTGGAACTATCTCGAAGGCCTAATTCCATGGAAAGATGCCCAGATGGTTAATAGGCACACTAATATTGCCTTAGTTTGTTATTTTGTTTTGGTGTTGGACTTTTATTTCAGTTTTTTATTATTGCAAATAACCGACGAGGATCTACAGCTCGCTGAGGTAGGAACTGATGCCCGAGGACCTCCCAAAGGCATCTCGTGGGAGCAAGAAGATGAGGGACTTCACTGGAAGCCCTTCGTTGTAAGGAAAGTTTGTCCAAACGAGACAATGTCAATGGTGACATCATCGGAGTTAGGGATTAGTACTTTTACGGGACCATGTTGTTCACCTTGGACTTCATTATGTTATTTAGCTCAATCCATAGTGTCGCTCACAGATTCTAGCCCCCTACTAGAGGGAGGTTTACCTGCCCATGTTCAATCGCAACTGGACGATTTCCAATAAATTCTGAAAGTAATAAATATTTACCTTAAAAAAAATTGAACTAAACTGATCTACAAAAAAACTCTGGGAAACGGGGCCTAGTCCCACCTTTATCATGTATATCTATGTTCTATCTTCTTCTTTTTTCAGGAGACCAGTCTATTATAATTTACCCTTTATCTGTTCCTTGTGAAACCATTTCAACTGTCAAACAGTTGATTCCTTTTGTTTTACATTTGAAAAAAGAAATCGAATTATCACCATATATATAAATTATACCAATACTCAGAATCCCGGTCGCACTTATTTTGAAAAAAAAAAAAAAGATTTTGAAAGTTGAGACTCGTTTCTCCGACAACGTACCGGCCGGACATCTGCGATCTCAAGTCCCTATTACTAATTAAGGTATTATTATATGTTTCTCTAACAAATGGCGGGAGATGGATTTTCATCACTTTCAGAATCAATTAGACGCAAGTTACGTCTGATTCCTGATGATGTATATGCTCATCTATGGCGCAGTTGGGTATCTACAAAGTACCCGTAAAACACCGAAACCGGAATCAAGAAGCCTATAATATTCTTCGCTTAGTCTCAATGGGTTTGATTCACCAAGGAAAAACCCATCTCCAATCCATGGAAGAATACAAATGGGGATACCTTAACCATTTCTTCAGTCACTGCTTTACCCTCTCTTTACTCTTTACAGATAAGATACGAAAAAGGAAACAGTGATCAATCAGTGTGTGCTTCTGATCATTATCTTTCAATGTTTGCCAACAAAATTTTGGATGCCAATTTGAATGAACAAAAACAAGTTTATTTTGTATTTTCTCTCATAAAGATTCCCAAAATCAAAGGAGATGAATGCAAAATAGTGATCAAAGTGTGGGGAAAAAAACTAAGAAGGTCATCAATGGCGGAAAGTTTCGTTGAGAGGATGAGATATTTGCTGAGTCAACTGTCGGAGAAGGAGGAAAAAATGGACAGTGCGATGATAGAGAGGGTGGCAGCTATCCTGGATAAATTCGAATCAACCCTGGGAGATGAGCTGCACAGGATTAGGATGCTGGAAGACAAATCAGAAGCGTTGTCATGGATGGAGGAGGTTGAAGAGGTAGCTTACAAAATGGAAGATGCCGTGGAGAAATGGAGGGTCAATTCTTTGGGGCGGTTCGCACTATTGGCGCAGTGTTTCCTTCCGGCTTACGCGTCGAGGGGACCGATCGTGATTGCTTCTGCCATGAAAAGTCACGTTGAAAAGCTGCTGTTAAAGGGAGTGAATCTGGTGGCTCAAACCAAATTGAAGAATAATCCTGATCATCTTGATCAGGTAAAATTGGTGTCCTCTGTTCGAGAAGATGATAAGATTCGGGTGCTTAAGCACTTGTCTCCTGATCCTGAAAATGGAAGAGTAGTTTCCATAGTCGGGTTCGGGGGCAGTGGAAAGACCACCCTTGCTAGGTCTCTCTTCAACGATTCCGTCAAGGCCTATTTTCAGGTCCGGGTTTGGGTTCACGTGGAGGCCGATATCTCTGACGACAGAAAGATGGCCATAAAGCTTCTGAATTCCTTGCGAGTTCCTTACAACAAGATGTCAGAGGAAAAATCACTGTTCCAGCTTTTGCAAGACTCTTTTTCTGGGAAGACTGTCCTTGCTGTATTCGATGATGTTTGGGCTGGCTCCAAATCATGGGAGCCATTGATCAACAAGTTGTTCGAGAATAGTAAGGCCGGGAGTAAAATCTTGGTGACAACGAGGAGTGAACGAGCATGCACTGCTGGTGGCATCGTCCATACTCTAGCTCCATTGTCATGGGAAGAATGTGATTTGATTTTGAGGACTATAGATATTTGGTTCTTAAGCAGTTTTACTGCGCAACGGCTAGCGGAAAAATGCGAGGGCTCGCCTCTGGTTGCAAAGATATTGAGACCCAAACTGCAACATTATTCTAATCTTACGATATATTATGACACATGGGAGCGAAAAATGATGGACTTGGTCGACTTATATATGGAGGAAGTATGTATGGTGCGTTTTCCTCACTTGTTTGATACTTATGAAAAATTGCTCCCTGCTCATATGAAAGCATGCTTATTATTTTGTGCCAATTTTCCTAAAAGCACCGTCCTACGTTCTGAAAAGATTATCAGACTGTGGATGTCCCAAGGCTATTTAGGTTATCATAACTGCTCTTTTAAGCTTTTACCATATCCTGATGTTGAAAGGAAGGGCATTGAATGCTTTCGTAGATTGATACATCTATCCTTTTTACGACGGATTGATGGATCACTGTCAATTCATAAAACTTCATCTGATATAAGTCTAATGTGCGAGTTGCCTGATGATGTTCATGATTTCATAACATACATGGCTAAGGCTCATGATAATGGTCGGCGAAGCTTTATTGGTTCTCCCGAGATTCCAGTGGATCCAGGTTTATTTCGACAAAAAAAGTGCATTACTGCTTTGATTTTATCTTCTTGTCAACTGGAACAACTCCCAGATGAAGTTAGGCTTCTGAGTCGTCTGCAATACTTGGATTTGAGTGATAACCCGATAAAGCAATTACCACCAACAATATGTGAATTATATTATCTGGAATTCCTAGATGTTCATTGTTGCTATACTCTATATTGCCTTCCTGAAAAGATTGAAATGCTGAAACAAATGAGGCACTTGAGGATGAAACATACAACAGAGGAGTTGCATGATTTGCCATCAGGATTTGACAAATTGACCTTAATGCGGACTATAGATGTGTTCAGAGTTGGTGGAAAGTACAAGGATGCTATTAACAAGTTGAGAAATCTTAACCATCTTGTAGACATATGCATTGCTGTTCATGGGGAGGTGCATCTTCCTGCTGCAAAATTGGATTGCAAAGCTGAAATGGTAAACTTGGAGCTGATTTTCGTAGGGGAAGGCCGTGATCCAGAAATAGCATCATCCTCAATTGACGTGTTAAAGCCACCTCCAAACTTAGAAATGCTCAAGTTTGAGTATTATCCAGGACTCAAATTACCAAGCTGGATTCTAGCTGAGTCTATCATCAACAAGTTGAAAAGACTGAGTTTGAGATCAGCTGCAAATCTTAGTTCCTTGCCTTCCTTGTGGAAATTGTCGAGTCTTGAATTTCTTTGGCTTTATGACATTCCAAATCTCAAGCATTTAGGTTGTGATTTCTTTGGACTTACCAACACACCACAACAGCAACTTTCTCTGGAGGCAAGCCGTCAGCACATGAACGAAGATGAAAGAGAAGAAGAAGAAATTACCGTGCAGGATGCTGAAAGAGAAGAAGACATTACTGCAATACCTGCAGTAGCATTTCGCAGTTTGAAGACATTGAGAATCGAATACCTGGAGAACTGGGAGACATGGGAAGATTCAAATGAAGCCAACATTAAAGTGATGCCATGCTTGGAGGAGTTAATCATTGCTCATTGTCCCAAACTTCAAGGAAGAAGGCCCCTTCGCATCCTTAAACATACGCCATGGTTCGAGAAAATGGTACGTATCACAGCTTACAGTGCATTGCTTATTTGATATATATTTTGCTGTTAGTAATATAATAACACAACTCTGTCAACAAAGTTGTTTTATATTTTTTCAATTTTATTGAAATTATATATTGCTTACATGTTATGTAAGGGGGAAACACATGAGAACAATATGAAGCAGCCATCTGATCACAGGCTGATAACAAAAATGAGGTATGAGTTAAAGCTTTCGCTAGAGCAAACTATATATGGCCGAACACTCTAAACATGTTGCTTTTGTGACTTAAATTTGTTACATTAGACTTATTGTACAAACATATTTAACAGGTTTTTCCCTTTCCTAAATCATCATTAGATCTAATGCAACACTTTTTCGGGGTTCAAGCTGTGTTTTTCAAGAGTTAAGCAACACTTTTCATATTACCAAAACATTTTAATAAGTGTTGCTAGAAAACTTTTTACTGGCACTTGAAATGTGCAACTGTTAATGTGTAATTTATGCTATGCATATAATTCTTTTGAACCTCCTATTGCAAGGTATTTTTGATTTTATAAACAAATTGGAATTTCTGTTTCTAAACTATTGCAGGGGGCTAATGTGGCGTTGGAAGCTTCGTACATGAAGTTAAAGAACTTTGTGCATGAGGCTTACATGACCAAAGCTCAAGCACAATATTTGAAGGTATCAATCCCAGAAGGTGTGTTGGGAAAAACAATGGTCACGTCGTATCTCCCGATAGACTCTCTACATGTCTGGTTCGAAGAAGATCGCTCGATATTTGCTGAACAAATGTGTGTAATTTACCATATATAAACATTTAATGTATTAATAACAATTAATTTTTTTCAAATATATCATGATGAAAATTGATTCATGATGCTTGCATTGGAGAACAAATGTTCATTTTCAACGTCTCTTTATTATGCATGTAATAGATATTGTACGCATCCCTATAAATATTGTACGCATGCTCTTGGATGAATTGCCTTTTAATGATAATACGAACTGCCATTGTAAATACTATTATCACCTTTATATTTTATATTTTATTAGCTCTTCCAAATGCTCGGAGAATCCGATTCCCAGAGGTGTAAAGATGGCCTCAATTTGCAGAGACTAATAAAATAAGGACTAATGCGGGTTTTTTAGTGTAGACAAAGATAAAGTAAATGGCCTCAGAAAAGCGCGCAGACAAAGCTTTTAAAAGAGAGATCAAATTGTATTGTTTTTAAAAGACAAAGCAAAGCCATAATATTCTATTTTCGAAGCTTGTGTAACGGGCTGTACCAATCAATATACCAACCGCGGCCACTGATCATCTTCATCCTCACAACATTTTATCACAATTCTGCAAAAAACAAATTTTACTGTCTTCGTTTTTCGTCGATGCTTAGCATAATTACTTGATCAGCTCAATTATTAATCAGTTAATTACTTGATCAGCTCAATTATTAATCAGTGATTTCGCTGTCAGTGATTACTTTGATAGGAGATATTTCAACTTGTCAACTTCCATTGCCTGGACTTGGTTTTCACCATGATGAATGAAACCAATGGAGACCAATCTAGGAGTATAAGCTTCTTGATTCTTGTTACGATGTTTTTCGGGGACCTTATAAATGCAAACTGTACCATAATTGAGAGTATCTGGAGAAAGCTTGGATAACTTATCTGTGATTGATGTCAAACATTTATGTTTGTCTGATTCATGTGTTTTAGCAGGAAGTTGAACCTCAACTCCATTGTTCACTGGGCTTTCGTTAATATTGATAACTAGCTCACCCATTCTGCATCAATTCAAGGTTCAATCAGCTATAGGTCAGCACAAATGAATCTCGATCGTGATCTGTTCTTTAACATTTAGAAATCCAGAATTTGTACAGTTTGAAATCAAGGAAAAATAAGGAAGTGAAATCTTAAGAGATTAATCTATGGAATACCTTAACTGAGTCTCAGGTAATAAAGGAAATTTACTAGCAAGAATTTATTAAAATTAAGTAGCAATTGATTTCAAACAGGTTTAGAATGCAATTTCGGGTCTTGTCGGGTCGTGTCGGGTTGTGACTATTCATTGCTTCGGGTCGGGTTCGTGGTGAATTATTGATTTTCTAGTTTCTGTCTTATTATAGAGATCTTGTTATAATTTATCGTGGATCTAAGGTTGTGCATATATTAATGTGTGTTTATTAATTTCAAATGCATCTAAGTTGTGATTAGAATCCATCCTTAGCTCTATGAAATTTTTTTATTTTTTATTTTTATGTTCATCTACTTAATCTTGAGTTCGGGTCATTTCAGTTTTGTGTCGAATCGAGTTCGGGTCATTTTTGGGTTTGGGTCGAGTTCGTGTCGGGTTAAAATTTGTTCGGGTTAATTTCGGGTTCGTATCGGGTCCGGGTCATTTTTGGGTTTGGGTCGAATTCGCATCGGGTTAAAATTTGTTCGGGTTAATTTCAGGTTCGTATCGGGTCGACTTTGACTCAATCGTGTCGGGTCAGTCGGGTTGGATTTTTCGGGTTCGGGTCTAAATTGACGGCTTTAGATATAAGCAATTTTGCAGAACTTGGAATGATTGCAAATTAGTGTTTAATACCGAATATATGAATATTGCAGTTTTGGTACGTAAGTTTAGTCCTTATTTGAAATATTGTACACCTAAAATTATGTGGTTCCACCATGACCGTGCTATCATAAGTTTATGGTATGATTGTATAGACTCAACTATATCCTAACACGCACTGACGCATATGATTTCTTGCGATACCACGGCAGGGTACCATATATATTCATATACATATACATAAACATATTACCATACCAGTCAAGCAGGTAAACACGAAGCCCATATTCGTCAAGCCATGGCTGATCAACTTGTGGCGTCCACGATTAGTATACTGATCGAACGTGCGACGGCAGTATTTCAAGAAAGGATGAAGGAGCTTTTTCTGGAAGAAAAAGAAAAGCTAAATATGCTTCACGAAATGTACAGAAAGGTTCATCAAGCATTGGAAGATGCAGATGGTAAAAGAATCAAGGATGATGCTGCTCGGGTGCTGATAGAAAAGCTTGAAAAGATGGCATATGAGATGGAGGACTTGATGGAAGAATGGACATTCAAAATATCAACCCAGGAAAAGTCAATGCTGAAGGGGAAGGTGCGCTTGTTTATTTCATGTCTCTGTTTGTGTTTTAAACAAGTTCCTGATGATTCGTTGAGATTCATGGAACTTGATAGAATAGTAGATCAGCTGTTGGAAAAAGCTGACGTATATCAGTTGAGTTGAGCCAGTTTATCAAAAGTCTTCTTAATAATGATAACTTTATGAATTCTATTGATGCTCATGAATATAAATTCGGCTCTTCGAATCCACATTTAATACATATATCAAAGGTCCTCGGGAGAGAGTCCGAGAAGGAATGTCTGATTCCAGTCATACTACAAGATGCAGACAGTACTGGTGTTAAGGTGATCTCCATTTTAGGGGCTGGTGGCAGTGGAAAGACCACACTAGCTAGATGTCTTTACAGTGATGACAGAGTGAAGGAATATTTTGACGTTAAGAAATGGGTGTGTGTTTCAGATTCATTTGATTCAGAAATGATTCTCAGAACACTTGTTGAGGATACAAATGATCATGGCAAGCAAATAGGGTTTGATTCGTTGTTGGAACTTGTGAGAGAACAATTTTCTGGGAAGAAATTTCTTCTTGTGTTGGATGATGTGTTGGATTATAATGTGCTGGATGATGTATCGGAAATGGAATTTGTGAGAGAACGAATTTCTAAGAGTAAATATCTTCTTGCTAGGTTAGGTTATGTGTTGGATGCATCGAATGTATTGGGTGTAAGCAGAACAAGGAGGGAACATTTTTGGAATATAATTCATACTGTTGCTCCTGGAAGCATAATACTGGTGACAACTGTGAGCAAAAATGTGGCCAAAGAAGTAGGGAGTAATCACGAGCACGTCTTACGCCCTCTGCTAACCTTGAATTGTTGGTTAATAATGAAGCAGGTTGTGCTGTCTGAAATACCTCAAATCAGCAAGGAAAAAAGAGCTATAGGGATGAAATTTGCAAGACAATGCAACGGCTCGCCACTTGTTGCGAAGATTATAGGAGATCTTCTGCAATCTAAAAAGACTGTTCAAGAGTGGGAAGAAGCTTTGAATATGGAGATGTGGAAGAACGAGAAATTTGCTATGTATCTTTACCATCATCAATATGTGAGTTATCAGAAATTATCAGCTCGGCTGAAAACTTGTTTTTCTTACTGTGCTGTCTTTCCTAAAGATACTTACATAGATGTTGAGAGGTTGATAAGGTTGCTGATAGCTTTGGGTTATGTCAGTGATCCAAGTGGTAAAATAATGGTGGTGAACGTGAAACCCGAGGGCTCTGCTGCATTAGCAATGTTGGAATCCATGTCCCTCCTTACAAATGCCAAGAGATCTATTCACAAAAATAAAATAACTGGTTACAAGATCCCAGAAATATGCCATGCGTTTGCAGAATATGTTCGCCCGGAGATTACAATGCAAGGCCAGCAGAAGAAATTGGATCGCGGTGAGAGTAGAAGTGTAAGAAGTTTTTTGTCATTCTTTCTCCTTGTCAACTCCCCCAAGACTTGTTCAATAAAATTAAATTTGTCAGAGCATTGGTGTTATCTGGTTGTGAATTAGAAGAGCTCTCAAGTGATGTATCAAGTTTGACATTCTTAAAGTTCTTGGACTTAAGCGGGAACCCCCTCAAGGAATTGCCTGGAACAATATGTAGGCTTCTTTTTCTGCAGTCTTTGTATCTTCACTCCTGTTATCAGCTCATGTCTCTTCCTCAGAAGATAGGAGATCTTGGATTGAGCCATCTGAGGATTAACTACACAACAGATGAGTTGCATAATTTGCCTCAAGGATTCGGGAACTTGACCTCGATCCTCACTCTGGATGTGTTTAGGATTGGAGGAAGGTACAAAAATGTTGAAATGTTGCAAAACCTTAATGATCTCGAAGATATTCGCATTGCTGTTCATGGAGAGGTGGAGTTTCTAGATGCAGATCTGGAAAGCAAGAGCAAATTGGAAAACCTGGAGTTATATTTTGTAGGGGAGGGCCGCGATCAGGAGAAGGCGGCTTGCATTGAAAATTTGCTTCCACCCCCTAACTTGGAAATGCTCAAGCTAGAGGATTATCCTAGGGTCAAATTACCTAGGTGGATTCTGTCTGAATCTGTCATCCACAAGTTGAAGAGGTTGAGTTTGAGATCAGCTGCAAACATCAGTTCCTTTCCTGCCTTGTGGAAACTGTCATCTCTTCAGTTCCTTTGGCTCTATGACCTTCCTAATGTCACTCGTTTAGGCCGTGAGTTCTTTGGATTTCGGAGGAGTACTCTTCAGCAACGCCATTCCAAAAATCAGAATCAGAATACATGGAGTTACCCGCAGATCAGTAGAGAATCAGATGATGAGGATATGATCAGTGATTATGATGAAGAAGATGGTGAGGATGATCAAAATGCAACTGCTGGGGAGATTACTGCTGAGAGAGATGGTGAAAGAGCGGAAACACTAGCAGCGTTTCACAGTTTAAAGACACTGAGAATTGAGTATCTGGAGAACCTGAAGATGTGGGAAGATGTAGATGAAGCTGGGGAGAAAAAACTGAAAACATTTTTAGTGATGCCATCTTTGGAGGAGATACTCATTGCTGACTGCCCAATGCTGAAGCTAGGGGCACTGCCACACCGTATTCTTGGAAAGATATCATCGCTCAAGATAACCGTTGATGGCAAGCTGGTTGACACAAAGAGCTATTCCACTGGTGAAAAGCCTAGTAGTTCAAAAGGTACATGTTCATTTGCTGCATTTTGTATCGATTCAGAATTTACCCTCAGAATTTTTAAATTTACAAGTTCATTCATCTGTATTTTGTTTCAGCAGGCAAGGCTATTATGGTTGAAGCAGAGGATTAGAATGCAGATGTGTTTGAAGAGGAAAACACTCGAGGCATCCAAATTCCGACAACTTGCTTGTTTTTTTGGTTTGTTTGAGTGATCATTTGAGTATCGAATAACTCTAAAGTTGTTTGCTTGTTGGTATATGTATGGCCAACTTCTGCTTATGTGTTGTGTATTATGTTGCTGAAGTTCATGTTTGTAAGGCTTTGATTAAAACTCACTCTTTGCTTTGTTTTCCCAACCAAGAATGTAAATTATATGTCATTTCACCTATCAGCAAGTATATTACTCTTTGAAAGTATATTTGTTCAAAAATATCATTTGCTGAGGAATACAGTCAAGTGAAAGATTATTGCTGAGATTGGTGGCATAGGCATTCAGCAAAAATGCCTAGATGGTTTGCGTTGTTAAGATGGTTCGTGGTCTATCGTCTCTGTAATAGCTGCTGTTGTATTGCTTGTTCTTTCCAAAGTACACACTGCCAAAGCTTCAATTACAAATGCTTATGGTCTAACTTTTGTATATTATACTCAGATCCTTACTTTACCTTAAAACATTTGTGAATCGCTGCAACATTTTATGCTTATCTGCTGCTTTAATCTTTTTAATGATGTTTGTTGCATTTCAGGTTCTGTTTACTTTGTTGGAACAACACAAAGACATAAATAATATGATTTCTGTCGATGAAAGTGTATGAATGAATGGCTACCAGGTATATGCACTTGTTTGTTGCATTTCAGATTGTAGTTATAATGCTGAAGCTATAGCTGCTGCTATACCTACAGAAATTAATCAAAGCCTTTTTTGTGTGTTAATAATTTCTGGAATCCCAAAGGTAGATGATAAGTTTATTACTGCAAGACCACAACATAATTACAAGCTCTTACAACTCATGTAATTTCAGCTAGTTATAATCTTTATATTTATTTGTGTGGAACTTTCAATTCTTGAAAAGAAATAACTAAAAGAACATACTCAATCATTCATGCAACCAAAAAGATAGTTATCATTCATCCACAAAGATTTCATAATGAAATCAGAACAACTACAAATTCACTTCATTGTTTCAACGGAGCAAAACAGAAACAGAAAAACAACAATAATCCAACAAATGAAAATCATTGTACTTTGTTTGCAATGAATCTAACAAGAAAGCAATTCCAATCGAGTGATGGATTACATTTATTCAGCATGGAAAAACTCATTAGAAGATAATAATCTGTGAGCCTGTGAACATGAACAACTCAGAAAACAAAGGATTGGATTGGTTGAATTCCAACTGTCAAAAAAACGAAAAAATACACACATAAGCATAAAAACTCAATACAAAGCTCAAATTAAGATAATTCAGTCATGACTGAATGAAGATAAGGTCTTACAAGAGTGGTTTATAGTCTTCCTATTCTACAAATCAAATGACTATACTACCCTTTACATATATATTAACAAAAACTACACAGAAGGACACAAAATAGGACAACTTTGGAAACAAATTTGACATTTGGTAGTGGTTGATACATCTTATTCGGATGTCGTATAATCATAATGCAGATACATGCATCGGTACATACCCATTAGACTTGAAAATTGGAATTGGACTTTAATTAATTTGTCACCTTGGATAATTCATACGTTCCCGAACACTTATATTTTTATAGGTATCATGACACCTCTATATATATAATGAGAGAGGGAAAAGTATGCATTCTTCCCTGGATAAAAAGATATATAGTTCGCATTATCAAAGTGATCAGATTCTAAATACTCATTTTCTCCCATATAATGTCAAGTAGTCCACTGATCATCAGTCATCATGCACAACAAGCTTGTTATTTTAGTTAAGCATCAATTTCTAACAGTCGAGGCATTGACTTTTTTTTATTAGTACTGCCTCCGTCCCAGTCAAATCTGCACACTTTTTAGTCAACTTTGTCTGAGCATGTTTGACCGTAAATTGCAGTTGACATATGTGATATAATAGTATCATATGTGATATGGTTAGATTCACAATGCGCACTATTTTTTAGCTATAAAAGTTATAGACCATAATAATATATAAAAATAAAGTCATTCACGGTCAAACATGGTCTGAAAAAATTGACCAAAAAGTGTGCAGTTATGACTAGGACAGAGTGATATTATATATATCTAGGTAGACTCCAAAGTATTTCCATATTCTAATTAATCACCATCGATCCTTGTGATCATCAGGTAATTGATACCGATCTAACATTTGCTTAGCGGTTGAATAACGTACGATACTGCAACATTTATTTGTTAATCAAAAGTTAACAATGATGATTATCACTCATCACGACAATGATGCCTCGCATTTCGTTTTTTTTATCTAAGCATCAATTTCTAACATATGTTGCATTGACTTTTTGAATTCGTACTAGATTCCAAATATCTCCAAAATCCAAATTAATCCATGTGACTTTTAATTTGTAGTACTAGACTTATAATTTGGGCGTACCGGTTTTATCGCAAAACACTTTGTCCCATTAAACAGAGACACAGATAATCTGCAGTAATAAATAAAACAATAGTGAAGTAGTAAATCTTTCAACCTTTCCACACAAAAAAAAAGTCTGCTTAGACCCAAGAATTAAAGTTAGGAGGGTACATAATAAAATATAAATAAACTATAGGTACTAAATCTTAATATATTAAAAAAATAAAAGGGTAAAATTGCAATATTTTCAATCGATAGTTGTGCTGTTCATTAATTATAAACAAGATTGTAATAACTTAATCGAGAAAAACAAATTTCTATGGGAAAATTCCCATTAAGGGCGTAATAAGAATCAAAATTCCTACTTAGGGCGTAAAACTTTCATAATTCCTATTAAGGGTGTGGAATATATATATTGTTTTTAAAATAGTTAAATGACTACTTTAACCTTTAATTATTCTTGTAGCCATTATTTAGTATTTTAGTTCTATAATTTTTAATTCTATAACATCATTCACTTAAGGTCATTTTAGTTGAACTAAACTAAACTCAATATATCTAAAATAAAACTGAAGTGAACTAAATTGACAAATTTCAGTGTGAACGAGTCAATTTGTGGTTGGATTGATTTGAAATGAATTAAATTAAACTGAACTTAGCAAAACTGAATTGAATTGAGCTGAACAAAATTAGACATAGGGAAAAATAGTTTAAGTAATTAAATTTTCATTGACTTATATTTAGACGAACTAATTTAAGAGAACTTAATGAAACTGAGCTTTTTTTAATATAAATTTGGAATGAGACTGAACTAAATTTATTTAAATTGAACTGAAATTATTTTTCATATTTGTTTTCGGCTAAAAAATAAGTTCAACTTTTTTTTGGCTACAAAATAAAGGGTAGAATAGTCACTTAAACATTATTTTAACTATAAAATTTATTTAACGCCCTTAATAGGAATTTTGATTCTTATTACGCCCTTAATGGGAATTTTCCCAATTTCTATCTAACTGCAAAATAAGTCTGGGTTACAGTGAGACAGAGCGCTGTAGCTGCGGCAATAGCAGAGATGAGAGACCATGGACTCTCGAAATATTTCTCCTTCAACCTTTGAAGCCAATGTCGCACCTCTACGGAAACTCTAGGTTTTACCGCTAGTATCATACGCCACCATTCCCGGCTGAACTCGTCCAGCTCCCGACATTCTTCCCGGAAAAGAAACTCATTTCGAAGCGGTGCAAACTCCTTGTACATGTTGTTGAAAAGATCCGCCACTTGATAACTGTTGTTTAGCTGGTTTCTGATGATGTTATGTTTGACAAGAAGATCGACATCCCTGAAATTGTCAATCAGATTGTCGAAAAACAAAAGAATGCTGCTAACGTAGTTGGAATGTAATCCCAGCTGTTCGAAAACCATCAGATTCCTGAGAAAAGTTTCTGTTGAATCGTTTATGGTGAACTGTTGGATATTCAACTCTCCCTTCTTAACGTTAAAAACAACACCCCGGGGATCACTGTCAGTAATTTCCTTAAAATTGACACCTCTAGCTCCCAGCTCAGTTGCGGTTGGACAATAGACATAGAATTTTCCTATTGTAACATTTATGGAGTTTTCCTTCACTTGTGGCCTAGGCCTGTGCAGAATGGACAGAAACTCGACCAAATGTCGAGCGGATTGAAAATCACAACTCACCGACAACTTTCTGGTACTTCCCACATCCTTAAAGTACTCGTGTGCGAGTTCATAGAGAGATGGAGGAGAATCATGAATAGTTCCATCATCACTCACAACAAATTTGTCATACAGTGATTGCAGAAACTTTAAGGGAAGTTGGTTTTCAAGGAGAAGTAAGTCATTCATGATTTCATTTAATAGCCAAGAATTACCAAACAACATATCCCCTTTTGATCCCAGCATAAAATGGTTTTTCAAGAAAAGCTGAACAACAAAAACCCCATCCAACAAGATTACTTCAGATGGCGTTTTGCCTTTAGCGATCACTGAAGTGACAAACTCATGTTCATAGCAACCACATGCAAGTTTCTGTTCTGCATCGGCGAATTCAACCAACTCAGATAAAGAAACTCCAAATTTGGTCAGGAAATCGTTTAAGTATTTTAGTTTGTGTTCTTCCATAGCTTGAAGATGGATTTCACCATGATGAACCAAACCAATTGAGACTACTCTCGGCGTATAACCTTCACGATTCTTGCTGCGGTATTTTTCAGGTACTTTGTAAATGCAAACTGTACCATAATTCAATGTATCTTTAGATAACTTATCTTGGATTGATGTCAAACAATCATCGCCATTTACTCTTAACGGAAGAGCCTGATCAGTAAGAGGATTTTTTGGAACATGATCAGCATCTGTTTCCTCGGGTGGAATATCAATAGCCACCTCAGCCATTTCCTGAATGCATATCAGTAAATTAAAACCAGAGAAACTGATGAAAAACCAGTAATTAAATCATATCAACCCTCAAACAGTTAAAACATGAAGCTGATAAAACCAGGAACTAAAAGAACTACTATTACAAACTAAATAACAATCATTACCAGCTTATAATTGACCGGACT
This sequence comes from Cruciata laevipes, assembly GCA_963678965.1. Classification (NCBI taxonomy): domain Eukaryota; kingdom Viridiplantae; phylum Streptophyta; class Magnoliopsida; order Gentianales; family Rubiaceae; genus Cruciata; species Cruciata laevipes. Next base: position 22,350,874 of record OY787642.1, read on the forward strand.
CGAGAAGAGATCAGATACTTTAATACTTGGGAGAGGAGATAGTTGATTGTGAATTTGTGAGGTAAGGCCACTTCTAGGTTTATATATGGATTGAGCTTTTGCTCTATCACATAAACAAAATCATCATATTTGAGGATTCAAGGAAGAAATAGTGTTAATTAAAGTATGATTTGGGGAATCTTACATATATACTAAATCTTCTTGACCAAGTTGATGATAAAAAAACTGGACTTTAATCATATGCATGAACCAAATTTCCAAGTCTACTCAAGTCTTTAGACCAGGAAATTTTAAATTGTGTACAGACAATTGGACTAATGCTTAATTTGATCAAGACCAGTTCATGAAAACGATGTCATTAAATTTAGTTGAGTTGACCCCCAAATTTCTTTCTCTACAGAAAAACTGTTAAATCAATCCTTGTGATCAAGTTGTAGAGATGCAAATAAACATGATTAAGGCTACGGTCGAGAAACAGAAAATGAATATAAAATTTTGTTCATCATTAGGAAACTTCTCAACCTGATCATCAAAATTTAAATATAACATATATAGCACCAACTAATTAACAGCTGCAGCTTCCATACGTTGTTATACTAAGATAACTATACAATAAATTTTAACCAGTTCTGAATTTCAACTGGTTTCATGTATAACAACAGTTTAGACAAATTGCAGAAATAACAGGCTCACAGCAGGAAATTAAGCAACCTCTTGGAGCAAAAGATTCTAAATGCTTCATCTAAAAGAATTTCAATTGACACTCATTATAAATAATTAAACCATCATGAAGTTCACAAGATTGAACAGCTCTCATACCAGAAGAAAACTGAAGCTATATATTTCCGAGCCCTTGAAACATGAAGAATAGAAAATAAATGATTGACAATGACCTCAGCTTTCTCAAACTGCAATGGTTCGATATTTTGAAACTCTGCTGCTTCTTAACCGCCCCATCGCGGAGCCAATCCGTTCCATTCCCGCTTCAGATGCCGCAGACTTGACTCTCCATTTGCCCACTGCATGCATCTTCCATTTTGTATGTTGCCTCTTCAAGCTCATCCATCCATGACACGCTTCTGATTTGTCTTCCAGCATTCTAATCCTGTAAAGCTCATCTCCCAGGGTCGATTCGAGTTTTTCCAGGATAACGGCCACCTTCTCTATCATCGCACTCTCCAAACTAAGTCCGCTAGCTCCCACCATCAACGACTGTTCACTCAGCATATATCTCATCCTCTCAACGAAACTTTCCGCGCCATGGCTTTACACGGATTACTGTAGATTACAGAATTTTTATAATTAAGTTGGCGGCGTCTTTTCTAAATGGTTTCTGGTGGAGCCCAATGGCGGCTCCGACGTCTTTTTCTTGTCAAAAGAAAATCCGTACAATTCCGGCCATCTGTTCGTATGTTGATCAAAACAACCAAAAGAAAATTTAAAAAATTAATATCATGATGATTATATATTTTGTGCGGAGAGAAATTAACACATAATTAATGGAACAAAACTATGCATTTGCATCTTGATGATTATGACCAGGACATGTCAACTACTACGGTAGTGTGTTATTTACTATTGATTTCCTATTCAAAACAATATAAAAAATGACCCATACTCACGTCTGCTAAACATTCAATATTAATATGTGTACACAAATCCTTGTCCTGTTATATCTGCGTATTATAGACTATAAAGTACTTGCTGATGCAAAAACCATAGAAAGACGTAAAATAGGACAGCTTTAAAAACACATAAAATTTGATAGTGGGTGATACATCATCTTATTCGGATGTCGTATAATCATGTAGATTCATGTATCAGTATAACCACTCAAATCAGAGTCTGGTTGAATGTATCCCTAAGAGTAATTAAGGAGATTATCACAACGAATCAGACCTACTCGGGTGGCAGAGTTGTGGTTCGACTTGTCGATCGCTAAATTGCTCCCCGAGGACATGGCCTCTTTTGTAAAATCTCATGCTAAATCTTGATAGAATAGGCTTAGTTTAGCTTATTCCTTTATTCTTTTGGAGACTCACTATGCCTATGCCTCAAAGAGCTTATAGCTCTCATTTGTATAAACCTTTATAGCTGCAAGGTCTGGAGAGCCAAATAAAATTCTCCTCCACCATGGGTGGATTTGGCTTAAAAAAAAAACGAGATTATCACAAAGGACTTATAAATAATATGATTCTTCTCCAAATCTGTTAGAGAACAAAAATATTTCCCAGATATATCTGGAATGTAACAAATAAAACTCGACACTTTTACATGTAGTAGTATAGTAACATTATTATGTATAAACTAAATATTTGTAGCTAGAAGGCTTGTTTATTAGTGACCCTTTTACTCTTTCTGTTTAACACATTTTATACTTATGGTAACATGATGTAGGGGGATTTTAACCGAGAATCGAATAAAAAACTATCGTCGGGCAAGCTGAGCAGCTTCGAGCCAGATTCACGAGTCAATATATGAATGGTGTCATGTTATACCTTTTCGGAAAGGAAATCGAGTCAATAAACTGGCGTTTAGAGCCTGAAACTGGCGTTTTAATATTTAACTGTAAGGCTGCGTAAGTACTGAAGACTTTGCCGAAATAATAACTCTTGAAATAGACAAAGTCAAGCTTTCCTGAAACGCTGCAGCCTAACTTTCCTTTATGATATTATAACATGTTCCATGTCATAACATGGTCTCCACAAAACTGCCAATCAAACACCGGTGCTTAGATACTGGTTTTGTACATATAATGAAAACTGAAACGATAGAATTTCATTATCGAAAAGGAAAGAACAAAACAAGAAACATCAGCAGAAACAAAATCTATATCCTTTAATGTTACAAAACAAGAAATTTAGAACAAAAGAAACTTCAGCAGCTAACAGTTTAATCAACAGTACTGTTACACACATTAAAACTAGTACTCTCTTAATTTATTACAAAGAACACAACTAGCTAGTAAAACTTTGTCATGCAGCCTTCACTGAATAAGCTGTTTGAGTTGCAGTAAGGCCAAGCACCATAACGGCAGCAATAAGAGAGATGATAGACCATGGACTGCTGAAATAATCACGTCCTAACATTGCAAACCATCTGGTTAATGCTGCTAGTATCTTATGCCACCAGTTTCGGCTATAATCGTTCAGCAGACGACATTCTGTGACGAAATGAAACTCCTTTGGATCAGGCAGGAACTCTTTGTAGAGACTGTTGAAGAGATCTGCCACTTTCTGATTGCTACCGAGTTCGTTCGTAAGGATCTCGCATTGAATCAGAAGTTCAACATCTTTGGAAGTGTCAATCAGGTTATCCAAGAATATAACACTGCTGGTTGTATATTTGGAATTGTACCCTGACTGTTCAAAAGCTATTGTATTCCTCAGAAATGTTTCTGTGGAATCATTTACCTTTAATGGTGGAATGGTTAGCACTCCATCCTTGTTATCAAAATTAACATCCAAGAGATAACTTCCACTCCCTCGTCGGAACTTGACTCCAGCAGCATTCAACTCTGTTGCAGATGGACATTTCGCAAAATCGGTTTTCCTTTTAACTTTCTTTTTATCATGTTCATCATCTCTGGATTTGTCTCTCTGGCTTGGCCGGTGCAGCAACGATAGAAACTCAATAAAATGCCTTGCAAAGCGAAAATCGCGCTTCAGGGATAGTTTTCCTGTATTTCCTACATCCTTAAAGTACTTGTGTGCTAGTTCATTGAAAGATGGTGGATACATAGTATCATCATCTGACCATTTTGCCAATTTGTTCAGAACAAATTGGTCATATAATGTATGAACATATCCAAAGGGAAGCTGATTTTCGAAAAGAAGCAAATCATGTAAAATTTCACTTGACACCCAAGAGTTATCGAACATTATATCCCCATTATCCCTCAGTTCAACAAAATGGTTCTTCAAGAAAAGCTCAACAATGAAAACCCCATCCAACAACATCACCTCAGCTGGTGTTTTGTCATTTGCTAGATGACGGATATAGATATCTTCATAGCAACTGCACACAAGCTTTTGTTGGGAATCAGCAAAATCAACCAGGTCGGATAAAGAGACTCGAAAAGTGTGCATAAAATTTTTAAGATATTTCAACTTGTCTACTTCCATAGCCTGGACTTGGTTTTCACCATGATGAATGAAACCAATGGAGACCAATCTAGGAGTATAAGCTTCTTGATTCTTGTTACGATGTTTTTCGGGGACCTTATAAATGCAAACTGTACCATAATTGAGAGTATCTGGAGAAAGCTTGGATAACTTATCTGTGATTGATGTCAAACATTTATGTTTGTCTGATTCATGTGTTTTAGCAGGAAGTTGAACCTCAACTCCATTGTTCACTGGGCTTTCGTTAATATTGATAACTATCTCACCCATTCTGCATCAATTCAAGGTTCAATCAGCTATAGGTCAGCACAAATGAATCTCGTGATCTGTTCTTTAACATTTAGAAATCCAGAATTTGTACAGTTTGAAATCAAGGAAAAATAAGGAAGTGAAATCTTAAGAGATTAATCTATGGAATACCTTAACTGAGTCTCAGGTAATAAAGGAAATTTACTTGCACGAATTTATTAAAATTAAGTAGCAATTGATCAATACCTCAGTTCTTGCAAGAATTCAATTGTTTCTCAACAATGGATGATCACTGGGGAATTAATTCGCATACATCTTCTTTGTTTTGGGAATCTCTCCGGGAAGAAATTATAAAAATCTATTAAGTCTACTGTGTGAGACAAGAACGTCTCATCTTTTTATTAAATAAATTATTAGCTGTCAATGTCATTGCTGTTTGTCGATGCGCAATTAACTATACATTAGTCAACTTCCTAAAAACTACTGATCAATGATTTCGCTCTGTCATTCCATGTGATTCAAGCCAGAAATAATACAGGCTATTAATGCAGGAAATCATATACGGGTTGTTTTCCATAAGCTATATTCATGTGTTTATCACATTTGTTTATGTGTTTCTAAGATTTGTTTACCATAAATTGTGTTTATGTGTGAAATGCAAACAAATCTTACAAACACACAAACAAATTCAATAATACATGAACTATCATTGATTTATGGTAGAACGGTCTCACCCAAAACTTTGTATAACGATAATTATTTTAGTAAAATATCTTATTTCTGAAACTGTTTATTAAAATAGCACTTTTTTTATAACTAATTTCATAACTAACACTTTCAGTGACCAACTACATGTATATTGAGTACTTTAGCCACTAAAGTTTTGGGCAAAAACTATAAATTTTCATAAATTTTGTACAAACAGTTAATTTCCATGACCTAATTATGTGTCAAGATCTCAAGAAAGTCCAAGGGCAATATTGTCTTTTCTCATAGGCTATTAGCATTCTGTATCATAAATTCATAATAGCAGTAGATAACGATAGTAGGAGATATCAATTTTGTAGTGTAAAACTAGTTATTTGGATCTAGTCCTCCTCTTCTTCTCCCTTATGGGATTTATTTTGATTTTCCTTCTCTTCTAAATCTGAACTCTAATCAGTAATCATCCTTTTAGGGAATATTTCAAATTATTTTTGCAAAATATCTGGATCATGACATTCTGCAACCAGTATTGTGCCTAAGGCCCTGTTTGTCGAAGTTTTTCAATGGATCAACTTCCGTTCAATTCAGTTCAGCCATATTAGATAGGTAAATCTATAATTTATTAGTTTAGTTTCAATAATTTTTTTGTTACTATAATGGATATGAGCAGAGCTGTCGATTTGGGTCTAAAGGTTGACCTCGGGTTCGGGTCTAAAATCAAACGGATCGGATTCAAACAGGTTTAGATTGCAATTTCGGGTCTTGTCGGGTCGTGTCGGGTTGTGACTATTCATTGCTTCGGGTCGGGTTCGTGGTGAATTATTGATTTTATAGTTTCTCTCTTATTACTAGTTGGGCTCACCCGCACAACGTGCGGTATATTTTAAATTCTAAATATTTTAATTTATATAATAAATTTAATGATTGTAGTATTTGTACTAACATAGTAATATGAAATATTAGGTGAAATCAAACCAAATATTGAAAATATGATAATATATGTATTTGTTTTATATTATTGAAGAAACGAAATTAAAAAAATTAATTAAAAACTCTTTTAATGTAATAATGAACCATTCCTCCCAAGCCAAATAGACAAAATATTCATATTCAAAAGAACTGAACCAACAAAATTGAATAAAAAATAAATACCAACACAAAGTCTCAAATAAGGTCAGCTTATTTGAGAGGTTTAGGTATTTTTCAAAATTATATGTTTTAACAATCAGTAGAATTTTATATTAACAAATTTACTATTATAATTACAAAAACATATTTGTGCAAATTTACTAATATAACATACTAACAACGTCTAACTATACAATATAATCAGCACATGCTAATTTAAAATAATATTTGATATATTTTTATCAAAAATATTATGAATTCTATATATATTAGCTAGCGGATAAAAGATAAAAGATGTGAAGATAATGATATGACGTAGGTTAAATAGAGTTTAAAAAGGCATATTATTATAGTATGAAGTATTTTAATAGGTTAAATACAGTTTAATGAAGTATTTAATAAAAGATTGAGGGAAAATTGGGATTAAGGGTAGTGGAATTAGAAATTGGAAAGTGGAGTGTAAGATACACATAATTTTTAAAAAGGGCAGTGAATAATTAACTTAATTTTAATTGATATGATTATTAATATAAAGACACTAATACCCCTATTTCTATTATTTTTATTTAGATCTTTGTGCTTAGTTAAATTAAGTTTAGTTTCAATAAGTTCACTCTAAATAAATGTATTTATAATAAAATTAGTTCAAGTTAGCCCTATGTCATTTTACGTAGTTTTGGTTCAGTTCAGTTTAGTTCATTTTAGTTCACTTTAGTAGTATGCAAATCAGTTCATTTTCATCAAATTTTTGATTCATTCAAATTTAGTTGAATTCAAACCAATTCCTTTAGTTCAATTTAATATAAATTTATTCAAATCATTCAAAATTGGACGCATTCAATTCGATTCAAGTTCACCTTTCTTTAGTTTAATTTAGTACCGCTTCACTAAAAGCAATCAAAATCTTGGTAAAAATTCAATACATGTCAGTTCATATCCAACTAAAAAATTACATTTACTCTTTTTTTAGCTCAATTCAATTCAATTTGGTTGACTAAGTTCATTTATATTTTCCTAAATTCAATTCAATTTAGCTCCATCATTTTTCCAAATTTTGAAATCCAATTTAGTTCACTTCCTTGGTATTTAATTGAATAAAATTTCATCAAGTTCATATGAATTTGACTTTTTTGAACTGAATTGAAATGATTTGATCAGAAATAAATTTTATTTAAATTGGAGCTAAATAAATAAAGCTAAACTGAATATAACTAAATTTAAGGAATTTAAAAATAAAAATAAAAATAAGGGTTTTGTTATCTTTTTGTATTAATAATCATATTGATTAAAAATAAGTTAATATTCACTGCCTTTTTCAGAAATTATGTAAAACATACACCCTAATTACTAATTTCTAATGTTCCACGACCCTTAATCCCAATTTTCCCGATGATTTAAACAATATTATTATAGTGTCTATCAATTATGTTATATGTGCCGAAAATTTAATAAAAGGTACAAAATAAATTATATTGTAAAAGGTAAGGTAAGGAAATACTTGATTTCACCTATCTAAAAATATATAAATCCCTTTGTTCTTTTTTTTTGCCTGAGATATGTAATATTCTATTTGTTCTAAAATATAGTAAGGAATCAACTAAATCACCTAAATTGAGTATAATGTTTAGTATTTTAAGAATCATGAGTGTATCAAGTAATCGATTATAATGATCATTATCGTGGGTAAAGAGACACAAATATAACAAATTGGATAAATTTACCTGTCCAATCAAATAAAAATGTACTAAAATAGGATGTTTAAAAATACTACATGTACTCATTGCGGTGATTGAAAATTGATCACATGCTTTACATTCAAGAAAAACAAAACACAAAATTGCACAAAACGATAAGAATAAAATAAATATATCAACTAATGAATATTGAATGCCGATCAATCTATAACGAAATCAAAACTAACTAATTCTCTGACCTCAAGAAACAATAAAAATGAAAAGAAATCATCTCATTATAAATAAATATAAACGCATAAGAATTGGAGTTTGTAATTTCTAATCTTTGTTTATTCATGTATACAAAGGTACACATTAATCAAAATGACTTAAAATAAAACAATATTATAATCTTAACAAAAACCAGGGATATGTTGCATTCTAACATTAAAGGATAGCACAAAAATCATCAAAATAATAATCAAAAACTTTGATACACTATTATCAAAATTTAATATTTAGGCATAATTGAGAAAAAAACTCTACTTACGGATTTTGAAAGATGATGTTTAAACTCATTTTTGTGAGTTTATAGTCGTCTCCACATGAAATCAAGCAATGGACAATCACCAAATGCACAATATTAGAAATAAAATAAAATAAAACAATATAAATCTTCAGACATAGCTCAAACTTCCACAGATTTACGGCATGATAGAAGAAAAAAATTGTGATTGAAGAGTATTAGAGATCAAATACATATATATAAAGTTGCAAAATATAAATATGGAAAATATATATTATGAATACATCAAAAAGGATTTCATTGACATCTAAAAGGAAAAAAGAGGAGCTCCTCAAAAAACTAATCACGCAAGCTCTCAAAAGAGAATATTGAATTGAGGTTTAATTAAAAGAGTGCAATATTTAATACCATAAGAAAATACATAAATATTTTATACCATAATTTATCAAAATACCTAAAATAAATATATTGAATCAAATACGACGTCGTTTATTCCACACACATTTTGAAGCGAATAACTATTCTAGTTCCCTTTAGGGATAGAGATCTTGTTATAATTTATCGTGGATCTAAGGTTGTGCATATATTAACGTGTGTTTATTAATTTCAAATGCATCTAAGTTGTGATTAGAATCCATCCTTAGCTCTATGAAATTTTTTTTATTTTTTATTTTTATGTTCATCTACTTAATCTTGAGTTCGGGTTTGTGTCGAATCGAGTTCGGGTCATTTTTGGGTTTGGGTCGAGTTCGTGTCGGGTTAAAATTTGTTCGGGTTAATTTCGGGTTCGTATCGGGTCCGGGTCATTTTTGGGTTTGGGTCGAGTTCGCATCGGGTTAAAATTTGTTCGGGTTAATTTCAGGTTCGTATCGGGTCGACTTTGACTCAATCGTGTCGGGTCAGTCGGGTTGGATTTTTCGGGCTCGGGTCTAAATTGACGGCTTTAGATATAAGCAATTTTGCAGAACTTGGAATGATTGCAAATTAGTGTTTAATACCGAATATATGAATATTGCAGTTTTGGTACGTAAGTTTAGTCCTTATTTGAAATATTGTACACCTAAAATTATGTGGTTCCACCATGACCGTGCTATCATAAGTTTATGGTATGATTGTATAGACTCAACTATATCCTAACACGCACTGACGCATATGATTTCTTGCGATACCACGGCAGGGTACCATATATATTCATATACATATACATAAACATATTACCATACCAGTCAAGCAGGTAAACACGAAGCCCATATTCGTCAAGCCATGGCTGATCAACTTGTGGCGTCCACGATTAGTGTACTGATCCAACGTGCGACGGCAGTATTTCAAGATAGGATGAAGGAGCTTTTTCTGGAAGAAAAAGAAAAGCTAAATATGCTTCACGAAATGTACAGAAAGGTTCATCAAGCATTGGAAGATGCAGATGGTAAAAGAATCAAGGATGATGCTGCTCGGGTGCTGATAGAAAAGCTTGAAAAGATGGCATATGAGATGGAGGACTTGATGGAAGAATGGACATTCAAAATATCAACCCAGGAAAAGTCAATGCTGAAGGGGAAGGTGCGCTTGTTTATTTCATGTCTCTGTTTGTGTTTTAAACAAGTTCCTGATGATTCGTTGAGATTCAATGAACTTGATAGAAGAGTAGATCGGCTGTTGGGAAAAGTTAATAGATATGAGGCGCGTCATCTTTTTGATAGTCTAGATGTTGGTACCATTAATGATCATCATCATGAATATAATTACTTCCGCCATTGGAGTCCCTATTTAACAGACACATCAAGGATTCTCGGGAGAGAGCCCGATAAGGAATGTCTGATTCCGGTCATACTAGAAGCTGCAGACGGTGGTGTTAAGGTGATCTCCATTTTAGGGGCTGGTGGCAGTGGAAAGACCACACTAGCTACATGTCTTTACAGTGATGACAGAGCGAAGGAATATTTTGACGTTAGGAAATGGGTGTGTGTTTCAGATTCATTTGATTCAGAAATGATTCTCAGAACACTTGTTGAGGATACAAACGATCATGGCAAGCAAATAGGGTTTGATTCGTTGTTGGAACTTGTGAGAGAACAATTTTCTGGGAAGAAAATATCTTCTTGTGTTGGAACTTCTGAGAGAACAATTTTCTTGTGTTGGATGATGTGTTGGATAATGTGCTGGATGATGTATCGGATGTACGCAAAACAGGGATGGAACTTGTGAGAGAACAAATTTCTGGTAGTAAATATCTTCTTGATATGTTCGGTGATGTGTTGGATGTGCTGGATGTGCTGGCGATAGAGGATGTATCAGATGCATCGAATGTATTGGATGTAAGCAGAACAAGGAGGGAACATTTTTGGAATATAATTCATACTGTTGCTCCTGGAAGCATAATACTGGTGACAACTGTGAGCAAAAATGTGGCCAAAGAAGTAGGGAGTAATCACGAGCACGTCTTAAGCCCTCTGCTAACCTTGGATTGTTGGTTAATAATCAAGCAGGTTGTGCTGTCTAAAATACCTCAAATCAGCAAGGAAAAAAGAGCTATAGGGATGAAATTTGCGAGACAATGCAACGGCTCGCCACTTGTTGCGAAGATTATAGGAGATCTTCTGAAATCTAAAAAGACTGCTCAAGAGTGGGAAGAAGCTTTGAATATGGAGATGTGGAAGAACGAGAAATTTGCTATGTATCTTTACCATCATCAATATGTGAGTTATCAGAAATTATCAGCTCAGCTGAAAACTTGTTTTTCTTACTGTGCTGTCTTTCCTAAAGATACTTACATAGATGTTGAGAGGTTGATAAGGTTTCTGATAGCTTTGGGTTATGTGAGTGATCCAAGTAGTAAAACAATGATGGTGAAACTCGGGGGTTATGCTGCATTGGCAATGTTGGAATCTATGTCCCTCCTTAGAAATGCCAAGAGATCTATTCACAAAAATAAAATAACTGGTTACAAGATCCCCGAAATATGCCATGCGTTTGCAGAATATGTTCGCCCGGAGATTACAATGCAAGGCCAGCAGAAGAAATTGGAGTGCGGTAAGAGTAGAAGAGTAAGAAGTTTTGTCATTCTTTCTCCATGCCAACTCCCCCAAGGCTTGTTCAAGAAAATGAAATTTGTCAGGGCATTGGTGTTATCTGGTTGCCAATTAGAAGAGCTCTCAAGTGATGTAGCAAGTTTGACATTCTTAAAGTTCTTGGACTTAAGCGCGAACCCCCTCAAGGAATTGCCGGAAACAATATGTAGGCTTCTTTTTCTGCAGTCTTTGTATCTTCACTCCTGTTATCAGCTCATGTCTCTTCCTCAGAAGATAGGAGATCTTGGATTGAGCCATCTGAGGATTAACTACACAACAGATGAGTTGCATAATTTGCCTCAAGGATTCGGGAACTTGACCTCGATCCTCACTCTGGATGTGTTTAGGATTGGAGGAAGGTACAAAAATGTTGAAATGTTGCAAAACCTTAATGATCTCGAAGATATTCGCATTGCTGTTCATGGAGAGGTGGAGTTTCTAGATGCAGATCTGGAAAGCAAGAGCAAATTGGAAAACCTGGAGTTATATTTTGTAGGGGAGGGCCGCGATCAGGAGAAGGCGGCTTGCATTGAAAATTTGCTTCCACCCCCTAACTTGGAAATGCTCAAGCTAGAGGATTATCCTAGGGTCAAATTACCTAGGTGGATTCTGTCTGAATCTGTCATCCACAAGTTGAAGAGGTTGAGTTTGAGATCAGCTGCAAACATCAGTTCCTTTCCTGCCTTGTGGAAACTGTCATCTCTTCAGTTCCTTTGGCTCTATGACCTTCCTAATGTCACTCGTTTAGGCCGTGAGTTCTTTGGATTTCGGAGGAGTACTCTTCAGCAACGCCATTCCAAAAATCAGAATCAGAATACATGGAGTTACCCGCAGATCAGTAGAGAATCAGATGATGAGGATATGATCAGTGATTATGATGAAGAAGATGGTGAGGATGATCAAAATGCAACTGCTGGGGAGATTACTGCTGAGAGAGATGGTGAAAGAGCGGAAACACTAGCAGCGTTTCGCAGTTTAAAGACACTGAGAATTGAGTATCTGGAGAACCTGAAGATGTGGGAAGATGTAGATGAAGCTGGGGAGAAAAAACTGAAAACATTTTTAGTGATGCCATCTTTGGAGGAGATACTCATTGCTGACTGCCCAATGCTGAAGCTAGGGGCACTGCCACACCGTATTCTTGGAAAGATATCATCGCTCAAGATAACCGTTGATGGCAAGCTGGTTGACACAAAGAGCTATTCCACTGGTGAAAAGCCTAGTAGTTCAAAAGGTACATGTTCATTTGCTGCATTTTGTATCGATTCAGAATTTACCCTCAGAATTTTTAAATTTACAAGTTCATCCATCTGTATTTTGTTTCAGCAGGCAAGGCTATTATGGTTGAAGCAGAGGATTAGAATGCAGATGTGTTTGAAGAGGAAAACACTCGAGGCATCCAAATTCCGACAACTTGCTTGTTTTTTTGGTTTGTTTGAGTGATCATTTGAGTATCGAATAACTCTAAAGTTGTTTGCTTGTTGGTATATGTATGGCCAACTTCTGCTTATGTGTTGTGTATTATGTTGCTGAAGTTCATGTTTGTAAGGCTTTGATTAAAACTCACTCTTTGCTTTGTTTTCCCAACCAAGAATGTAAATTATATATCATTTCACCTATCAGCAAGTATATTACTCTTTGAAAGTATATTTGTTCAAAAATATCATTTGCTGAGGAATACAGTCAAGTGAAAGATTATTGCTGAGATTGGTGGCATAGGCATTCAGCAAAAATGCCTAGATGGTTTGCGTTGTTAAGATGGTTCGTGGTCTATCGTCTCTGTAATAGCTGCTGTTGTATTGCTTGTTCTTTCCAAAGTACACACTGCCAAAGCTTCAATTACAAATGCTTATGGTCTAACTTTTGTATATTATACTCAGATCCTTACTTTACCTTAAAACATTTGTGAATCGCTGCAACATTTTATGCTTATCTGCTGCTTTAATCTTTTTAATGATGTTTGTTGCATTTCAGGTTCTGTTTACTTTGTTGGAACAACACAAAGACATAAATAATATGATTTCTGTCGATGAAAGTGTATGAATGAATGGCTGACAGGTATTTGCACTTGTTTAATTGTTGCATTTCAGATTGTAGTTATAATGCTGAAGCTATAGCTGCTGCTATACCTACAGAATTTAATCAAAGCCTTTTTTGTGTGTTAATAATTTCTGGAATCTCAAAGGTAGATGATAAGTTTATTACTGCAAGACCACAACAGATTTACATAATTACAAGCTCTTACAACTCATGTAATTTCAGCTAGTTATAATCTTTATATTTATTTGTGTGGAACTTTCAATTCTTGAAAAGAAATAACTAAAAGAACATACTCAATCATTCATGCAACCAAAAAGATAGTTATCATTCATCCACAAAGATTTCATAATGAAATCAGAACAACTACAAATTCACTTCATTGTTTCAACGGAGCAAAACAGAAACAGAAAAACAACAATAATCCAACAAAGGAAAATCATTGTACTTTGTTTGCAATGAATCTAACAAGAAAGCAATTCCAATCGAGTGATGGATTACATTTATTCAGCATGGAAAAACTCATTAGAAGATAATAATCTGTGAACATGAACATGAACAACTCAGAAAACAAAGGATTGGATTGGTTGAATTCCAACTGTCAAAAAAACGAAAAAATACACATAAGCATAAAAACTCAATACAAAGCTCAAATTAAGATAATTCAGTCATGACTGAATGAAGATAAGGTTTTACAAGAGTGGTTTATAGTCTTCCTATTCTACAAATCAAATGACTATACTACCCTTTACATATATATTAACAAAAACTACACAGAAGGACACAAAATAGGACAACTTTGGAAACAAGTTTGACATTTGGTAGTGGTTGATACATCTTATTCGGATGTCGTATAATCATAATGCAGATACATGCATCGGTACATACCCATTAGACTTGAAAATTGGAATTGGAGTTTAATTAATTTGTCACCTTGGATAATTCATACGTTCCCGAACACTTATATTTTTATAGGTATCATGACACCTGTATATATATAATGAGAGAGGGAAAAGTATGCATTCTTCCCTGGATAAAAAGATATATAATTCGCATTATCAAAGTGATCAGATTCTAAATACTCATTTTTTCCCATATAATGTCAAGTAGTCCACTGATCATCAGTCATCATGCACAACAAGCTTGTTATTTTAGTTAAGCATCAATTTCTAACAGTCGAGGCATTGACTTTTTTTTATTAGTACTGCCTCCGTCCCAGTCAAATCTGCACACTTTTTAGTCAACTTTGTCTGAGCATGTTTGACCGTAAATTGCAGTTGACATATGTGATATAATAGTATCATATGTGATATGGTTAGATTCACAATGCGCACTATTTTTTAGCTATAAAAGTTATAGACCATAATAATATATAAAAATAAAGTCATTCACGGTCAAACATGGTCTGAAAAAATTGACCAAAAAGTGTGCAGTTATGACTAGGACAGAGTGATATTATATATATCTAGGTAGACTCCAAAGTATTTCCATATTCTAATTAATCACCATCGATCCTTGTGATCATCAGGTAATTGATACCGATCTAACATTTGCTTAGCGGTTGAATAACGTACGATACTGCAACATTTATTTGTTAATCAAAAGTTAACAATGATGATTATCACTCATCACGACAATGATGCCTCGCATTTCGTTTTTTTTATCTAAGCATCAATTTCTAACATATGTTGCATTGACTTTTTGAATTCGTACTAGATTCCAAATTAATCCATGTGACTTTTAATTTGTAGTACTAGACTTATAATTTGGGCGTACCGGTTTTATCGCAAAACACTTTGTCCCATTAAACAGAGACACAGATAATCTGCAGTAATAAATAAAACAATAGTGAAGTAGTAAATCTTTCAACCTTTCCACACAAAAAAAAAGTCTGCTTAGACCCAAGAATTAAAGTTAGGAGGGTACATAATAAAATATAAATAAACTATAGGTACTAAATCTTAATATATTAAAAAAATAAAAGGGTAAAATTGCAATATTTTCAATCGATAGTTGTGCTGTTCATTAATTATAAACAAGATTGTAATAACTTAATCGAGAAAAACAAATTTCTATCTAACTGCAAAATAAGTCTGGGTTACAGTGAGACAGCGCTGTAGCTGCGGCAATAGCAGAGATGAGAGACCATGGACTCTCGAAATATTTCTCCTTCAACCTTTGAAGCCAATGTCGCACCTCTACGGAAACTCTAGGTTTTACCGCTAGCATCATACGCCACCATTCATAACTGCTGTTTAGCTGGTTTCTGATGATGTTATGTTTGACGAGAAGATCGACATCCCTGAAATTGTCAATCAGATTGTCGAAAAACAAAAGAATGCTGCTAACGTAGTTGGAATGTAATCCCAGCTGTTCGAAAACCATCAGATTCCTGAGAAAAGTTTCTGTTGAATCGTTTATGGTGAACTGTTGGATATTCAACACTCCATTCTCAACGTTAAAAACAACACCCAGGGGATCACTGTCAGTAATTTCCTTAAAATTGACACCTGTAGCTCCCAGCTCAGTTGCGGTTGGACAATAGACATAGAATTTTCCTATTGTAACATTTATGGAGTTTTCCTTCACTTGTGGCCTGTGCAGAATGGACAGAAACTCGACCAAATGTCGAGCGGATTGAAAATCACAACTCACCGACAACTTTCTGGTACTTCCCACATCCTTAAAGTACTCGTGTGCGAGTTCATAGAGAGATGGAGGAGAATCATGAATAGTTCCATCATCACTCACAACAAATTTGTCATACAGTGATTGCAGAAACTTTAAGGGAAGTTGGTTTTCAAGGAGAAGTAAGTCATTCATGATTTCATTTAATAGGAATTACCAAACAACATATCTCCCCCTCTGATCCCTCTCCATTTCGGAAAATGATTTTTCAAGAAAAGCTGAATAACAAAAACCCCATCCAACAATATTACTTCAGATGGCGTTTTGCCTTTAGCGATCACTGAAGTGACAAACTCATGTTCATAGCAACCACATGCAAGTTTCTGTTCTGCATCGGCGAATTCAACCAACTCAGATAAAGAAACTCCAAATTTGGTCAGGAAATCGTTTAAGTATTTTAGTTTGTGTTCTTCCATAGCTTGAAGATGGATTTCACCATGATGAACCAAACCAATTGAGACTACTCTCGGCATATAACCTTCCTGATTCTTGCTGCGGTATTTTTCAGGTACTTTGTAAATGCAAACTGTACCATAATTCAATGTATCTGAAGAAGTTTTAGATAACTTATCTTGGAATGATGTCAAACAATCATCGCCATTTACTCTTAACGGAAGAGCCTGATCAGTAAGAGGATTTTTTGGAACATGATCAGCATCTGTTTCCTCGGGTGGAATATCAATAGCCACCTCAGCCATTTCCTGAATGCATATCAGTAAATTAAAACCAGAGAAACTGATGAAAAACCAGTAATTAAATCATATCAACCCTCAAACAGTTAAAACATGAAGCTGATAAAACCATGGAACTAAAAGAACTACTATTACAAACTAAATAACAATCATTACCAGCTTATAATTGACCGGACTCGAGAAGAGATCAGATACTTTAATACTTGGGAGAGGAGATAGTTGATTGTGAATTTGTGAGGTAAGGGCGCCACTTCTAGGTTTATATATGGATTGAGCTTTTGCTCTATCACATAAACAAAATCATCATATTTGAGGTTTCAAGGAAGAAATAGTGTTAATTAAAGTATGATTTGGGGAATCTTACATATATACTAAATCTTCTTGACCAAGTTGATGATAAAAAAACTGGACTTTAATCATATGCATGAACCAAATTTCCAACTCTACTCAAGTCTCCAGACCAGGAAATTTTATATTGTGTACAGACAATTGGACTAATGCTTAATTTGACCAGTTCATGAAAACGATGCCATTAAATTTAGTTGAGTTGACCCCCAAATTTCTTTCTCTCAGCATTGTTAATTTCTCTACAGAAAAACTGTTATATCAATCCTTGTGATCAAGTTGTAGTGATAACTCACCAACTTATCCCATGGTTTTAAAGTAGTAGTACCTTGGCTGGAAATGGCAAGAAAAAATCTGCATTTGAATATATCGGTCGCCGAAATTCCACATCATGTTGCCACTAAAATACAAAACTCCATTCTGCAATCTAATTATCTTTTCCCACGTTTTGTCATGTTGCCAAACTCCTACTTCTTGTCATGTTTCCAGAAATGATTCTTGAATAGTTGAGCTGCTGCAATATTACAGAAAAAGAATTTTTAATGTTGTTCTAACTGAATTACAAATGTACTAGATGGTTTTTTTTTTGTTTTTTAAAAAGGTGAAATTATGGGGGTAAATTAATAGTAGTTAGATGGCTCTCATTTCAATTTCGAGTTAATTTGGACTTTAAAATATTTATAGTTTAATTAAGTTTTATTGTTATGTTTCAAAATATTTAATTCTAATTCGTTCATAAAAAATATGGTTTTATTTGCAGGTTTTTGATGTTTGGAGTTGGAGTTTGATGTTAAGACCTGGAGGTTTGATATTTCACGCTGGTCAGTTGAGCTATTGAGATCATGTATGCATATCTGTTGAGTTCCCTGATGATTAGGAGTTGGGCTTTCGGGTCCATTAGCCCAAGTCAAAATAAAAAATACGGTCAACATTACCGTTTTATGAAATTTCTCAGTTATGGGCTTGCCCCCTAAATATTTCTGAAATTTAAGGCCCTATTTCTTTCATTATATCCATAATTTTAAAAGAATTTTTTATATTCACTAAGATTCTCTAATTTTATGAGTATTAAATTGTTGATCATTTAAAATTTGAGTAATGATAGAGAGGCAGAAAAATTATAGGAAATAAAAATATGGAATGATGTGTTATTATAAGTGCCTATTTCATATCATCCTTTCCAAAATAAATAAATCTTCTTTTTTTGAACCATTCCTTAGTTGTTGGCTGCAAAGTTACAATCGAGGTGCACCTTATAAATTTATGAAAGTAGAAGTTGATTAATACTTATAAATTTCAAATTTGATGTCTTTGAGAACGAATTGGTCCTGAATTGTATATTTAGTTTTAGGAGTCACATTACGATAAATATGGAAGAAATATAACTAAGAGGTGTTTCTTGGTGTCCCATTTGGATATACTGTAATTTAGATAACACTTGACTGCATGATTAACATGGACTACTTTTGGTTATATTTAGTACATAATATCTGGTTTACTTGATTGATAAGCTCATTCAAAAAAACAAAACAGTGCTAATGTTTTCATGTCTATCAATTTACTTACATGTAGTCCTGTGATATATGCTAAATATACCTATGCTTCCAACAACTTGTGTGTTTGTAAGTTTACTTTTTTATCTTCCTCTTTTGACATTGATGTAAAAATTGTTTGTGAGCTTCAATGAAAATGATATACTTAATAATTCAAAATGTATAATCTTCTTAGGAGAGTTTTACTGTGGTTTCTTTCTTCTTCATAAATGTAAAAAAGTTCTTACTTTTGTTCGAAGAATGTGTGGTGATGTTCTTGTGCTGTTTGAGATTCTGGCCTGTAATTCATTGTTTTAATCAAGACTCAAATTAGTTCCTTAACTACCTAGTTTAATATAAAATACCTAGCTTAATATAAAATGCTAATAAGTTCATATGTTTTCAAGTTAGGGAAAGCTTAATATTTTATTAAAGTATATACTATCTCTCAAGATACTTCTAAAAGTTAACCCAACAATCCCGACACTACTGATTACTTGATACGGGGGTGTGTCAAAGAGAGTCAGGGATCCGATTCTTGACACTTGATGCCATCCCAAGTAAAGCATGTATAATTGATTGGAAGAAGAAATATATTTAAAAAAAATAAAAAATTCTTTCAAGGTTTCTAGAAACACCCATAGATATGAAAGTGGTATTAACATCCAATACAAGAATAACTAAATTACACGTTAACCCGACTAATAGTGTATGTATTAATACAGTTTGAGTGATATAATAAAAATTGTAATACTCCAAAAACACATCTGCTTGGTACAAAAGGCCATATCCCATATTTAACCACTCAACCAATTAGGCATCAATCATTCATCATCGCAAAAATACTCTCTATCACACAAATGACTGTCTTCTTTAGTACATTTTTCTATCAGTATTTAAATGAAAATATTATTGTACGTTAAATATTGTACAATTTTATAAAATAGATCAAATTTTTATAATAATAAAATTAATATATAAATCATTGACGGTCAAACATGAAATCAATGATTTGTTAAAAGAACGAACACTTATTTGTGACGGTTAAATCATAAAGTAAAAAAAGCAAATAAATAAAGCATAAAGGAAAAAAAACGATTCGGGGGTCTTTTCTTTTTTCTTTTACAGATCTCTTTTTCTTTAAACTAGTTAGGCTCATCCGCACGTTGTGCGGTATATTTGATCACTTTTTAATAAGTATCTAAATATTATAATTTATATAATAAATTTAAATGATTATAGTATTTATACTGACATAGTAATATGAAATATTAGGTGAAATCAAACCAAATATTGAAAATATGATAATGTATATGTATATGGTTTATATTATTGAACGAAATGAAATTTAAAAAATTAATTAAAAACTCTAATAAATGTAATAATGAACCATTCCTCCCAAGCCTAATAGACAAAATATTCCTATTCTATTTCAAACGAACTGAAATAAAAAATGAAAAATAATAGTTTTTGTACAAACTTTCTGAAATAAATCCCAACACAAAGTCTCTATATTTATGGAATAATAATAGTTTTTGTACAAACTTTCTGAAATAGTCAACGATCTAGTCCGTAAATAAACAAAACTCTTAATAAAACCCCCTGCTCAAAAAACTCTAAATATATTTTTAGCAAAAAATTATGAATTCAAGATATATTAGCTAGCGGGTAAAGATAAAAGATGTAAATTTAGTTGAAAAAGAATAATAGGACGTAAGTTAAATAGAGTTTAAAAGGCATATTATTAATTAAGGATAATGAAGTAAAGTAAATATAGTTGGAATTGCAAGGCTATATTTCCTACAATATAAATATTTTTCTGATTCTATTTCCTATGTTGCAACTTGCAAGTAAATTAATATACATATTCCTATATTAATTTATGATTCTATATTGCAAGGCTGTGATTATACTATTGAAATTGGTTGCAAACAAAACATAGAGTGCATATGAACAAAGAAAGTTTGCATTACACCATCGAAATTTAATACCATCGAAATTGGATTTTTTTTATAAACAATATGAGAGTTGTACACCATCCCAATAGCTCTAGGCACAAACAAATCCAAAACACTATGATGTCAAAATCGGTAATATGTATCAAACAGTAATGCAAATTAATGTTTACTTGCAAACATTTTCCGGTACCGCTTGTATGGTACGTACATACATCAGTACAAATAGGCTGAACAATCAAACAAAAATCACTTTGAAAATCAACGAACGGATCGCAGAGCACTTCGCATGTCGATCGATCCCGACTTCGTCACCATATCTTTGCCACGAATCAAAATTGTTCCAGATCTGTTCTAGGAACTCCGCCAGAGAGATGGTAGAGACTCAACGAATGGTGACAGAGTTGTGCTCTGGAGAAGCAGAGACCAACCGGAGTTAATCATCGGTTCATGAGAATCATCGGAACTTGGAGATAGAGGGGCGGCAAAAATTCCAATAGAAAGTAGAAGGGCGGAGATCTGTGCCGCACAGGAGCTCTCCATCAGACCCCTCGATCTCATCGAACAGCCCCTCGTCGATCGTGATAGTTTCAGGCCAGCGTTCTGAACCCCGTCGACGTCATGTAAGAGAGATGAATATGCATGTCCATCCGGCCAGGCCGCAGAATAGCAGGCACGACCACATACCATCAATGAAATTCAGCAATCCCGACAGAGACAACTGCAAATGATGCTCAAACTTAATATAACTGAACTTAATTGAACCAAAAATTAAGTGAATTGAAAGAGTCTAACCTTGGTATCAGGACGTTTGGCACTATACCGATATTTGACCCTGTCGTGAGTCTCCACGCTGCAATCGATGTCCACGATGACGATGATGGAGCGGTTGGTGGTGGTGAGAAGAGTCGGAAAATAGGTCGGCGAGCTCCAAATCGTACACGTTGAACTTGAGATAGTTAGCCATGGCAGTGATGGGGCTTGATTACAGTAAATAGCCTCTCTTCCAAGCTTTTCCAACCTGTATGTACGTAATAATTAATCCATCCTCCTCACGGACCTGTCCAGATCAGAGATCAGATCATGCTTCATCTCCGCCTCTATGGCCAACTTGTCGAAGGTGCTCGGTCCTGGTTCACCGAACTCCAACCGTTGCCACTCCAGCTGAAGAGGTTCACCGCCTTGTCGGAATGCCTGATTATAGAGTTGAATAACCTTTAGGCTACATAGTCAATTATAGAGTTGAATATATAACATTGTACAAAATTATCAAACAACGTGGTTTATGGTATAATAATATTACAGTGAAATATGGTAAAAAACATGTTAATTACAAACAGCCAATAATTAACATAATTTGGGTATTCATATATATATCATCTGAGTTTGCATTGACAATTACAAGCTTTTCCGGATATTAATTAGCATTAATATATAACATAATTCAGGTATATCATATATGTCATCTTACCTTGCATTATCAACTACAAGATTTTCCGAATATTAGCATTAATATATTGATTATATAAGCATAATAATATTAGCAAGTTTGCTATGTCATCATTAATTGAATTACTGATCCGACGATTGCACAATATACAAAATTACCATATAAACACCTTCATATTATTCCATATTTTTAATCTAATAAATACCATATTCAGGTTGACTGTCAATATGAAACTACATCGTTTATTCCACACACTTTTTGAAATGAATAACTATTCAACTTCCCTTTAGGGATAATTTATTTTACAGTTATTGATGTTCAAGGTAAAAGCGATAAAATAATTATGCCCCCGACAATTGTCTTTTTCCTTTGTTTGAACTGAAATGAGGGATTTGTGACTTTCTTTTATATGTACGTTCATTGTTTTGCTTATGTTATGTTTATGTGCTTAAATCCATTCAAGTGATCGGAGCCGGAGACATATTTAATATTTCTTTTTTAAATGGAATATGGAGGATTATTGAGACCTCTCAAATCTAATGTTTCCAATGTACTTATACTTTAAAAGACGCATATTTTACTTTTTTTAAAAGCAAATTTTTATTATATTTAAGATTACTAAAAATTGTCCAGAAGCGGAAAAAAGTTACTATACCCTACACTGATTCTGGCGGGCCTGAGTAAAACCGAAAGTAATAATTCCGATGACCGCACCTGCCAGCCTTGCGCCTTAGTAAACTTCTACAGGCATATTGTAACTGACGCGGCCATATCCCGAGCTTTAGAATGATTATGATCAAATAGCTGCCTGTTCCTTGGAACCAAATTCCAGAAGACGACGGTTGCCGTCGGCGTGTTCCTGTTGGTTTCACTCGCTGGCGTGATCGGCGAGTGCTGTGGCGTCCGGTGGCTGTACCTGGTGGTCGACATCTCGTGATTGTACCTGGTGGTCATGTTCCTGTTGATCATCCTGCTCATATGCTTCGGGAGCTTCGGCTTCGTCGTGACGAATAAAGGCGCAGTCGAAGTTTTGTCCGGGAAAGGGTATAAGGAGTATAGGCTTGGGAATTAACCCAATTGGTTGTAGAAGAGGGTCAGTGACAGCAAGAACTGGGCTAAGATTCAGAGTTGCCTTCAGGATGCTAAGATTTGCCAGACTCTCGTTGAGGTCAATTCTGCTAATCATGTTGGTAATTTGGAGGCAAAAAAGGACGTGGAAGGGCCATACACTTTGTCCCATCATGGAGTGATGGAGATATCGATCATGGAGACGAGAGTGCTGAAACTCATGCGGAGACTGGCAATGAAGCCTAGTCCCGCCATGATCTATGAGTCGATGCAGCTGGAACTATCTCGAAGGCCTAATTCCATGGAAAGATGCCCAGATGGTTAATAGGCACACTAATATTGCCTTAGTTTGTTATTTTGTTTTGGTGTTGGACTTTTATTTCAGTTTTTTATTATTGCAAATAACCGACGAGGATCTACAGCTCGCTGAGGTAGGAACTGATGCCCGAGGACCTCCCAAAGGCATCTCGTGGGAGCAAGAAGATGAGGGACTTCACTGGAAGCCCTTCGTTGTAAGGAAAGTTTGTCCAAACGAGACAATGTCAATGGTGACATCATCGGAGTTAGGGATTAGTACTTTTACGAGACCATGTTGTTCACCTTGGACTTCATTATGTTATTTAGCTCAATCCATAGTGTCGCTCACAGATTCTAGCCCCCTACTAGAGGGAGGTTTACCTGCCCATGTTCAATCGCAACTGGACGATTTCCAATAAATTCTGAAAGTAATAAATATTTACCTTAAAAAAAATTGAATTAAACTGATCTACAAAAAAACTCTGGGAAACGGGGCCTAGTCCCACCTTTATCATGTATATCTATGTTCTATCTTCTTCTTTTTTCAGGAGACCAGTCTATTATAATTTACCCTTTATCTGTTCCTTGTGAAACTATTTCAACTGTCAAACAGTTGATTCCTTTTGTTTTACATTTGAAAAAAGAAATCGAATTATCACCATATATATAAATTATACCAGTACTCAGAATCCCGGTCGCACTTATTTTGAAAAAAAAAAAAAAGATTTTGAAAGTTGAGACTCGTTTCTCCGACAACGTACCGGCCGGACATCTGCGATCTCAAGTCCCTATTACTAATTAAGGTATTATTATATGTTTCTCTAACAAATGGCGGGAGATGGATTTTCATCACTTTCAGAATCAATCAGACGCAAGTTACGTCTGATTCCTGATGATGTATATGCTTATCTATGGCGCAGTTGGGTATCTACAAAGTACCCGTAAAACACCGAAACCGGAATCAAGAAGCCTATAATATTCTTCGCTTAGTCTCAATGGGTTTGATTCACCAAGGAAAAACCCATCTCCAATCCATGGAAGAATACAAATGGGGATACCTTAACCATTTCTTCAGTCACTGCTTTACCCTCTCTTTACTCTTTACAGATAAGATACGAAAAAGGAAACAGTGATCAATCAGTGTGTGCTTCTGATCATTATCTTTCAATGTTTGCCAACAAAATTTTGGATGCCAATTTGAATGAACAAAAACAAGTTTATTTTGTATTTTCTCTCATAAAGATTCCCAAAATCAAAGGAGATGAATGCAAAATAGTGATCAAAGTGTGGGGAAAAAAACTAAGAAGGTCATCAATGGCGGAAAGTTTCGTTGAGAGGATGAGATATTTGCTGAGTCAACTGTCGGAGAAGGAGGAAAAAATGGACAGTGCGATGATAGAGAGGGTGGCAGCTATCCTGGATAAATTCGAATCAACCCTGGGAGATGAGCTGCACAGGATTAGGATGCTGGAAGACAAATCAGAAGCGTTGTCATGGATGGAGGAGGTTGAAGAGGTAGCTTACAAAATGGAAGATGCCGTGGAGAAATGGAGGGTCAATTCTTTGGGGCGGTTCGCACTATTGGCGCAGTGTTTCCTTCCGGCTTACGCGTCGAGGGGACCGATCGTGATTGCTTCTGCCATGAAAAGTCACGTTGAAAAGCTGCTGTTAAAGGGAGTGAATCTGGTGGCTCAAACCAAATTGAAGAATAATCCTGATCATCTTGATCAGGTAAAATTGGTGTCCTCTGTTCGAGAAGATGATAAGATTCGGGTGCTTAAGCACTTGTTGTCTCCTGATCCTGAAAATGGAAGAGTAGTTTCCATAGTCGGGTTCGGGGGAGTGGAAAGACCACCCTTGCTAGGTCTCTCTTCAACGATGATTCCGTCAAGGCCTATTTTCAGGTCCGGGTTTGGGTTCACGTGGAGGCCGATATCTCTGACGACAGAAAGATGGCCATAAAGCTTCTGAATTCCTTGCGAGTTCCTGTTTCGGAGGATGAGTTACAGCAGTCAGAATCAGTACTGATGATCCAGACTTTGTGTGACTCTTTTTCTGGGAAGACTGTCCTTGCTGTATTCGATGATGTTTGGGCTGGCTCCAAATCATGGGAGCCATTCATCAACAAGTTGTTCGAGAATAGTAAGGCCGGGAGTAGAATCTTGGTGACAACGAGAGCATGTGATGCTGCTGGCATCGTCCATACTCTAGCTCCATTGTCACCGGAAGAATGTGATTTGATTTTGAGGACTATAGATATTTGGTTCTTATGGGGCAGTTTTACTGCGCAACGGCTAGCGGAAAAATGCGAGGGCTCGCCTCTGGTTGCAAAGATATTGAGACCCAAACTGCGACATTATTCTAATTTTACGATATATTATGACACATGGGACCGAAAAATGATGGACTTGGTCGACTTATATATGGAGGAAGTATGTATGGTGCGTTTTCCTCACTTGTTTGATACTTATGAAAAATGGTACGCCATGGTTCGAGAAAATGGTACGTATCACAGCTTACAGTGCATTGCTTATTTGATATATATTTTGCTGTTAGTACTATAATAACACAACTCTGTCAACAAAGTTGTTTTATATTTTTTCAATTTTATTGATATTATATATTGCTTTCATGTTATGTAAGGGGGAAACACATGAGAACAATATGAAGCAGCCATCTGATCATCAGGCTGATAACAAAAATGAGGTATGAGTTAAAGCTTTATGACTATATATGGCCGAACACTCTAAACATGTTGCTTTTGTGACTTAAATTTACTTATTGTACAAACATATTTAAAGGTTTTTCCCTTTCCTAATGCAACACTTTTAGGGGTTCAAGCTGTGTTTTTCAAGAGTTTAAGCAACACTTTTCATATTACCAAAACATTTTAATAAGTGTTGCTAGAAATGTGCAACTGTTAATGTGTAATTTATGCTATGCATATAATTCTTTTGAACCTCCTGTTGCAAGGTATTTTTGATTTTATAAACAAATTGGAATTTCTGTATCTAAACTATTGCAGGGGGCTAATGTGGCGTTGGAAGCTTCGTACGTGAAGTTAAAGAACTTTGTGCATGAGGCTTGCATGACCAAAGCTCAAGCACAATATTTGAAGGTATCAATCCCAGAAGGTGTGCTGGGAAAAACAATGGTCACGTCGTATCTCCCGATAGACTCTCTACATGTCTGGTTCGAAGAAGATCGCTCCATATTTGCTGAGCAAATGTGTGTATGGAGCAAGTAAGTCAAATACAGGGTCAAATACTGCAATTTATACTATATTGATATGTTGCAACTTAAATCATGTGTAATTGCAACACATTTTTACTGCTTTTGTAGGCATATATATGAATTCATGACACCTTTCGACAAGGAGCGAGTACAGATGGCTAGCAGTGCTCTAATTAAAACAGTTGGTAGACAAGAGCATTCTGATCTGAGAGCTGAGGATCTTGTTGACTTCATGATGGAAAATAAAGCTAATTTATACCTTGTTCCATTTCTAAGCCCGTAAGACCATACTCTTTTCAGTTTAACTGAGCTTCATTTCAACTCAGTTCCATTTTTGTTAGTTAAGTTATCTTATTAGTTCCATTCGGACAATGTCATTTTTCTCATTTCGGTTTCTCCCATTTCAGTGGACATTGGGAACTTCTTGCAATTGTACCAGAAAATGAAGTTGTTTACTGGTTCGATTCTCTACAGGGAAACATCAGTCTAGACCTAACAGAATTCATAAAAACGTAATCATTTTCCTAAATCATTTAAAACTATATTCATCTTTCTGTCAATCAAATTGTAATTTACTGTGACCATATTGATCAACTATCCTATTTGTTGTAGGGTGGAGAGTAAGTACATCACCAGAAACCCGAACTCTACATTAGCACATGATATTAGTTGGAAGGTTGTGGACATTAAGGTAAGTTCACTCATCTTACTTTCTGTGTTTCTTTTTTTTTGCATCAAGAACTAATGCTTATGCGTTTGTTTCCCCAGCACAAAAGACAGGTTTACAAGTGGGAGTGTGGATACTACGTCATGATCTGGATGCGAAAAATAGCCCTGGAAATTCAGGACTTGAGTTTAGAAGCAGTAAGTCCAACGTCAAAGTACACATGTTGTCTATTTTGATTTTTGAATGATATTACAGTATTTCTGAGCTGGTAATGTTTATACATGTATGTTATCATTGTAGCACTTTCCGACTGATGAGAGTCCCTACAAATCGGACAAGCTCAGGGAGGTAGACTGGAAATGGTGCTCACATGTTATCCCTCAATTTCTGCCCTAATGCATATTAGGAAGCAATCATTTGTTTCAGAAAGCTGATGAGGAGTTTGAAGACCATGGCTTTAAGGATAACAAATCTCGAATCATCATGCTTCCAAGTTCCAATAATTTGTTTTCGGGTTTCTCAGGCGTTCACGGATATTTATTTTGCTATGATATTTTTCTATGTTGAATAAATGTAATCCATACCTTGACTGTAATATCACACGTGACACAATACAGCTACAAATCTAGTTTATCAATTGGTTCAATTTACAAATACTCCTCTGCTTTCAAATGCATTATGCCAGAAAGTCAGGCAAAACATGTGCGCACCATTTCCAGTCTACCTCCCTGATCTTATCAAGTCCGTAGTGTTGGGAAAATGGGTCCAATTGTGATAATCTGGATAGTCGATATGAGTCACGTAAACGCTTTCCTTAAAGAGTATTTCGACCCTATCAAAGCCTGAGTTACACGAAATCCCTAAAGAGATAAAACAATCGAACATTCTTGTTCTAGGCTTCGAACAAGAAGAAAGCTTCTGAGTATTTGAGTTTATGGATTGATACAGAAAATCATAAATGATCTTCACTGTGGTGAAAAATAATGTATTACCTTGTGTTTCTTTTCGTATCCATTTTATAGGAGAACAACTGAAACGTTACCATACATAACGTACGATTAACTGTAGTAACCACAAGAAAACTACAGTAACCACATTTGTAACGATACATCGTTACATCTCACCATGCTAACATACACGTATACCAAACACGTGTCGTTATTTTCATTATCTCCTTCATGCACAATAAACAGGTGCAAAAAACAAGAGATACAAAACCACAGGTGACTGTCTAAAAGACATAATGTTACGTACAATGTATTAAACAGTAAACTCGTAGAACAGTTTATACAAGTGTGCACCCCGCACCACCGAGCTTGTTCTAATGTCCCGAGCTCACAATACTCAAATCCAAATATACTTAAATACTGTGTTTCACAAAAACACCAACAATCCTCCCCCATTTAAGTATACTCCTTGATTCGGAAAATCCAACAATCCAACCAAACCAAACAAGTGCATAAATGAAAATGTCTTAAAGATTGAATTTTCATCTTAGCGAATTACACATTCCAAATGTTCGAGAATCGGGGTATCTTAAAGATTGAACCCTTCAACCCATTTGAACACCTGAAGATAATTCACACACAAGTTCAATACAACTCAAAAGCCAAACTGACACTATACAAGCCATGTGTCCCTATCCATTCATGGGTGTATACATAGTCCAGCCCTGACTTGCTGAAGCGGCTGCACTTCACACTCCATATAGGTGAATCCTTTCAATCGTACACATGCACATGTACTTTGTCAAAAGATTCATTAAGAAGCTAAACTTCAACCTGGCTCATGCATGTCCAAACATATTTCCTTCGGGATAAAATCATATGTTTCAATCTTAAACAATAGGCCTTCCACATTGAATTTGACTCTAACATCGTATTAGAGCGAAATTGGGTATCCCATTATCAAAGAATTATATAGGCTTTAACCTCCCGATAACCGACTTATACCAAGTCCCTAGTTAATTCACTTCGTCAAGTGATCCACTAGTAAATTTCAATATCTCATTATCTCTTCACTTTGAACCGGTCACTTTCTCGTGCCTTTAGATACAACTCTATGCACAAAATCACAAATGATTTCCGTCTTAGAAAAGAGATAATTTTTCATTTCGAAGCATGTGCTTTGAAATCCTTCCATGAAAATGAAAGCTTGTTGATTTTAATCAACATCAATAATTTAATCCATTTCCAAATCACTCTAAAATCCAGAGCGATTCTATAAGATTAAAGATTTCTCAAACCTTTTTCATTTCAACAAAATTTTCAGATTTTTCTCAAATCATAACTTTGCTCAAAAGAATTTCATATATCCTGGAAATCACTTTCCCTTTCAGAGAAAAACCATATATCACAAAATATATCATTAGATTTAGATCAATCTCAATATAATACATGCAGTTCTCAACCATTTAATTAATAAATGCATAACCAATATCATGTGCAGTATAAAGCAAATACCAAAACACAGATTAATTAGATAAAGCAAAGTTGCACAAAACCTTAACCATGGTTTCAATTTCCACCAAATCATAATTGACTCAAGAGAATTTTGATTAATTATGACCAATACAGGTTATAATAATAATTTGCACTATACAAGCATTAAGCATACAAATTTCCATGCTTAATAAATTTCTTATGACCAATAAAACTTCAGGCAATAACAATTTCAGCAATCACAATTTTATTCCAAACAATATCAAACTGTCAATAAAATTACTTTTGCTCACAATTTTTCAAAATTTAAAATCAATTATTCTAATCAATCCACTCATGATATAATATAAACCTTAGTCATACACATGTATATTCCTTAATAAATCAAAGATTAATAAAATTTACACTACTGAATTTTTTTCTTTTCTGTAAATGAATTGACACCTAACTTACACATCATTCACGTCGATCAACACAAAGAAAATCACAGCAACTGGTTTACAAAACTTAACCATACAAATAATTATTTTAATTAAAATCCACCGAGCAATTTTTGTATTCATAATCTCCAAATTATTGGCACGTAATTAATTTTCTTCTACTTCACACACGATAATATTATTCATAACTTTACTCAATATTATCATGATAAAGTATCAAAGAAACCTACCAATATATACGTTATGATTATCAATGAACACCGATAAATCCATTCCAATTGCTCGAGTCTCATACTTTTTACTAAAATTTATATTTTATGCCACAAATCCAAATCATTTTATGTGTAATACTGCCACACATATTTCAAAATCGAAATATCATGATATTCACCAATTCTGTTAATACGCAAGTTTTCAATTCACCAGAAATGGTGTTGCATACCAATCACACACATCACCGTGTATGATTTAAAACACATCCAACAGAATCAAACCTTGGACATATCAATCATTCGATTATACTAAACACACGTTCTAATCGCATGTCAAAGATGGTAAATCAACACTTAAAACAAACATGTAGATAAAATTACACACATTTTTAATATTTAACATAAACATTCCATTACCATAATAATTCCTTTATTTTTAAACATGTGGTTAAAATCCTTCCATAAAAATGGAAACTTGTCGAATAAACTCGACACCACCACACCAACATAAATTCATCCAATTATAAATTACTCTAGCAATTCATCCAATTATAAATTACTCTGCAATTTCTCCGGATCAAAGGTAATTGAAACCTTTAATTTCTCTACAAAATTTCAGATATTTTCAAATCATAATTTTGTTCACGAGAATAATCATTCATGTCTCTTCAGATTCACACTGATTACTATAAACAAATTTTGCATTTTACTCATATGCTTGAGTTTCCACAAAATAATTATGACTGTATACATGCATGTTCAGACAGAAAATAAATTTTCAAATTGTATCAGACATGTCAATTCAAGGTCATACACATTTATTCACAAATAATTTACACAAAATTTGACAAGAAAACTTATCTGTTTTTATTGCTGGAGACCAACCAAATTTATAATAACTCGACTGAAATGCCGTGCAACGTCTCCTCAACCATTTAATATTCACGGTAGAATAGTTTCCCATATGAAAAATGTAACCATCATCATCCATTACCCATTCATATGACTTGAACCACTCACTGTCATTACAGACATATTTGGTTGCACCAGAAACTATCCAACCATCAATTTCACATCTAGCCTAGGATTCTTGCCCAAATGGTGTGATACCATTCTCATGGCAAATCCAACCTGCACCATTACGTGATTGGTTGAAGAGTCGTGTCTTTCCTTTCCTTGTCAGAATTTTCATCATCTCCCATAAAGGTTTTGTCCAAACAGTTACCTTCCATAATCAGAGTAAACATTATGTAAGCAGAACAACCGTCCAACAGAAATCAAATTGAATTAATTAAACATTTAATCAATTTTCAATCGCATCTAAAATTTCACAAGACGTCAATCCGTTACACCGAATCATATTTAACTCAAAATTCAATTAAATATCAATCCATCCAGGTTAAAATTAATTAACCACCCAATGCAATACAAAACTGAAAACTTTTCTGCTTGTTTTTTACCATTTGGATAAACATGGTACACCACATCCTTCATCATCAAAAGACCACATGATACTCATTCAAATTTTAAAACAAACATAGACATGTATTTATACACAAGCAGTATAAACAAAACTTAAATCAAAACTTATCGGTTTATGTGAACGGCAATCATCATTTTCCTTTTTTTCTGTCATAATTTCACCATCATTTAAGATGTGACCGCGACATATGTAGTCGTCATTCTTCCATCTCCACTGCATCTGTCATTGGTGTGGACAAACGTACGCTTTCAAACTTGGATGTCATATCTCGTACCGATGCCATTATCACAATCAGAAAATACTCTTTAAGATGGTTGGGAAAATGGGTCCAATTGTGATAATCTGGATAGTCGATATGAGTCACGTAAACGCTTTCCTTAAAGAGTATTTCGACCCTATCAAAGCCTGAGTTACACGAAATCCCTAAAGAGATAAAACAATCGAACCTTCTTGTTCTAGGCTTCGAACAAGAAGAAAGCTTCTGAGTATTTGAGTTTATGGATTGATACAGAAAATCATAAATGATCTTCACTGTGGTGAAAAATAATGTATTACCTTGTGTTTCTTTTCGTATCCATTTTATAGGAGAACAACTGAAACGTTACCATACATAACGTACGATTAACTGTAGTAACCACAAGAAAACTACAGTAACCACATTTGTAACGATACATCGTTACATCTCACCATGCTAACATACACGTATACCAAACACGTGTCGTTATTTTCATTATCTCCTTCATGCACAATAAACAAGTGCAAAAAACAAGAGATACAAAACCACAGGTGACTGTCTAAAAGACATAATGTTACGTACAATGTATTAAACAGTAAACTCGTAGAACAGTTTATACAAGTGTGCACCCCGCACCACCGAGCTTGTTCTAATGTCCCGAGCTCACAATACTCAAATCCAAATATACTTAAATACTGTGTTTCACAAAAACACCAACACGTAGTAACATGCATCCCTTGGAAAGTGCTACAAATTAATAGAAACATTACAAGTTCAGGAAAATCATGGAAACGTAGACAACATATATTCAACGTTAACTTACTGGTTCTAAATTCAAGTCCTGAATTTCAAGGGCTATTTTTTGCATCCAGATCATGACGTAGTATCCACACTCCCAACCACTGAATTTCAAGGGCTATTTCCGCACTTACAGTTTTAATTAGTTGAATGTTTAGTTAAAACTTGAACACGGTAGAAGTTAGATCACGTAAGCAGGACTTTCACCCAAGGTTATATGTTGGCTGAAGTTAATAAAAGTAATAACGCATAAGTATATTAGCGACTTTAATGGTTCCAGAAAAACTATATATTTGTTAAGATTGCTAGTGATTATATTAAGCTCTGATAGTAACAAGGAATAGTAACAAGGAATAGAGGAGTGATTAAGCTCGGATACCAAATGAAACTCCCTGCTTACGTGATTATACTTATTCGTGTTCTAGTTTTAATTAATAAACAGCTAATTAAAACTATAAGTGCGGAAATAAAAGGAACACAAATTGATAAAATAGTTCAGTGCAAAGCACCTACGTCTGGGGGTCGTAGCCCGGTGTAAAGATCCTTCACTAGATAGTAATAAATATGTCCGGTCTATTACAATCTAATGGCAAATTCCTTGCTAGCCTATCACACTACCAATTCGCTTTTTGGTAGTTGACTAGTTGCTACTATGATTACCTTATTTTCCACGAATGCGGCGGCAAGATCTATTCCACCCGAGCCTTAACACACGTCCCTAGTGTTTGTTGCGGTTTGAAAAAAACTCGGACCGTGTTGCCTCTTTGCTCGAACTATAAAAACTTTGAATTACAGAATTTTGCAGTGAATTCGGTCATCGAGCACGAAACTGATGTCCTCCTTTTATAGCACAATGCCGTGGAAAAACTTCCTTTTGCACGACTCTTGAATCCTTTCTTCAATATACTTCTATTCCAAATCTAAATTTTTGAAGAAAAGGAATTTATAGTTGTCTCAACTTCTGTTTATGGAATATTCCGTTCCTCGAATATTCTCATTCTCTATCA
This sequence comes from Cruciata laevipes, assembly GCA_963678965.1. Taxonomy (NCBI): domain Eukaryota; kingdom Viridiplantae; phylum Streptophyta; class Magnoliopsida; order Gentianales; family Rubiaceae; genus Cruciata; species Cruciata laevipes. Next base: position 22,384,928 of record OY787642.1, read on the forward strand.
TCTGAAAATCGTGTTGTAGACACCCATTAGCACTGTAGTTTCCATGGAAAAACAACACACAATATTTCCTTCTATCTTTCAAAAACTGCGCTAGAACTCGGAAAATATTTGCAACATGACTTTCAACAAAGCAGCCAACAAAAACTGGACCTTACATTAACTAGGATCCAAATATCTCCATATTAATTTTCGATACTTCGTGAAAAATATTTTAAAATGCAGTATTAAAATATTAGATTTTGTTAATATATATATATATATATATATATATATATATATTAATACAGGGATAAGAAAGAAATTAATTAAGAAGCAAGTACTGCACACAACACTGAATACTGTCCTTTGATACTTGAATGAGAGTGGTGTTGGTGTGTACTTGTTTTCGGGGAAAATTTATATTTCGACTTGTCGATTTGTTAACCTGCCCCGAAATTCGATATTGCCTGAAATCATGTGAATTCTTCGGGCTTACCAGCACGTCGCAGCAGTACGATTCTCCAGGGTCAAGCAGTCAGTACATGAGTTACAGTGATGAGGAGACTACATCTGAAGATGCCATGCAGGATGCTGAAAGAGGTTTCATCGAGCAATTAATGAATGATCACAGTGAAGATAATCATGGATAAATTACTGTTGAAGATTCCTTTCAGGATGCTGAAAGAGAAGAAGCAACAACATTTTGCAGTTTAAAGACATTGAGAATTGAATATTTGGATAATTGGGAGACATGGGAAGATGCAAATTATGAAGATGATGAATTCAACATCAAAGTGATGCCATGCTTGGAGAGGAGCTATTCATTGCTCATTGCTCATGGCCGCTTTGTATGTTTCTATTGTAGCACTTTCCGGTAGCATTGCTAGGTATCTGCACTCGCTCCTTGCCGGAATCGGAAGGTGTCATGAGTTCAAATATAAGCCTACATAACAAATAAAAAAGTGTTACAATTAGAACTGAATGTTTAGAAGAGCTCAAGTGTAGAAATCATGAATTTGAACTTTTGGTTATATATATATATATATATATATATATATATATATATATATAGTACATAATATCTGGTTTACTTGATTGATAAGCTCATTCAAAAAAATAAAAATAAAAAAACCATTTCTAATGTTTTCATGTCTATCAATTTACTTACATGTAGTCTTGTGATATATGCTAAATATACCTATGCTCCCAACAACTTGTGTGTTTGTAAGTTTTACTTTTTATCTTCCTCTTTTGACATTCATGTAAAGAATTTTTTTTGCTTACCATTAGATGAGATAAGATCTTTGCAGCATTCGACACCATGTTTGTCCCGAAGTTTTCGATTCTTATTTTCGAAAGCTGTCCAGCAACTTGTTGGCCTTGGTTTACTCCTACTTATATATGAATGCGACTACAATCAAACTGCCTAGCTACTACTTGGGAAAAATTGTTTGTGAGCTTCAATGAAAATGATATACTTAATAATTCAAAATGTATAATCTTCTTAGGAGAGTTTTACTGTGGTTTCTTTCTTCTTCATAAATGTAAAAAAGTTCTTACTTTTGTTCGAAGAATGTGTGGTGATGTTCTTGTGCTGTTTGAGATTCTGGCCTATAATTCATTGTTTTAATCATGACTCAAATTAGTTCCTTAACTACCTAGTTTAATATAAAATGCTAATAAGTTCACACGTTTTCAAGTTAGGGAAAGCTTAATATTTTATTAAAGTATATACTATCTCTCAAGATACTTCTAAAAGCTAACCCAACAATCCCGACACTATTGATTACTTTGATACGGGGGTGTGCCTAAGGAACAAAGAGAGTCAGGGATCCGATTCTTGACACTTGATGCCATGCCAAGTAAAGCATGTATAGTTGATTGGAAGAAGAAATGTGTTTTGTTTTTTTTAAAAAAATTCTTTCAAGTTTCTAGAAACACCTATAGATATTTTCTTTAGGAAAGATATCCCTAACAAGGAAGATGAATACCAAGATTCACCAAAAGTGATGAAAACAAGCTAAAGAAGGTCAAGATCTCATCTTCTCCAAAAGATACAAAGTCATGCTAACTACTCCATTTTTAATAAAGTAATGCTACCTACTCCATTTTTCCTTTATGCTTTAATTTATTGGATATCGAAACCAACGTTAAACCCTAACGATATCGAAAGTGTGATTATTTTGTTTTCAGAATTCATATTATTTGCGATTTCGAGCTGTTCTCATACTCCCCATGTCGTTCTAAAGAAGGCCATCGAGCTCGAAAAGATTGTCGTTCGCATTTGATTTTTGATTTCGCTATCGTCTTAAACCCTTAGTCTGGACGATGTCGATATCGCAAAACGGGGTTAAAGCTTGATTGCATTGACACTTGCGATATCGAATAATGCATGACCGAAAGTCTTTGCGAGTTCGAAAAGTAGTTCAAAAGGACGGCGGTTCCCCGAACCGCCTTAAAAAATCTGAAAAATTAAGGCACGGCCAGAGAAGGCGGTTCCTTTGTGCCTTCTCTAGTACGTTGGAACCGTATTAATTTACCTGTTTTGCACTAGTGAGTTAACCTGGTTGCAGGTAAACTTCTTGTAATTGCGTTAAACGCGTCAAGAAACTATGCAGCGGATGTGTCCTAATTTATAGCTCTGGTTGGTGATACTCCATCAATATCTCGCTCACCAATTTGACTCAAACTCTACTTCTGTATCTGGCCAGAAATGCATAGAGTATAAGAGTCCAACGCGCGCAGTCCAATCTCTAGAATCATGCAGAAATGTCTTTGTAACAAACTCTCAAATCTTCTGCAATCTGATTCAAACTTTGGATCGTCTGGAATCTTCATTCAAACGAATCCTTGTTGGACACAACAACTATGACTGTAAGGCTACACCAATGATGAAGACTTTGCCGAAATAATGACTCTCAAAAATAGACAAAGTCAGGCTTTCTTGAAACGTTGCAGCCTAACTTTCCTTTATGATGTTATAACATGCTCCATGTCATAACATGGTCTCCACAAAACTGTCAATCAAACACTGGTGCTTACAATTAGATATCACAAGTAATTGTGTTTACATGAGGGGAAAAGTTGTTTTGACTAAGGTATTGTAAAATAAATCAGTATAATTAAATTAAAATGCATATTAGATCAAATTATATTTTTACAGAAATGAACTAAACCAAACTAAGATATAAATAAATAAGTTTAAGAGAATAAAATCTAACTATGATATATAGTTTTATAAATATATAGTTTTACTCGATTTCATTTTAGTTCAATGAAATAAAATTGGAAAAACTGAACTTAAATATGGAAGGAAAAGTTTCTAAATTAATGAAAACTCAAAATTTTGATAAATTTATAATTTTTTATTAATTTACCCATTTTTTATTAATATGCTAAACACTAACCATAATCTCTCTGAGATGCGCCAGAAATTAATGAATCAATAAAAGGCCAAAATGTAGTCATCTCATACCATTGGGGTTATTCGGAGCGCTGAATATTTTCAAGACACAACATGACCTACAATCTTTTTTTTTTATAACCAACAATCATATACCTCTGAATATTTATCAACGAAAATGTTTCTTTCTAAGAAAACTAGAATAGTTATTCAATTCAAAAAACAAAAGACATCGTATTAGATGAATATATGTATTCTAGGTAGTTAAATACTTTTAATATTATTAAGGATTAGAAATATTTTTAAAACTTCGATGTTATATAACCGCACGCACAACAAATTAATTAAATTTTTTTTTATAGGATAATTATATTAGGCTAAATTTACGTTATTATACAAATGTTTACTATATATTTTTTTCACCATGCCGTGAATGCGAAAACAACACCTTATAATTTTCTATGAAATGTTAATCAAAATGACGCGCGAAAGGTAAAAGTATATTTATCATATAAAATTGGGCAACCACGAAGATACAATATATGTTATTGTTATGTACCGCATCGATTATATGGTATCTGGTATCCCAATTGGACTTGTAAACCCTTAGCTAATAGTTCGAGAGCAATGGGAATGCTTTGTTCATTCTTGAAGAAATTTTGAGGATCAACATAAGTCTTCACAGTGACTAGCCTGTAAAAATTGTCCTTAAAATAAGGATATGCCCAAACCCTTGCCTGATGAATGCTCGTCGGAAACACCAAATTGTTGGATCCCAAATCCAAATCCCGATAATTTGCATACTGAGCTCTTGGATTGTTCGGAACATACGGGCCGGTGATAACATGAACCTGTCGGATCCAATCAACACGAGACTGAACCACTGACGGAGAATCAGTTCGGTCCCAGAAAACAATCTCTCGCATGATCATCAGCTTACCTCTGTGCGGGAACGGCATTTCGGTTTCCGGCATCGTGTCCATGATCCCTCCGCCGAAAATGGTCCATCCGTACTGCCCGGCGCGTGGAGGAATTTCCAGAAGCTTCCGGAATATCTTCACCATACCTTCAGGTGGGATGGGATCCTGAGCAAAATCCACCTTCCATTTGAACGACAGCGTGGGTCCCAAAGAGCTTCGATTGGTTAAGAAATCTCGTACGTCGATGTTATCGATGGATTGGCCGAGGAGGAAGGGGTAGGTTTTTACCCAAGGCATTTCAATGCAGTCCCGCCGGGTTAGCCTTAGCTCCGGGAAGGTTCGCTGCATTAAGGAGAACAGCTCGGTGGCGCCGCCGCCGCGGTAAGCCGACAGGAAATCAGCTTGGATGGTTCTTTCGCCGGAGGGGAGCTGTACACTCGAGATCTGAACCGTCATGGTTAGTTCTACCGGCATGCTCCGGGCAATCTGTTGCCATTTGTAAACGAGATTAACCACATTTTGCTCGCCGGTTCTGATCAGGTAAAATCCCGCAACACTGATCGGAACTTCCACCAGTTCAACTTTGTAACTGGTGATGACACCAAAGTTAGAACCAACCCCGCCTCGCACCGCCCAGAAAAGATCCCCGCCCATGGAGCTTCTGTTGAGGAGTCTCCCGTTCACATCGATCATGCTCACATCGACGATGTGGTTCGCAGCCATGCCAAACTGCCTGATCAGAGAACCGTAACCGCCGCCGCTCAGGTGGCCGCCAACCCCAACCGTGGGCCAGAAACCGGCCGGGAAGGCCAGCGTACTGTTAGCGGTATGGACCGCGTAGTACGCTGAACCGAGCGTTGCACCGACGCCAACCCACGCGGTTTTGGTTCGGGAATCAACCGAGATAGACCGGAAGTTGAACATGTCGAGTATGAAAAACGGTACGTGCGAAATGTAAGAACTGCCCTCAAAGTCATGCCCTCCACTTCGCACTCTCATCTCGATGCGATGAGTTTTAGCGCAGGAAATGGGTGTTTGTATCTGGGATTCGCGAACCGGGGCAAGAATGGCGATCAGTTTCGGGGTTTCGGGATTTATGAACCGTGCATTCTGAATGTTGAGGTTGAGGGTGGATAAAAACGTTGTGTTATCTGGGGTGTAAATGATGCTTGATATGGTACTGTCACGTTTCACAAGACAGCTGATAAAAGCTCTCTCATTCGGCGGAGGGGAAGCAAATGCAACCCAGAAAAAGGTGAGCAGAAGAGGTAAGGCCGGAGTTTGAAGGATTTTCATGGCAAATAGGGTTTACTTTAATTTGTCTGATACTTATGGCAAATAGGATTTTCACGTATTTCCAGTATCCCTACTTATAGGAACTGATTAGGGCACGTATTACTATCTACATTTATTTTTGCTTATATTAAAATCATTTGTAATAGTTTTCATTTTTATGATATTTATAGATAAATAGTCTATTGCCTGTTATACGTTTCACCTACAAACTCTTCGTGTATACAATTTAAATGTTAGTATACACCGTAATTAACACAAAGTTAGCCTAAACACATTCAACACCATTTAAAATAGCGTGAAATTCAACATCATTTAATAAATAAAATAAATACAAGTTGAAATTCAACAAACAAATATACAACATCATCTATAAAAATAAAATTAACATCCATTAATTTACAAGCAACATCAAAATAAAATCACGTAATTTAGGCCCTATTTGTTAGAGTCTATTTCTTGTTGAACTGAATTGAACTGGACTAGACAAGACTAGATTGGAATGTAAATTAATGTATTGAAAAAGGAATCATCATGAATGAATTAATCTGAATTTCATCCAATTACATTTTAGCTAATTGAACTAAACTGATCTAAGAAAAACTCTAGGAAACGGGGCCTAGTCCCACCTTTATCATGTATATCTATGTCCTATCTTCTTCTTTTTTCAGGAGACCAGTCTATTATAATTTATCTTTTTTCTAGTAGTGCAAGTCCCTATTACTAATTAAGGTATTATTATATGTTTCTCTAACAAATGGTTATAAATAGTTTTGTTTATATATGTTTCCACATTCAGGAATATAATTTATTTGGCTTTTGAAACTTTAAGGAATGGACAGCTCGGGAGATGGATTTTCATCACTTTCAGAATCAATCAGACGCAAGTTACGTCTGATTCCTGATGATATGCTCATCTGCTATTTTTTAAAAAAAATAAAATTGGACTAAATAAATTCTGGTCTGGTGAACAACACGTGTGAATAATTACATATGTCTGTACGTAGAAATTAGAATAACATTGGGCTCACTGGTTTTATTTCATTAGTACTTAAGCCTATTCACTGATTTAAATCAAATTCCAAGATTTTGATTCAGTTTTGTCCGTGCACATGATTGGGATAAAAACGATAGAATTTCATAATCGGAAATCGATTTACTTCATGTTTTACACGTTTTATACCAACACAATCTATACTTTTAATCTTACAACGGTTTTTCTCATGGGCACTAGTTAACATGGATGAGATTCCATGGATTATTGTGTAGTTAACGTTGATAAGTGCAGAATTAATTATTACGAACATTTATACATTAATTGAGTGTGAATGCATTGAATTTACGTGGTAAATACATCTATTTGTCTTAATTACTTTATATTTACCATCTAACTTGGTTTCTTCTGACGATGATTATTCATAGTACACATATATCTGGAAAAAATATCCGTCTAATTATAAACATATTAAGTATCTTTACTTGATATATATTATTCCATTTGAAATCACAATATATTTGAATTCAAAAAATAAATTGTGTTTATGGTATTAAAATAATATATCATTCGATAAAATTTCCAAGATAACAATATTTTAAATGTTTGAATTCATTGTTGTTTAATTAATATTTAATATGTTTATTACATGTATTATTTCAAAAAATAAATTCATATACATTATTTATAAAGTTATCCAAATACAACTTTGTTATAGTAATAGTTGGTGGGTTTATAAAAACTAAAATATAACCACTAAATTGTATGAATATATTTATTGAGACAAACAGATGTATTTACCACGTATTGAGACAAACTTCATCATACTAGGAGGTGCTGATACAAGTTGGTTGTTTCTCCTCAATATGCTGCAGTAGCAAGGTCTTGGACTGGTCTTTTTGCTATCTTTAGCAAAACTATCTATGTCTAACTCTTCATTTTGATATATAACTCTTCTGTACTAGACTCTGAAACTTAGCTCTGCTTGTAATAATTTATTTTGTAGGCTTGGTGAGGCCAATTTGAATTCCCTCCATCACTTATGATGGTTAACCTAAAAAAAAAAAGTATTTACCACGTAAATTCAATGCATTCACACCATACAAAACAAAAATGAACAAAAGCAACTTCATCAGCTAAATGTTTAATCATCAGTACTGTTACACACATTAAGAACCAGTACGCTGTTAATTTATTACAAAGAACACAAATAGCAAGCAAAACTCGGTCACGCAGCCTTCACTGAATAAGCTGTTTGGGTTGCAGTAAGGCCGAGAATTATGACAGCAGCGATGAGAGAGATGATAGACCACGGACTACTGAAATAATCACGTCTCAACATTGCAAACCACCTGGTTAATGCAGCTAGGATCGTATGCCACCAGTTTCGGCTATAATCGTTCAGCAGACGACATTCTTTGACGAAATGGAACTCCTTTGGATCAGGCAAGAACTCTTTGTAGAGACTGTTGAAGAGATCTGCCACTTTCTGATTGCTACCAAGCTCGTTCGTTATGATGTCGCGATCAATGAGAAGATCAACATCCTTGGAAGTGTCAATCAGGTTATCCAAGAATATAACACTGCTGGTTGTATATTTGGAATTGTACCCCGACTGTTCAAAAGCTATTGTATTCCTCAGAAATGTTTCTGTGGAATCATTAACCCTTAATGGTGGAATCGTCAACACTCCATCCTTGTTGTTAAAATTAACATCCAAGAGATAACTTCCACTCCCTCGTTGGAACTTGACTCCAGCAGCATTCAACTCTGTTGCAGATGGACATTTCGCAAAATCGGTTTTCCTTTTAACTTTCTTTTTATCATGCTCATCATCTCTGGATTCGTCTCTCAGGCTTGGCTGGTGCAGAAGCGACAGAAACTCAACAAAATGCCTTGCAAACCGAAAATCGCGCTTCAAGGATAGCTTTCTTGTATTTCCTACATCCTTAAAGTACTTGTGTGCTAGTTCATTGAAAGATGGTGGATACATAGTATCATCATCTGACCATTTTGCCAATTTGTTCAGAACAAATTGGTCATATAATGTATGAACATATCCAAAGGGAAGTTGATTTTCGAAAAGAAGCAAATCATGTAAAATTTCACTTGACACCCAAGAGTTATCGAACATTATGTCCCCATTATCCCTCAATTCAACAAAATGGTTCTTCAAGAAAAGCTCTACAATGAAAACCCCATCCAACAACATCACCTCAGCTGGTGTTTTGTCCTTTTCTAAGAGCTTACGGACATAGTTATCTTCATAGCAACTACACACAAGTTTTTGTTGGGAATCAGCAAAATCAACCAGGTCGGATAAAGAGACTCGAAAAGTGTGCATAAAATTTTTAAGATATTTCAACTTGTCTACTTCCATAGCCTGGACTTGGTTTTCACCATGATGAATGAAACCAATAGAGACCAATCTAGGAGTGTAAGCTTCTTGATTCTTGTTACGGTGTTTTTCAGGGACCTTATAAATGCAAACTGTGCCATAATTGAGCGTATCTGGAGAAAGCTTGGATAACTTATCTGTGATTGATGCCAAACATCTACGTTTGTCTGATTCTTGTAAAGGGACTGTTTGAGCAGGAAGCTGGAGAACTCTATTGTTTGCCTGGTTTTGATGAATATTAGCAACTATGTCACCCATTCTGCATTCAAGGTTCAATCAGCTAAGTCAGCACATGCTAAGTTGTCCAAAAATATCTGTTAATCTATGCAAATATTTCTAAAATCTAAGTAGTATCAAGAAATAGGAAAACTGAGGAAATGAAAATATTTCAACTGAGTCTCAGATAATTCATCCAATTTTCCTGCATGACTTTATTAAAAATGGAGTAGGTAACATTACCTTGTATCTTCTGGAGAAGATGAGTTCTTGACCTTCTTTAGCTTGTTTTCATCACTTTTGGTGAATCTTGGTATTCATCTTCCTTGTTGGGGATATCTTTCCTAAAGAAAATATTAATTAATGTTTAGTTGGCACGTCTACTCAAAGACAAGGATATTCGATGTAACTTTCGCACGAATAAATTGTTTGGATTAGTAGTCCAAAATGTCTTTTTCCAAATGATATCCTATAATTAATTGTCTTTTATTCGATGTAACTTTCGACACAAATTGTTTGGTAGTTCTAGCAGTGCAATGTCCTCTTTATAGCTCAATGTCGTGTTTCCAAAGACTCCTCACGACAACAGATTCCTTCCTTCAATAGAATTGCTTTCTTCTTGAAAACCCTTGAAGCTAATTAAGAGCATCTCCAATGCAAGCATCAAATAGAAAAACTTCATTAGTCATGTCATATTAGACACTCTCAACTCAAAAAACAATCTTCAATGCAACCTTTTTTTGAAACCTTTAATCCTATGTGTCAACATTAATTATTGACACCCTCAATTAGACCTCTCAAAATAGAGGCTCATATTGAGGATTTCAATATGTAATTTACCATATATAAACATTTAATGTATTAATAACAATTAATTTTTTTCAAATATATCATGATGAAAATTGATTCATGATGCTTGCATTGGAGAACAAATGTTCATTTTCAACGTCTCTTTATGCATGTAATAGACAATCCCAATAAAAATTCACCAACTGGCTCATATAAACATGGATGAGAATCTTTGCATTGGAGACGCTCTAACAAAGTTTCCATTTTTGTTATTTCTTTGCAGACAGAAATTTATGAAAAACAGTGCGGATGGTTAGTATCAAATTTAAGAAAAATGTTCAAAAACTAATAAAAAACTTTATCATACTAATGCGGTCAAGGGCGGAAATTGAAATTTTCGTTTTAAAACAAACCCAAAAATAATAAGGAAATCTTAGACATAAACAGTGTTTTAGCTCAAAAAAATCCCGCGTCCTCTTATCCCTCGCCTCTCACCCAGAAAATTCGTCGTCGATTACCGCTGTACGCCACTTCAATTTTAATCCTGGTTTCACCACTAAATACGGTTGCTTAGGATAGAGAGAATATTTCTGAAAGATAAAGTAAATCCCAGTCATATATCCTTTTCTTCACAGAGGTGTAAAGATGGCCTCAATTTGCAGAGACTAATAAAATAAGGACTAATGCGGGTTTTTTAGTGTAGAGAAAGATAAAGTAAATGGCCTCAGAAAAGCGCGCAGACAAAGCTTTTAAAAGAGTGATCAAATTGTATTGCTTTTAAAAGACAAAGCAAAGGCATAATATTCTATTTTCGAAGCTTGTGTAACGGGCTGTACCAATATACCAACCGCGGCCACTGATCATCTTCATCCTCACAACATTTTATCACAAAAAACAAATTCTACTGTCATCGTTTTTCGTCGATGCTTAGCATAATTACTTGATCAGCTCAATTATTAATCTGTTAATTACTTGATCAGCTCAATTATTAATCAGTGATTTCGCTGTCTGTAGAAATAATAGTTTTTTTTTTTAAAGCCAGAAATAATAGTTAATGTAGAGTTCACATGCCCCGGTTATACTCATATATAACTGGTATTTTAATTGAATTAATCTCAAGAGCATCTCCAACCCAAAAAATTAATTTTGAAAATCACTTACATTATATGTCATGTTTAAATTGGAACTTTAATACATATGAGGTAAACAAGTTGAAATAATTGAAGGTATTTTTTAAAAAATTTCATCTCCAATCCAACTGTCACAAATAAATTGTTAGTATGATGTGTCAACTATTGAATGGACAAAATTAAATTTGGTCCATTTAAATTTATGAGAGATCCCACTAAGAGCATCTCCAATGCAAAGACCCTCATCCATATTTTTAAAAGTCACTTGGTGAATTATTATTGCACTTCTCTATGACACGAGTAAAATTAATTTATATCTGATTGCATCGATCATCTGGTTCTGGTATCAGCTAATTCCAACCATAATACACACACTCATCATACAAACATTTGAACACCATACTCGTCAAGAAGCCAAGCACAAAACCATGGCTGATGATTTGATTACAAAACCATATCTGTCCGAACTAATTACAAAAGTCGTGCCTGGTTTCCTGGTCGAAGCGATGAAACCAACTCGAGATAAGGCGGAGGATAGGAGACTGCTAATAAGCATGTACAAAGATGTTCAGGCTTTACTGGATGATGCAGAGGATAGGAGACTCAAAAATAAAGTTTCTCGGGTGTGGGTAGAAAAGATCGAAGATGTTGCATTTGAGACGGAGAACTTGCTGGAAGAATTGGAGTTGAAAATATCAACCGATGAAAAGTCGATGATGCGGAAGGGAAAGGTGCGCTTGTTGATTTCATGTTTTTGTTTGTGTTACAAATATCAAGCTTCTCATGATATCTCCCTGAGAGTCGAGGAACTTAAGGAAAGATTTAGTCACCTTATGATGCAGTCTCTTGATATACAACTTCTTGAGGTGATACATAACACGAAGGATCCTGAGTTGATAAAGAGATATGGTCTTTATGATGACATTTTCGACTTTGAAGAAACTAAACGCCGTCGGACCAACTCCTACGTAGACGAATTACAGGTTAAAGGACGAGAGGCAGAGAAGGAATGCCTGATTCCGATCTTACTAGAAGCTGCAGACAAGGGTGCTAAGGTCATCACCATTTTAGGGGCTGGCGGCAGTGGAAAGACAACACTGGCTAAATGTCTTTACAATGATTACAGAGTGAAGGAATACTTTGAGGTGAGGAAATGGGTGTGTGTTTCAGATTCTTTTGATCCAAAAATGATTCTCAGAGCTCTTCTTGAGGAGGATCCAAATGGCTTTAGAGTTTTGAGGAGGAGCTCTTCAGAGTTTGATCCGTTGTTGAAACTTGTGAGAAAACAATTTGTTGGTAAGAAATTTCTTCTTGTGTTGGATGATGTATTGGATAATGTGCTGGACAGGGATGGTTTTTTCTATAGAAATAAATTTATGAGGGAAGATTTTTGGTTTTTAATTCATGATGTTGCTCCTGGAAGCAAAATCCTGGTGACAACAGTGAGCAAAAATGTGGTAATAGAAGCAATGAGCATTAATCACGTGCACTTGATACGCCCGCTGCTAACCTCGGATTGTTGGTTCATCTTGAAGCGAACCGCGCTGTCTGAAAAACCTCGATTAAGCAAGGAAGTGCGATCCATAGGGCTGAAATTTGCAAAACAATGCAAGGGCTCTCCGCTGGTCGCGGAGACTATAGGAGGTCTTCTGCAGTCTAAACACACTGCACAGGAGTGGCAAGAAGCTTTGGATATGGAGATATGGAAGAACAAGGACTTCGCTAAGCGCATTTACCATCATCTCTATGTGAGTTATCAGAAGTTACCTGTCCAGCTTAAAAGATGTTTTTTTTACTGTGCTGTCTTTCCTAAAGATACTTGCATAGATGTTGAGAGGTTCATTACATTGCTGATAGCTGTGGGATATGCTCGAGGGTTGGAAGGCATTAGCAATGTTGGAACAAGGTTCATAATGCTCGAGGGTTGGAAGGCATTAGCAATGTTGGAAGGCATCTCTTTCCTTACAAATGCCAAGAGATCAATTCACAAAAATAAAATAACCAGTTACAAGATCCCAGAATTATGCCATTCGTTCGTTGAATATATCCGCCCCGATCTTACAATGATAGGCCAACTGGAGAAATTAGGTCGTGATCAGACCACAAGTATGAGGAGTTTTGTCATTCTTTCTCCTTGTAAACTTCCCCAAGGTTTGTTCAAGAAAATGAGGTATGTCAGGGCACTGGTATTATCTTGTTGTGGGTTAGAAGAGCTCCCAAGTGATGTATCAAGTTTGAAATTCTTAAGGTTCCTGGACTTAAGCGCGAACCCGCTCAAGGAATTGCCAGGAACAATATGTATGCTTCTTTTTCTGCAATCTTTGTATCTGCACTCCTGTTACCAACTCACGTCTCTTCCTCAGAAGATAGGAGATCTTGGATTAAGGCATCTGAGGATTAACTATACAACAGATGAGTTGCACAATTTGCCTCGAGGATTCGGGGACTTGACCTCAATCCTGACACTGGATGTGTTTAGGATTGGAGGAAAATACAAAAATGTTGAAATGTTGCAAAACCTTAATGATCTCGAAGATATTCGGATTGCTGTTCATGGGGAGGTGAAGTTCCTGGATGCAGATATGGGAAGCAAAACCAAAATGGAAAACTTGGAGTTATGTTTTGTTGGGGAGGGCCGCGATCAGGTGAAGGCGGCTTGCATTGAAAATTTGGTTCCACCTCCTAACTTGAAAATGCTCAAGTTAGAGGATTATCCTAGGGTTAAATTACCTGGGTGGATTCTATCTGAATCTGTCATCATGAAGTTGAAGAGGTTGAGTTTGAGATCAGCTGCAAACATCAGTTCCTTTCCTGCCTTGTGGAAACTGTCATCTCTTCAGTTCCTTTGGCTCTATGACCTTCCTAATGTCACTCGTTTAGGCCGTGAGTTCTTTGGATTTCGGAGGAGTACTATTCAGCAACACCATTCTGAAAATCAGAATCTGAATACATGGAGTTACCCGCAGATCAGTAGTGAATCAGATGATGGGGATATGATCAGTGATTATGATGAAGAAGATGGTGAGGATGATCAAAATGCAACTACTGGGGAGATTACTGCTGTGGGAGATGGTGAAAGAGTGGAAACAGAAGCAGCATTTCGCAGTTTAAAGACACTGAGAATTGAGTATCTGGAGAACCTGAAGATGTGGGAAGATGTAGATGAACCTGGGGAGAAAAAACTGAAAGCATTTTTAGTGCTACCATCTTTGGAGGAGATAATCATTGCTGACTGCCCAATGCTGAACCCAGATGCACTGCCACACCGTATTCTTGGAAAGATATCATCGCTCAAGATAACCGTTGATGGCAAACTGGTAGACAAAAAGAGTGATTCCACTGGAGAAAAGCCTAGTAGTTCAAAAGGTACATGTTCATTTGCTGCATTTTTTATCGATTCAGCATTTACTGTCAGAATTTTTAACTTTACAAGTTCATTCATCTGTAATTTTTTTTGGCAGGCAAGGCTATTATGGTTGACACAAATAGTGATTTTTCTGGTGACAAGCCTGGTAGTTCAAAAGGTACATGTTCGTTTGTTGCATTTTATAGTGTGTCAGAATATACCCTTAGAATTTTTCAACTCACAAGTTCATTCATCTGTATTTTGTTTTGGCAGGCAAGGCTACAATGGTTGAACCAGAGGATTAGAATGCAGAGGTGTTTGAAGAGCGAAACACTCGAGGCATCCAATTTCCAACAATTTCCTTGTTTCTTTGATTTGTTTGAGTGATCATTTGAGTATCGAATAATCTAAACTCTAAAGTTGTTTGCTTGTTGGTGTATGTATGGCCAGCTGCTGCTTATGTGTTGTGTATTATGTCGCTGAAGTTCATGTTTGTAAGGCTTTGATTAATACTCACTCTTTGCTTTGTTTTCCAACCAAGAATGTACAATATATATCATTTTACTTACAAGGAAGTATGTTACTCTTTGAAAGTATATTTATCTAAAAATATCATCGGTTGAGGAATGCAATCAATTGATTGATTATAGCTGAGATTGGTGGCATAAGCATTCAGCAGAAATGCCTAGATGGTTTGTGGTCTATCGTCTCTGTAATAGCTTCAGTTGTATTGCTTTTCTTACCAAAGTACAGACTGTCAAAGCTTCAAATAACAAATGCTTATGGTCTAACTTTTTTTATATTATACTCAGATCCTTACTTTACCTTAAAACATCAGTGAATTGCTGCAACTTTTGGAGTTTATCTGCTGCGTTTATGTTTTGTGTGATGTTTGTTGCATTTCAGGTTCTGTTTACTTTGTTGGAACAATATAATATCCAATGATTTTTGTCAACGAATGATATTTGCTCTTCACATGCCTCACTTGTGTGTTGCATTTCAGCTTCAGTTAAAAGTTAAAACAATGCAATGTACCAAATCTGTGTTGTTAGTTTCAGTACTATCAATAAAGCAGCACAAACTTGTAATTTTATCGAAACAGGTGTTTTGTGCCCATGCTTATAACAATGTTGTGTGTAGAATGTGTTGTCCAAAATCTTATAATGACTTCTTAAAAGGGATATTTCATTTGTTGCAATTATAGTCTCTTCCATCTTAAGGTTAATCTTGTCTCTTGTATTTTAAACGCCTTTAAACAGTGTAATGAGTCTTTCTAGCCAACCATAAACAGTCTAATTTGTGATTCACCTTTATAAAATTGCTCATATACTCCGTATTTGAAGAGCAAAAAGCTGAATGCATAGTGGCCATCAGCTGCTATAGTGTGTACATCATCTACTCGATCATTTCTGCCAAAATCACAGAATTGATCACTCCAACAAATCATAAAAACAGAATCCTTAATGTCTTCCAACGGAGAAACGTTTTTCATAGCTCTTTGACAAATAGAGTCATCAATGATATCCTCTTCTTCATCGGCATCTTGCTCCAGAGTCCAAAATCGTTTATATATAGAATGAAAATTCCCACCAATCTACCAATCTTCTATTTACTAGCTGTGTTTTAGATTTACTGCAGATAAACGATGTTGCAACATGAAAACAATAAATGCAGAAAACATAAAACGACACACGAATTGATCACGCAGTTCAGTGCAATGCACCTACGTCTGCGGGGCCGTAGCCCTGTGTTGAAATCATTCCACTAGATTGTCAAAAGACAGATTACAGACTTATCTTTTACAATTTCTAAGTGGTTGCGATCCCTCGCTCCAATCGGACCACCAGTTCTCCTAGTGTTCGATGTTGCGATCCCTCGCTCCAATCGGACCACTAGTTCTCCCTAGTCTACGATCACTCCCACACCAGGAGCTTTATGGTGATTTCGAACACACCGGCTTCCACACGTCCAAATGGTTGTTGACGAACGCGGACGGCGCTACTCTGGCCTGGCCTAAAGTAAACCCTGAATAGGATTTTTCTCTCGTAAGATCGGCAAATCAGACTCGCAGCTAATTGTCCCATTTATAGCTCAATGCCGTGTGTATTCAGTCATCTTCACGGCATGGAATTCCTTCCTTCAATCACGCTTGATTTGATTCTGAAAATCTCTGAAGATAAGGAATGAAGAATATCTTCCAACTGAAAAATATGGAAAGATTTGGCTCCAACTCATTGATCAAATCTCCATAGTGTAAAACTGAGTTGTTGATATTCGTTGGACTGTATTTACCATAAATCCCATACGCACAATATTTCCTTGCCTTTTAAAGCTGCGTTGGAATTTTTGTCACTTTTCTGCTAAACCCTAATCGATGTTGCAACATCGAATCTGCCACAAATAAGCCAATAAAAAATGGACTCTACAATCTCCCTCTTTGGCAATTTGTGGACCGCAAACAACTTTTGGATGGCGCCAAAACAAAACAACTATTCTCAGTAAAATCATCAATTAAGGAACTCCCCCTGAGTCATAGCATTACTTCAACACACCAATCCATCCAAATCCAGAAAATCAAAAAATGTAGCAGAAAGTGAGAATAATCAAATACAGTCATCCAATAATAAAATCCACATAAATCCAAAAGTAACTCCCACTCGGACCACGAACTGCCAAAGACAAAGGACTGAACTCAATCAGAAACAACATTCCTCTTGGGAAAAGAACTCTGGACCCTTTCTTAAGCTGAGCTGCAAGATCCGAAAACCTTTTCTGATCATCACTATGCTTCTTGACCATCTCAGAATGAAAGTCCAGCTGACCCATATGATAATTTAACTTCATCTCCCTTTGCAAGGCAGTAATTAGGCAGCGGCATGGATGCGGCACAACATCAGACTTTCTGGAGTTTTTAGCTGCATGATGAATTCTTCTGAAAATACACTTCCCCAGATGCATCAATCCCAATGTACTCGACAAACCCGAACGAAACTCAACCACGAAGATTCAGATGCAAAGCCAGTACCTTTCGAGTTGTGACGGAAATCCGATGACCGAGAAGAACTTGAACACCAAACACAACAAAATATCTCTGGAGAAATTTATAGACAGCGGAAGACGATTCCAGAGAGATTGAGAGTTTAGAGGGCTGAGTTTGTGTTCCAATAGAATGCCAATAGTCAGCTGAAAAATAGTACTAGTCCCGCATATCTGTTAATCACTCGCCACTAACTATCTGCGCGTGAACTAGGGCTTCATGTTGCAACATCAAAAACAGTCTGACCAGCAAACCCGCCCTCTAGGGTTTCATGTTGCAACATCGAAAATTTTCCCAACACTTTCAGAGTTTCTACCCAGTACCAGTACCACTCACATATCTTTGAAAATCATCATGCCAAGATTAGGGGTGTACACGAGTCGAGTCGAGCTCGAACATAGATGTGTTCGAGTTCGAGCTCGTGAAAATTTTGGATGTTCGTGATCGAGTTCGAGCTCGTGCGAGTTGAGATATTTTAGCTCGAGCTCGGTTCGTCTGCTTTTAAAAAATTTCGAGCTCGACTCGTGAGCTCGATCAAAATCGAGCTCGAGCTCGAACTCGAGCTAGTTCGAGCTCGTTAAGTGAGTTGCTACTTCAATTCATGTTCAGAATTCAGAATTCAGAATTTCATAACATGCTCATTTATAAATTAAACGTGCCAAATCATTTCATTCATCGTCATACATCAAAACTCAAAAGAAATTGAGCAAAATCAAACCCAATTTGGATTTACAAATAGATTTTTTAATCCTTGTCCAAAACAAGAAAAATAATGTAGTTTTAGTTCTTCATCTCCATCTTAGGATTTATTTTATCTTCAACTGAATACACCTGCAATCATCACAATAGTATCATAATCAACAAGTGAGTTCATGATACTCATGCTAGGAATTCTGTTTTCCAAAATTCAAATGAAACAAACAAATCTGAAGTAAAGTGAGCTCAAATAATTCATATCATGGTGAAGATTTTGTTTTTTTCACAAGCTGACATGCCATTTATTTCAGCCATATATGATCAGGACAAAAACTTCACAGCATGCAATAAGATGGACAAAACAATATAGTGTAAATTCACAAAGGTTTGAAAAAGTAACTTACTTTCTTAGTTTGAGCTAGATGAGGCCACTGGCAGAAATAATTCTTGATAGCTTTTGTCATTCTGCAAGAAAAAAAGTTTGTAAAATTAGTAACTGAACTAATTTTTTTGAACTTAGAAACTAAACCAAAAGTAAATTACCTTAAGTCTTTTTTGAATTCCGTGTAGATGACGAAGCCAATCCCCCCCACACAGTAAAGCTTCAACGGTTTCTGGAGCTAGTGATGCACGATGAGAATCAATTACCCTAGTACCTGCACTAAATGTTGATTCAGATGCCACAGTACTTGCAGGAATAGCTAATATATCAGCTGCCATTTTCGACAAAATTGGGTACTCAAGTTGATGCATTTTTCCACCATTGTAAACAAGAGAAGCCAGTTGGAATCTCATCCTTCTTGAGGCGTGGCTTTTGAAGATAATCAGCAAGCTCAGAAATCCTTGGACCCGACGTCTCGCGTTCAGAACAAAATGCATCAAAATCATCCCAACTCCCTTGGTTTGGATTAGAGCTTGAAGAACCAAAACTCTCAGAATGAGACGAGTTCACTCTCGTCGACTTTTCATCGACATACTCTTCATACATAGACTCCAGGAGACTTTTCACCTTGTCAATATTCTTGTCGGACTCAATTTTAGAATAGAGTCGAGGAAAGCAAAATTCCAGTGCTAACAACTTCTTAGTTGGGTCTAACACAGCAGCTATAGCCATCAACAAGTTACATTCAGCCCAATACTTGTCAAACTTTAGCTTCATTTTACTAGCTGTAATTTTAATCATGGGATCCTCGTGAAGCGCAAAACCATCCAAAGCTGATTTTATTTTTTGGACTTCCTGAAAAAACAAATTTGAAGTGGGATACCGACTACCTGAAAAACGCAGCAAAAAGAATTATAAGTTTATAACATGTTCATGGTTTGACCTTTGTTCTGTGCACAGAAGAATTAGAATTCAATCATCTCAATCATTTTTAAACCAACTTTCTCTACTTCAGACTCTATTACATAGCTAACATTTCAAAGATGAATTTAGTACAAACATTATTTAAAATTAAGTAACAGTTCAAGAGATGTGAGGTTTCAAAGGTTGGTGGACAGAAATGCATATATTTTCATATTCAAAGTAAGGTAGTAAGTACCTGAAATGACATGCGTTGCAGTCCAAAAAGTCTCCAACAAGGAGCAAATTTTTCTACAATTTTCCCAGTCTTCATCAGAAGGGCAACAACGAAACAACTCATCCCGTGCTGCGAATGCTTTGAAAGCATCTTTGAACTTAAGAGCACAAGTCAACATCTCAAATGTCGAATTCCATCTAGTTTTAGAATCTCGAATCATCCTTCTCTCTTTCAAGCCTAATCGTCGGGCACATGAAGCAAATATTATAAACCTTTGATCTGAACGAGTGACATATTCGACACTATCTCTTATATTACTAATTCCATCCCCAATTGTCGCCAATCCATCTTGAACACACAAGTTTAAGATATGTGCACAACATCGAACATGAAACAATTCTCCTCCACATGGCAACTTTCTAGACCTCTGAATTGTATCCTTCATTATCTTTAGAGCTAAATCATTAGCAGATGCATTGTCAACAGTAATAGTGTATACCTTGTTGTCAATTCCCCAATCGCTCATGCATTTGAAAATAGCATCCGAAAGCTGAAGACCTCCCCTTGGTGGTGGAATACTGAAGAAATTTAATACTCGTTTATGCAAATTCCAAGAAAGGTCAATCCAGTGCCCAGTGACAACCATGTATTCAATCTTTTGATTCTTTGACTTCCAACAATCAGTAGTTAGGCTTATTTTGCTAACCTTTTCCAAATCCTTTCTTAGCCTGTTCTTTGCAGTTTCATAAATCTTCATACAGTCATTTTTGCATGTGTTCCTGCTGATTTTCGTCCACTCCGGCATCCCTCGCTTCATCATCAAGTTGAACCCTCCTTCTTCTAATATGGAAAAGGGGTGTTCATGCATCATAATCCAGTGAGCAACCCCCTCCCTCATTTGCTCCATATCAAACTTCCCATTGTGCAACACAGGTACAGCAAGCGCAGATGCATTCACGGGCAAAAACTTCAGCTTTGTTTGTTGCTCAGCTGCTTCCATTTTCATCTTCCTCTTGTAACATTGCTCGTCCAAATGTCTGCGTAAATGTGTTGTGGGGTTTGACTTTACTTTAGCAAAGCTCTTACCACAGTGATTACACACATTCATCACCTTGTCACCTGAACCTTCCTCATGAAACTCAGCCCAAACTGATGAAGTCTTCTTTCTTTTCTTAATTTCAAACTTCTCTTCTTCCTCCTCCCTTTGCTTCTCTACCTTGTCTTTGTCCTGTACTCCATCTTGAGAAATTTCACTAGTTCTTCCATCCTCCGCATTCAACGTATTACTATCAGCGCTATTGCCGGTGATTGTGATTGGTAGCGATGATGATCCTTCCATCGAAATATCTGTAAGATGATATATATTTCAAACTTAAATGTAAGCGTAATTTTTTTTAGAAATAACAAAACCTACAATTTAAAGCCAAATTTGCATCCAAAAAAAGAAAAAACTTAACAGCAACCATAATAATTAATCTACGCATGGAAAACCCTAACTTCAAAAGGTTGATTATTTTACTAATCTAACTTAGAATCAGCAAGTACATCAAAACCCTCAAGTCATACATCGAGTCAATGAAACCAAAACCCTAATGTCAATGAAAGCATATGCATAATAATTCATTAAGAATATTTGTTGTATAATGATGAAGTTTTGCTCTATCAACTTACAAACTCTAGAAAGAACAATTTAAATATTCAGTTTTTTATTCAAACCCTGAAAATTAATGATCTCAACAATGCTTATTTGGACAAATAATGAAAGCTAGGGATAAAAAGAGATTACCTGTAAATTCAGAACATCGGATCGATGAAGTTGCAGAATAGAAAGTGAGAGAGAATTCGATGAAGTTGCAGTCTTGTAGAATAGAAAGTGAGAGAAGAATGTAGTTCTTGAAGAATCTAGTGCGGAGATGTTTCACATTCCAAAGGATTAGAATACAAAGAGTTGGGTTGGATTTGGATTTTGGAGTTGGACTAGGCCCAATTTGGAGTTTTGGACTCTAGCTGTACTCGTAAACCACTGAACCCCTCGTTTCCATTAATAATTAACATATTATTTATTTATTTTTTAAAAATTAAATATATACTATATATATACGAGCTGCTCGACGAGCCTATCGAGCTGGCTCTTTTGAGCTCGAGCTCGAGTTCGTATATAAACGAACGAGCTCGAGTTCGAGTTCGAGCTGGTCAACCCGAGCTCGAAAACGAACTTTGACCGAGTTGTTCGCGAGTTGTTCACGAACGGCTCGGTTCATTTACACCCCTAGCCAAGATCGATCAACTCTTGTTCCAGTGCAATATAACAACTTCCCTTCGTCTCAAGTCATAGTAGTGGTATGTGACGTTAGAATCTATAAATAAATAACCACTTTGTATGGACATAAATACCTCAAGAGACATTTATGATGGGAGAAGATTACTTCATATTGGTCATGCCTAAAACTGATGTTGCATCATCAAGAGCATTCACTTCTTTCACTCCAAATCCTCATTCAGAACATAAGTGACTTCCTTTGACTTCTACCTCAGAATTCTCTCTATTTTCCATCTCAAGAAACCAAATCAATCGTTTAGGTGGGACTGATTGTTGCGACATGGCCAACCTCACGTCAAACTTTTTATATCAAACCATTCAGCACCTCATTAATACCAAAATCAGCTCCTCATATCTTCAAAGTCTCTGAGTTCTTAAGATCATCATAGCTCGAATTTATCATATCAAACCATCAATACAAATGCAAAACAACACCAATTCGAGCTTGATAAAAAACAGTCCATAACTCAAATATACTCATAACACGACAAGGAGCGTCAATGCACAGAGATTTGAACAAGAATCCAAACAAAATTACAACCAAGCATAACCCGCAACAATCAAATCGAATCCTACTCCCAATAAGCTACTACTATGCGCAAACAAACATTATGATCAAAATCCAGTGAGCACAGTAGAAAGAGCGGAATACCTTGCAGAACAAAGATTCGGGTTAAAATCTTGAAATCCTGGTTGCTGCAATTTTTCTGTCAGATCTGGAAACCCTAACTGATGTTGCAACATCAGTTTCTTCCTCCATAAGAACAAAGATCGGACAAGCATGATGCAACTATTCGTTGACTCTAAGATTCTTGGCAGCCTTATAAACTTTCTCAAACGGCAGCCTCTTCAGATTAACATCAAATCCAAATCCACCTTGCTTCACATCCTATTGAATTCTCCCATGAGTTGTGCAAGTTGGTCTTCATCAATTCCAGCCGTTGTTGGTAGAAAGGATCTCACTCTCCCTGTTAAAGGACTCACGTAGTGACCTCGCTCTGATACCAAATGAAATTCCCACCAATCTACCAATCTTCTATTTACTAGCTGTGTTTTAGGTTTACTGCAGATAAACGATGTTGCAACATGAAAACAATAAATGCAGAAAACATAAAACGACACACGAATTGATCACGCAGTTCAGTGCAATGCACCTACGTCTGCGGGGCCGTAGCCCTGTGTTGAAATCATTCCACTAGATTGTCAAAAGACAGATTACAGACTTATCTTTTACAATTTCTAAGTGGTTGCGATCCCTCGCTCCAATCGGACCACCAGTTCTCCTAGTGTTCGATGTTGCGATCCCTCGCTCCAATCGGACCACTAGTTCTCCCTAGTCTACGATCACTCCCACACCAGGAGCTTTATGGTGATTTCGAACACACCGGCTTCCACACGTCCAAATGGTTGTTGACGAACGCGGACGGCGCTACTCTGGCCTGGCCTAAAGTAAACCCTGAATAGGATTTTTCTCTCGTAAGATCGGCAAATCAGACTCGCAGCTAATTGTCCCATTTATAGCTCAATGCCGTGTGTATTCAGTCATCTTCACGGCATGGAATTCCTTCCTTCAATCACGCTTGATTTGATTCTGAAAATCTCTGAAGATAAGGAATGAAGAATATCTTCCAACTGAAAAATATGGAAAGATTTGGCTCCAACTCATTGATCAAATCTCCATAGTGTAAAACTGAGTTGTTGATATTCGTTGGACTGTATTTACCATAAATCCCATACGCACAATATTTCCTTGCCTTTTAAAGCTGCGTTGGAATTTCTGTCACTTTTCTGCTAAACCCTAATCGATGTTGCAACATCGAATCTGCCACAAATAAGCCAATAAAAAATGGACTCTACATAGAAGGCCATCAAGCCTGAGAAACTTGGGAGATAACGATCTCCACGAGGCAGGCAAGGAACTGAGATTCAAAGCTGATCATAAACTCAACCTAATGGAAACTTAGGTATATACTTCACAGCATGTTTGCACCATTCCCAGTTAACTTTCTTGAGTTCTTCTGGTGAGTAGGAACTATCATGATCCTCTGGAAAGTGCTACAACAGAAAGATGCATCTCTACAGGTTAAGTGAATAAAGCACTGCAAAAACACACACACATATATATATGTATATATCCACACTCCCACTTACTAATTCTAACTTCAAGTCCGGAATTTCAAGGGCTATTTTATACATCCAAATCGAGACGTAGTATCCACACTCCCAACCACCTTTTTGTCTTTTGTGCTAAATAATAAAATAATAATAATGCATAAGCCTTACAGTTCTTGATGCAAAAGAAGAAAAACAAAACAAAATAATGTGCAAGTATCTTACCTTAATGTCCACAACCTTCCAAATTATATCATGTTCTATTGTAGAGTCCTGGTTTCTGTTTAGATACTTTCTCTCCACCCTTCAGCAAACAGGATACTTAATGAATACGGTTAACAATGAAATGAAACTCGGTAGAAAGAAACGATGTATAAATGAAGAAAATGATTACATATTAATGAATTTCTTATGCTCTGCACTTGCTGGCTTCTGTAGAGAATCGAACCGATAAACTTTTCGAGATTCCGGTACAATTGCAAGCAACTCCCAATGATCACTAATATGTATCTCAAAAAGAAAAGAAAAGGTACTGTTAGAGTTAGATGAAGGAGGGGGTAAAACAATAACCCTATTGTTTTAACCTGATTTGAACTGTGAACTGATGATCAGCTGAATCAAACTAAACGAATTGAAAAGAACTAGTAAGTAGTAACAAAATCAAGCATCTGAATTGAATTGAAGTATCAGTAAATTCAGAAGAGACGGTTTTCTTACGGCATGAACATTGGAACGAGGTATAACTTTGCAACGTTTTTGATCATGAAGTCGGCAATCTCTTGAGCTCTTTTATCAGAAACACTATGTTTACCAATTGCTGTAACTAGAGCATCCCTGACAATCTGTACTCGCTCCAGGTCGGAAGATGTCATGCGCTCATATATCATCCTACAGAAAAAAAAAAAAATTATGCAAGAAAAAAGGTACAAATTAAGTTCAACATTTAATATTGAATTGAAGTTTTGGGATGAATCGGGGAAATGCTTTGACTTACTCCTTCCATAAAAAAAGTTGCTGGGAAAACATTGAAGAACCATCATCTTTCAACCAGTCATGTAGATCTTTGACCGGGAAATAATATGAAGGATCATCCTTGTTTCCAGGATCAGCTTTAGGAATTATCAGCTCAATGGTTTGTTTTTCATCAGTACTGTAAGCATCAAGCACGAACTTTTTAAACCTCATGTACAACGCGTCATTAGCCTGATTCTGCAATTGTTAGATATTATAGTTACAACTTATTGGCCGGGTGTGTTTGTAAGCAAAACCGTAGTTAAAAGGAAGCTTTTCTGCTAAGGAAGTCTTTTGGATTTGACCTAATTATGCAGTTTTTAGCAGTTACAAAACACCCAATTAAAACTTCTTAGCTTATTAAACAGACCCTAAAAGAATAATGTGTTAAAAACAGTCCAAATTTTGGGGAATTTACACTGTTAAAAAATGTAAGCTGACAGTAAAGCTTTAAACTAATACCTCAGTCATATATAGCACAAATGCATGTTAGCAGTAAAGCTTCAAACTTATACCTCATACATATAATTATATGGCCGTGATGAACACTTCTTCTGAGATGGCGGTTTTAAAGTATTCCTCTCATTGGCTTCCTTCTCACATAACATGAAAACAACAAAAAATTCGATAAAAAGGATAAACATAGGAAAATCAGGCTCTTCTAATTTCAATTAATGGATGAAAGGTTTTACCTTGTCTTCCTTTACACCACTTGGGTAAGAAGATTTGAACCATGGTGTATCTCTGAGGATGTTAAGTGGCTTTCTCTTGAATTTGGGGCAGTCATCAATGAATAACTCCTCCAACCATGGCATCACCTTGATGTTGAATTCCTCGGCATCATTTGCATCTTCCCAAGTCTCCCAGTTCTTCAGAAACTCAATCTTTAGCGTCTTTAAACAGCGAAAAGTTCTTGTAACCGTTCTAGTAGGGGGGATGACAACTACCACATCATCCTCACTGTAATCGCTGATGTCCTCTTCAATATCAGCATCTTGCTCCAGAGTCTTGGGAAGTCCAAAGAATTCGCGACCTAAATGCTTTATATCTTGTAGGCCAAACAGCCAGAGGAACTCAAGAGATGACAATTTCCACAAGGCAGGTAAGGATTTGAGATTTATAGCTGATCTTAAACTCAACCTTTTCAACTTATCCACTAGAGACTTGGCCTGAATCCACCTCGGTATTCTGAGCCCTGGGAAATCCTTCAACTTGAGCATTTCCAAGTTTGGAGGTGGTCTGAATTTCTTCATAGCTGAAGTCGCCTTTTTTAGATCGCGGCCTTCACCCGTGAAACACAGTTCCAAGTTTTTCATAGCAGCTTAATTTCTTCCCAAATGCGCACCCCGGAACTTAACCTTCCCATGAACAGAAATGCATGCTTGTTCCAGATTGTTAAGGTCCCTCAACTTGTCAACATTGGAATTATACTTATCGCCGCCTACCCTGAAGACATCCATGGTACGAATGAAGGTCAACTCCTCAAACTCTTTTGGATAGCTATGCAACTCATCTGTTGTATGATTTATCCTCAGGTGCTGCAATCTTTGAAGCTCACCAATCCATTCAGGGAGGTGCAGTAGCAAATAACAGAAGCTAACATCAAGGGATCGTAGAGAATACCATTTGCATATTGTTTTTGGAAACTGCTTCAGTGGATTGCCACTCAAGTCCAAGTACCAGAGAAGAGTCATATCCGCGAGGCCAGGTGGGAGCTGTTCCAAGTGACAGAATGATAAAACCAATCCCCTCAAATATTTCCAGCTAGTGAACAAAACAAGGGGAAGGGATCCTGCAGAATGAGAATAGACGAGACAAGTGTCCTGCACCTGATCCGCATCATGAGTTTTCCAGCACCAAGCTGTCTCGCGCGAGGCCATGACCATTGCGAACCTGGAAAAATGATCATTCATCTCGAAAGTCGTTACTTTATCTGTATGATCTGAAGACTTGCGCAACTTTTTGAAAAAACAATAATTCTCAGCTAAATCATTGAAGTATTCTATGCCCCTCTTTTCCCTAGATTTATCATCTTCACCAGGGAAAAGATAACCTTTAGCCATCCACAAACCAACCAGTTGATCAACTTTTATGACTGCGTGCTCAGGAAACCTCGCGCAGAAAGCAATGCAGCGTTTCAATTGAGGGGATAGTTTGCCATAGTCATGTACCATATCCATCAAAAAACGACGATGTTCCATCGAGTTGTTGTCGGTTTCCGAGAATCGCTGCCACTTATCTGGACTAATCTTCCTCAATCTGATCCCATAATCTGCTGCAGAAACTGGCAACCCTTTGCATGTTTTTGCAATTTTCCACAGAATATTCTCCTTTGAGTTGGGGAACTTTGCTTCAGGCTCCATTTGTAGCACATTCTTCATGATTTCATAACAGCTCATTGTAGACAGTGGAAGTAGAGGGTATGTGTAATCTGTTTCGATACCGCTTCGCTCGTAGTGGTCACCAAGATCACGCTCCCAGAAGCACAGTTCTTGAGCTTCGAACCGGAAAAGTACTTCCAATCCGAGGTTTCCACCTTCTCCAGGTCATCAACAACAATAAGGATCCTCTCACCCTTCTTGGTCATGTTGCCACTTAGGTACTTTAAGGTATCCTGGTCCATATTAAAGACATCAAAACTACCTGGAGGCATCGAATTCCAGGACACTAGCCTAAAAGTGGCCTCTCCTGGTTGGCGTGAAAGTTTACTAGCTAATGCGCTCTTTCCAGTGCCCCTCGCCCCTACGATGCAGACCACCTTCGCCCGATTGCCGTCCCATTTTAGTTGCTCCTGCAGAGATTTGAACTCCTCCTCTCTACCCAGCAGCACCATATGATCAGCAGCCATGGCACGAGATCGCCGACCTAATTTTTCCATTAATGCGCGTTCCATGTTACCGGCAATCTTCCTAACATCTCTCAAGACTCTAGAATAACCGTCAGGCTGTCGACGGAAACGACCTAGGAACAACTTAAGACGACAACTCACCTGATCCGCCGCCTCTGCTATCCTCGTGATGTTGCCAATCTGCAACTCGTCCTGCTCATTCAAGATGCCGTTCATCTCCTGAACAGTGTTATAGAGTTCCGACAGGCTGGTTCGCAGTGTCGGTTCAGACACCAGTCTCATCTTTTCAGATTCTGGCCTACACGACACATCGTTCAGGATTCTTTCAATTCTTCTCCAAGCTTCCAGAAGTTCTCTGAGTTGCTCCTCCACGCTCACCGGTACTACACCTGATCCCTCTATGATCACATTGCTCAACCGATCTGCTATTCTGCCAATATGACCTCCGGATCCATCATCCATTGCTTGCTCTGAACCTGAGCTTATTCTAATTTACCGAAATTCCGGCCGGCCAACCTGCCTACGGATGAGTTGACCGGAAGCATCTACAAATTCATAACCCAAATGACATTAAAAATATTAAGAAAATCAAAAATGAGATTCCAAATGACCAAAAGTGTAAAAATTCTCCTTTACAATCTTTGTCGTCGATCGCATCAACCACATTGATATTCCTTTACACCCTAGAAATACTACTTGATCACGATCGAGGATTGATTCTGACAATATAATATTGTTTGTGTGAGTGTGTGGCTTTATTTGAAGTTCAGCCCGGGAGGCTCGGCTCGAGCAAATGAGGCTGAACTTGGAAGAATGAAGGGAAAATGCACGTTCCGGACTTTCAGCCTAGGATGCTCGGCTAGAGCATTTTGAGCTGAAAATTTGGGTTGACTAAGTCAAGACTTTTCTAGTATAAATAGAGGGTGAGAGACTTAGGAAATTAAAGGGAGCAAAAAATGTAGAAACGGATAAGGCTCCCGAGCCTTGGGGGATACCAACGAGAGCTAGAACAAACATGAGAAAGGTGAGATCTTGAGAGAGAGTTGTAAACCTTGTAATCTTGTTTGTGATTCTAGTGGAACCATTCTTGCAGGACGTAGGTGGAAACACCGAACCTGGGTAAATCTCGTGTTCTTGAATCTTCTTTGAATTTCCTTTGAATCTTGTCAATTACTAGTTAGATCCATCGTGTTTATGCGTTCCGCTGCGCGTGTATTCGTCGCTTATCCGAAACAAATTGGTATCAGAGCATTGTTTGTGGTTGATTTGTGTTGTCTAGTTTGTGCCCACAAGGTGTTTGATAAATTGTCTCTTGTAAGTCTGTGCTTGTTTTGTGATTGCGGAGACTTGTAAAGTCGATATTGAGAAGTTTGATAGGTCGGATGACTATGGGTTCATGAAGGGTGAAGATGCTAGCACTTCTAGGCGGTATGGGGCTTGTCAATGCTCTTTCGGGAGTGGGGAAACTCTCTCTACACGGGATGAGGCGAAGAGGGAAAATGTGTTGTAACACATTGGCTCTTAGCTTTGTGGAAAGTGTTGAGTGGGGTGGTACATTGCAAGTCGGGTTTGGAGGTGTGGTTATAGCTAGGGTCCCTTTGCATGACGAAGACATTGTCACGATGGTTATTTCTCAAGGCGCGGTTTTTTCACATTCAAGGTGGCGAAAGGGCAAGGGTTGGAGCACATGGTTGACATCCTACAACATGGGAGGGAAGATATCACCCTTGATGGTGTTGTAGGGGCCTTAAAGTATAAGGAGCACAAGAGGACGGATGGAGATGGGGTCTACTAGTGGCGACGACTTGGTGGTGCACCAAGGGAGGTCGGACAAGGGATATTTCAAAGGTAAGAAGATGTTGAAGTAGGAATCTTGGAACTCGGGGAATCGAGGAGATGTAACTACTAAGAGAAACGAGGATAAAGATGGTCAAGTATCGGTAGCTCAAGGCTCGGACCAAGGATATGAGGACTTCAAGGTCCTTGTAGTGTTGATCTCTTGCTCGGATGAAAGTTGGATCATGGACTCCGTTTGCTCATCCACATGACACCGAATGAAGGTTGGTTGAAAGTTACGAAAGCACCTTTTGAGTGGAGTAGTGCTTGGGAACAACAAGTCATGGAAGGTGGTGGGAATTGGTTTAGTGAGAATCGAGACCCGTGGTGGGATGGAGTGGATTTTGACGGAGGTGAGTCTCGGGATTGCGTAGAAACTTAATTTCACTTGGTACCAAAAGGGCATTTGTTAGAAAGGTGGAAAGAAGGTGTAGATAGTCACCAAGGCTGCATTTGTGGGTTTTCACGAGAGCAGGGTGGTAGGTGATCTAGCGACTACTGTGGAGGTAGGGAAAACTTCTTTGGTAAGCCTTAGGTACAAACGAATTGGTCATGGAAATGAAAGAGGGTTGAAGGAGTTGAATAAGCAAGGGTTGTTAGGGGTGACAAGCTTGGCAACATAGAGTTTTGCGGGAGTTGTAGTTATGGCAAAGACACAAGGGTAAAGTTTGCATACTCCGTCGAGGTGACTCGGAATGCGTTGAGTTAGGTGCAATCGGCTTTGTGGGAGCCGTCAAGATCGCAAACTCTAGGTGGAGGTAGGTATTTCATCACGTTCTCGTAAAGTTTGGGTGAACATCTTGAAATCTAATGACGGGGCCTTTTGGCAAGTTCATGGGTTGGAAGAAGATAGTGGAGGTCCAAACGGGGAGAATGATCAAGAAACTTCGGACGGATAATGGTTCAAAGTTCTTGGGAGATGAGTTTACCGGCATGCTAAGGAAATGAGATAGTTTGGTATAAGACTGATCATGGAACCCCATAACAAGATGGCCTTGTGGAGAGGATGAACCAGAACTCTTCTTGGGAGGGTGAGATGCATGTTATTCGAAGCCGGTTTCCCGAAGATGCTTTTCTTTGGTGGCTTTGGAGTGTAAGACACTTGAAGAAGTGTGGAGTGGTTTACATCCTAAACTCGACAAGTTACGTGTTTGGTTGTGTAGGTTCTATACACCAAGTAGAGACAAATAATGATCCCAGAGCGAGGAGAGTATGTTTCTTGGATACTGAGTAGGTGTGAAGGGTCGAAAATAATGGAACAGTGAAGGTAAAGATTCATTGGGTATCAATAGTTGGGATATCGTTTTCAGAGGGTCCAAATACTACAAGACCATAGCGACTCAATGTGGCCAAGTATAGCAGGGAGTTTGCTATGAAAGGGTCGAGATCGAGGTGAAGCTATTGGGAAATGGTAGTGAAGTTTGGGAGGGTGAAGACGAAGACATTGATAACAAAGATGTCATCTTTAGAAGGTCTGGATACTACGCGGCCATAGCAACTCAAGGAACCAAGGATAGCAAGGGTATTGCTAGAGAAAGGGTTGAAATTGAGGTGGAGCTACTAGGGAAGTGTGGTGAAGATCGAGAAGATAAAGATAATGGCAGTGAATGCTAAGATGTCGATTTTTTAGAGAGTCTGAATTCTGCATAGTCGTAGCGAGTCAACGAACCAAGGATAGCAAAGATGTTGCTAGAGAAAGGGTTGAAATTGAGGTGGAGCTATTGGGGGAAATGTAGTGTACTACATGGCCATAGCAACTCAAGGAACCAAGGATAACAAGGATATTGCTAGAAAAAGGGTTGAAGTTGAGGTGGAGCTATTGGGGAAATGCAGTGAATATTAGAAGGTTAAAAAATGATGGCATTGATGATAGGGATCCTGGTGTTGATGATCAAGGTGGAAGGGATCATGACGTGATCAAGGACTTGGATCATACAACTTGATAAGGGATCGACCTATGTGTGAGAGACCCAGACACCGAAGAGGTATGGTAATGCTTATGCAGTGGATTTTGCTTTGGTTCCGCCGAGGAGTTGGATAACTCGGAACCTAGATTTTATCTAGAGGCGATGAGAAGCAAAGAGCACGAGTCTTGGAAGTGTGCAATGGAGAATGAGATGCATCACTTGAGGAGAAACACGGGAACTAGTGGACATACCTAGAAACTAACGAGTAGTTGGTTGTAAATGAGTGATCAAATGGAGAGAAGGCATTATGGGGTTTGAAAAGCCTAGGTGTAAAATGAGGTTGGTGACTAAGGGCTTCACGGAAAAGGAAAGGGGTAGACTGTAATGAAAAATACTCCCCCGTGGTGAAGCACACGTCGAGGTTTTGCTCGCGATGGTAAATCAGGTATGATTTAGAGTTTGAGCAAATGAATGTGAAGACGATTTACTTCATGGAACTCTTGAGAAGCGGAAACATTGCTTAACCGAAAGGTTTAATCAAGGTTGGATGTGAAGGAAAATGTATGTCTCCTTAGGAAATCTCTTTGTGGCTTTGAGATAATCCCTGGACAGTGGTATCTTAGATTTGATGAGTTCATAGTTGTGTTTATATCAAGTGGGGTGAAAAGCTTTGGAGAATTCTTGTTGCTATGGATGACATGTAGCGGTGAAATACAAGAATGAAATTCATAGCTGGAAAATGTATGGAGTAGTGAGTTGGAAATGAGAAACATGGGAATGGCCGAGAAGTTTTCCAGGATGGAAATCATGCGGGATAAGAGGCGCGGTGGATTTGTGTCTCAGTGTGATTATCTCTGGAAGGTGGTGGGTCAGTTCGAGGTGTTGAAGGCAAAGGTGGTTAAAAGACCTTTGGAAACTCATTGTAAACTCTCCGCGGAGATGTCGTGGAAGACCAAAGAGGGTCGAACGAGCATGGAGCGGACTCCTTATACAAGTGTCGTTTGGAAGTCTCATGTATTCCATGGAGTGCACATGGTTGGACTTAGCACGTGCAGGAAGCCTTGTAAGCCGGTTTAAGACAAACCCAAGTAGTGAACATTGGGAGGCAACGAAGTGGGTTCTTCGGTTTGTGGAAACTTCTAGTGTTGGTTTTAACTACGGAAATGGGGAATGAAGGTGAGGATAAATGGCTACACTTCATTCGAGATGTCTTCGTCGAGGAGTTCATTGTAGAGAAAATACACATGGGCGAGAATCCGGCGGATATGGCTACAAAGGTGGAATTGGAGATCAAGGTGAGACATGTTGCGACTTGATCAAATATCATAGTGTTCAGCATCCAGGAGTGGGTGTGGAGAAAAGAGATACTTGATGATTGTTGGTTGTTTGGTGTCCATAAAGCCAAGGTGGAGATTTGTGAGTGTGTGGCTTTATTTGAAGTTCAGCCCGGGAGGCTCGGCTCGAGCAAATGAGGCTGAACTTGGAAGAATGAAGGGAAAATGCACGTTCCGGACTTTCAGCCTAGGATGCTCGGCTAGAGCATTTTGAGCTGAAAATTTGGGTTGACTAAGTCAAGACTTTTCTAGTATAAATAGAGGGTGAGAGACTTAGGAAATTAAAGGGAGCAAAAAATGTAGAAACGGATAAGGCTCCCGAGCCTTGGGGGATACCAACGAGAGCTAGAACAAACATGAGAAAGGTGAGATCTTGAGAGAGAGTTGTAAACCTTGTAATCTTGTTTGTGATTCTAGTGGAACCATTCTTGCAGGACGTAGGTGGAAACACCGAACCTGGGTAAATCTCGTGTTCTTGAATCTTCTTTGAATTTCCTTTGAATCTTGTCAATTACTAGTTAGATCCATCGTGTTTATGCGTTCCGCTGCGCGTGTATTCGTCGCTTATCCGAAACAGTTTGTTACACAGATTAACTAATATAAATTTAATTGTTAAAGTTGGTATTGTTTGTATTCAAAAACTTATAATTTAAACTTATAATTACAATGCTTTGATTGAAATGCAGGGATTTGTCACTATTATGCTACTGAGTTATTCGTTAACAATGTACCTCCATGTTTTTGAAAAGTGATTTTGTTTGGGGCTAAAGTGGAGATTGAAGGTAGTAGTGAGCTAAAATAACTGTGATTTTATAAATTTTAATTATAAAAATTCTAATCAACATGTAAATTTACATGTTTATTTTCAAATGTTTTAAGTCACTTGCGAATTATAAATAAATAATAAATGTTCGTTCAAAAGTTTCATATGCACAATTTAGTCAATCCCAATCTCAAATACTTAAGCTATTAATTATAGCACTTTTCAAAAATTCCAAAATATATAAGCATTTAATAAAATACTCAGGGATCAGCGGCCTTGTTCATATTATTTAGAGAGAGTCTTGGGTGAGACCTGTGTTTGTGGAACCAATGGCCAATGGAATGAGCATTTACTGTTTTTGCTTGCTTGAAGTTTTAGTCACTTTGAATGATCTTTCAGTCAGTTTCCTTGACCATTCTTTTTTTACCTTGATCTTTCAGTTAATTTGATCTTTCATTCAATTTGCTTGATTTTTTAGTCAATTTCCTTGATCATTCATAATCCTTGGTACAATACTGTTATTTCGTACAAATTCATACCAAAACTCAGTCTCGAGTCGGTCCATGTGAGACGACTGAACCCACCAACAGCCTAAAATCTAACAACGGCGGCTGGCTTGAAACTCACCAATGGTAACTTAAACCGATAACGGTCCCTTATATTACTTGGTTTCTGTAGAGACAAGTATCAAATGAAATTTTGTATATATTGTTTTAATAACTTTATCGGTCCGTGCAGGACAAATTAGTGTTGCTAATTATTATTTCACCCATCTTTTACCACATGATCACGAGGATTGATTCTGACGACAAATTGTTTATTATAAAAATTAACAATGTCGACAAAGCTATACTTACTCCAACTTTTCTTGAATAAACCATTACATTCCACTACAAAAGCAAAGGTCACTTGTCTATATCATATCTTACGTTTATGAATAAACTATCCTCTTGATAAAAAATTATTATAATAAAGCTAATGTATATAATCAAATATTTAAACTATTATCATTAATTATGATGATTACATGCATTATAGGACGGAGGAGGGAGTATTAATAAAACACTTTGTGAAAGGTTAACTAAAACACTAATTGGGTACGACAGAGGGAGAGTATGCATTTCAGCATTTGTAAACTCTTAAATAACCTTAATAATTCATGCGTTCTAGTTATATTTGCACATTTTGACTTTTGTTAATGGAGTGAAAAATATTTCATCAATAAAACGTTAAATTATGTGTAAATTCAAGTTATAAAAATTGAATATTTTAAAAATACACAACACTATCAACGTATAATAATATTCAAACTTATCTATCTAGACTAAGGCCCGTGCCAGAGCTTATCTGTAGATCAGTTCAGTTCAGTTTAGTTTGGTGAAAATACAATTTGATGTAATTCAGGTTAATTAAGTCATGCTGATTCCATTTTTCAATACATTAATTTTCACTTTTCAGTTCAGTTCAATTCAGTTTAGTACATCAAGAAATAAGCTCTAGCAAACATAGCCTAAATAAATAGTCAAATTACAAAAACGATTGGGGACAAAGGAGCACCATATTTCAGTCATGTTCCAAGCGAGATAAGACAATAGCTAGAAGTAGATCTACCGCACAAATCACAATATTAGTTACAATCATCCAACTCCATCATCTCCCGTGCTAAAAAAAGAAGAAGGTATATACGGAAACATAATTTGATCTTCATAAGATGTTTGATTAATTGGTGCTAATAATGCCTGCTGACATAGCTAACTGTTTGTATGCAGGAATGGCCGGTACCGCTAATCTTGCGAATTTGGGTGCTGAGAGTGATGATGAATGCTTAACATTCATCATTCAAGCAGCTTTCTCCTTCTTATACTTCAAATTATGGTTCTGTATGCATTTATAAAGTACCTGATAAACACCGTAACAAGAATCAAGAAGCTTACACGCCTAAGCTAGTCTCTATAGGCTTCGTTCACCATGGCCAAAACCAGTTGCAGGCCATGGAAGAATACAAGCTTAAATATCTGAATGATTTCATAAACACGTTTCAAGTTTCCTTACAAGAGTTGGTTGAATTCGTCAAAGCTGAAAACCACCCTGTTTGTCTTTGCTATGAAGCTAATTGTGTCAATTCTCTCAAAGACAGACAGAAATCTGAAGTGATTTTGATGGATGGGGTTTTTGTTATAGTTCTTTTACTAAAGAACCATTTTGTTGAATTGAGGGAAAATGGGGACAGAATGTTTGATAATTCTTGGGTATCAAATGAAATCTTGCATGACTTGCTTCTCTTTGAAAACCAGCTCCCCTTGAAGTTCCTTCAGAAATTTTATGCCGATTTTGTTTCGAAGAAGTTGGGGACATGGCTAGATGATAGAACTATCCATCCTCCATCTCTCTATGAACTTGCACACAAGTACTTTAAGGATGTTGGAAACACAGGGAAGCTGGCGCTGACGAGTGATTTTGAGCCTGCGAGACATTTCCTCGAGTTCTTGTCAATCATGCACAAGCCTAATAACAAGCAAAGCTCCAGAGATATGTTGCAGCAATCAAGCCTTTCTCCCAACAGGTGTCTCGCCTGCATCGATCCAAGAACATATTGCGGGGCTGGCTATAAGAAACCAAACAAAAATGATCATTTAGAAAGGAAATTTGGTTTCAAGCTGTGTCCAACCACAACGCGTTTGAATGCAGCTGGAGTCAAGTTTCAGAAGAGGACAGGGAATTGTTTCTTGGATGTCGATTTCGACAAGGAGAAGGGAGTGCTGAGGATTCCACCACTGACGGTAAATGATTTCACAGAAACCTTTTTCAGAAACTTGATAGCTTTTGAGCAGTCTGGAATCTATTACAAGTACACAACAAGCATGGTTATACTGTTGGATAACTTGGTTGACACAGCTCAAGATGTTGATATTCTCATCAAACATGGGATTGTAACAAATGAGCTTGGTAGCAGTCAACAAGTGGCGGATCTTTTTAACACACTTTACAAAGACTTTGTGCCTGATCAGAGGGAGTTTTACTTCCATGAAGAATGTCGTCAACTCAGCGATTACAGCCGGAACTGGTGGCACAAGATCAAAGCAGAGTTGACTAGGTGGCGTATCGTTTTGAAACGTCATTTCAATACTCCGTTAACTATCGTGTCTTTTATCGCCGCAGCTATACTGCTTGGCCTTACTGCAACTCAGACAGCTTATTCTGTAATATCTGTTCAAAAGGGCTGAGTTTTTGCTGTGTAAAGTTGTGATTGTTTTGATGTTGCTGTTATATAATGCTTGTGTACTAATCAGGAACTCAAGGTTGTATTCTGAATTAATTAATTATCACCCATTGTTGGGAGGATTTTGTGTTATATATTGATCATTTACTTTAGCAGGATTAGAAATGCAGAGTTCCGGTCATTTTTCTGTTTCTTTGGTTTGTTGCAGTGATCAACTGGTTTAAAATAATGGAACTCTAAGAATATTTCTTGTTGAAACAGATGATGAAGTGCAGAAACATAACACACCCAACAGAAAATTAAAGCAGCGGTTGGCTCAACATACACACTTAATCCTCTGTGGGGATGCATCATTCAGCACACTTAAGAACAAAAGGAACGTTTAAAGAAAAGCAAAAAGTAAAAGAAAATAAATGCCTTAATATCCATTACAATTAACAACACAAAATAACTCAAATCCAATCAAATTAACAATCTTTAATTTACTAAATTTCAAGAACTCATTTGGGATTGGTAACTTGAAGAATCGAACACACCGTCTGTATTATACCGAGGATCGTTCCGACAAGCGCAGCCACACCGATGGCCTGAAGGATAGGTGTCCTCGCAAACATCGCGTTCAGCTTATTAAACCAATTTCTGCTGTAATTCTTGATCTGGTAACAAACCTCAAGAAACTGGAAATCTAGGGCACTTATCACCAGATCCTTATACAGATTGTTGAACAGTTGCGAAACCTTTTCACTGCTGCCATACTCATTCCTCATGACATTGTTTTCAATCAGAAGATCCACATCTTTGTGAGTCTTTATCAAGTTCCCCAGCAAAACAACGTAGCTGCTTATGTTCTTACTATGATATCCAGATTGCTCAAAAGCTATCAGGTTGTAGAAGAATGTCTCCGTCGAATCGCTCACTTTCAGTGCCTGAATCGTCATCTCTCCTCTGTCGTTGTCGAAGCGAGCATCCACGAGACTCTTGCACGCCCCTTGCCGGAACCTGACGCCGGCTGCTTTCAGCTCGGTGGCGGTCGGACATTTCGTCAAATCTAAGCTGTTTCCGACACTGATCTGTACTTTTCGGACAGTTTGAGGAGGCATGTGGAGAACAGACAAGAACTCAACCAAATGCCTGACATTATCGAACCTACGAGTCATCAATGCTTCCTCGGTTCTACCCACGCTCTTAAAGTACTTATGAACTAGTTTGATGAGAGGTCTTCTGCAGTCTAAACACACTGTGCAAGAGTGGCAAGAAGCTTTGGATATGGAGATATGGAAGAACGAGCATTTCGCTAAGCGCATTTACCATCATCTCTATGTGAGTTATCAGAAGTTACCCCACCATCTTAAAAGATGTTTTTATTACTGTGCTGCCTTTCCTAAAGATACTTGCATAGATGTTGAGAGGTTAATTACATTGCTGAGAGCTGTGGGATACTTGAGTAAAGATCCAAGGGTGATAATGTTCGGGGGTTATGCTGAATTAGCAATGTTGGAACGCATCTCTTTCCATACAAATGCCAAGAGATCAATTCACAAAAATAAAATAACCAGTTACAAGATCCCAGAATTATGCCATTCGTTCGCTGAATATATCCGTCCTGATCTTACAATGCTAGGCCAGCTGGAGAAATTAGGTCGTGATCAGACCAGAAGTATGAGAAGTTTTGTCATTCTTTCTCCTTGTAAACTTCCCCAAGGTTTGTTCAAGAAAATGAGGTATATCAGGGCACTAGTATTATCTTGTTGTGGGTTAGAAGAGCTCCCAAGTGATGTATCAAGTTTGAAATTCTTAAGGTTCCTGGACTTAAGCGCGAACCCGCTCAAGGAATTGCCAGGAACAGTATGTATGCTTCTTTTGCTGCAATCTTTGTATCTGCACTCCTGTTACCAACTCACGTCTCTTCCTCAGAACATAGGAGATCTTGGATTAAGGCATCTGAGGATTAACTACACAACAGATGAGTTGCACAATTTACCTCGAGGATTCGGGGACTTGACCTCAATCCTGACACTGGATGTGTTTAGGATTGGAGGAAAATACAAAAATGTTGAAATGGTGCGAAACCTTAATGATCTCGAAGATATTCGGATTCCTGTTCATGGGGAGGTGAAGTTCCCTGATGCAGATCTGGGAAGCAAGAGCAAAATGGAAAACTTGGAGTTATGTTTTGTTGGGGAGGGCCGCGATCGGGAGAAGGCGGCTTGCATTGAAAATTTGGTTCCACCTCCTAACTTGAAAATGCTCAAGTTAGAGGATTATCCTAGGGTCAAATTACCTAGGTGGATTCTGTCTGAATCTCTCATCCACAAGTTGAAGAGGTTGAGTTTGAGATCAGCTGCAAACATCAGTTCCTTTCCTGCCTTGTGGAAACTGTCATCTCTCAAGTTCCTTTGGCTCTATGACCTTCCTAATGTCACTCGTTTAGGCCGTGAGTTCTTTGGAATTCAGAGGAGTACTCTTCAGCAGCACCATTACAAAAATCAGAATCAGAATACATGGAGTTACCCGCAGATCAGTAGAGAATCAGATGATGAGGATATGATCAGTGATTATGATGAAGAAGATGGTGAGGATGATCAAAATGCAACTGCTGGGGAGATTACTGTTGAGGGAGATGGTGAAAGAGCGGAAACACTAGTAGCGTTTCGCAGGTTAAAGACACTGAGAATTGAGTATCTGGAGAACCTGAAGATGTGGGAAGATGTAGATGAAGCTGGGGAGAAAAAACTGAAAACATTTTTAGTGATGCCATCTTTGGAGGAGATAATCATTGCTGACTGCCCAATGCTGAAGCTAGGGGCACTGCCACACCGTATTCTTGGAAAGAAATCACGGCTCAAGATAACCGTTGATGGAAAGCCTGTTGACACAAAGACTGATTCCACTGGTGACAAGCCTAGTAGTTCGAAAGGTACACATGTTCATTTGCTGCAATTTGTATCGATTCAGAATTTTTTATTTTACAAGTTCACTCATCTGTATTTTGTTTTGGCAGGCAAGGCTATTATGGCTGAACCAGAGGATTAGAATGCAGATGTGTTTGAAGAGGAAAACACTCGAGGCATCCAATTTCCGACAACTTGCATGCTTTTTTTTTTTTTTTTTTTTGGTTTGTTTGAGTGATCATTTGAGTATCGAATAACTTTAAAGTTGTTTGCTTGTTGGTATATGTATGGCCAACTTCTGCTTATGTGTTGTGTATTATGTTGCTGAAGACCTGAAGTTCGTGTTAGTAAGGCTTTGATTAATACTCACTCTTTGCTTTGTTTTCCCAACCAAGAATGTAAAATATATGTCATTTCACCTACCAGCAAGTATATTACTCTTTGAAAGTACATTTATTCGAAAATATCATTTGTCGAGGAATACAGTCAAGTGAAAGATTACTGCTGAGATTGGTGGCATGGGCATTTAGCAGAAATGCCTAGATAGTTTGCAATGTTAAGATGTAATTATTATATTGGTGTTTCGTGGTCTATCGTCTCACTTGTATTGCTTCAAGTTACAAATGCTTATGGTCCAACTTCTGTATATTATATTCTGTTTACTTAGCCTTAACACATTTGTGAATTACTGCAACTGTTTAGCTGTACCTGCTGCTTTCATGTATTGTACTGTGTTGTTTCTTGCAGTTCAGGTTCTGCTGACTTTGTTGGAACCACATTAAGACATGAACTTTTGGGAACAATATATTTGTCGATGACGATGAATGTATTAGGGCTGAACGGCTGAGCAATTGCTCGGATGCAGGTATTTGCCCTTGTTTGTTCCATTTCTGTTTGTATTTACAATGTTGAAGCTATAGTACCTAAAGAAACTAATAAAAACCTTTTGTGGTGTTCATTTCTGGAATCTAAAGATCTACATATTTCAAGCTTTTTCAACTCATGTAATCACAATTCACAGCTAGTTGTTGTAGTATTCACCTACTATATTTATTTGTGTTCAATTACTGAAAACATGTAACTAAATACTTTCTCTAAAAGAAAGAATATAATCATTCATGCAAAGTGCAAGCCAACAAGAAAGTTAAGAATGAAATAGAACTACTATAAATTCATCTCATTGTATTTTGTTCCAACAGAGCAAAACAGAAACATAAATACAACAATATCAAATACCAAACACAGTAGTTTGACATGAATCCAACAAGAAAGAAATTCTGATCGAGTTATGGATACATTTATTCAGCAGAGATAATATCATCGGAAAATAAATATACGTGAGTCTCTGAACATGAACAACTCAGAAAACAAATGACAGGAACTTGGAAGCCTAGAGCCATTCCTTCTAACTCCTCAGCTTTCTAAAACAGCATTGGTTAAATTCCAACTGTCA
The DNA here is from genome assembly GCA_963678965.1 of Cruciata laevipes. Lineage (NCBI taxonomy): Eukaryota > Viridiplantae > Streptophyta > Magnoliopsida > Gentianales > Rubiaceae > Cruciata > Cruciata laevipes. Next base: position 22,426,344 of record OY787642.1, read on the forward strand.
AAGAAAAAAAATACACATGAGAATTTGAACTCATTACAAAGCACAAATTAAGGAAATTTAGTCATAAGAACTGCCTTGCCTGCATTGGTTCAATTTCTTGAAATTCCGCTGCCTCCTCTAATGCATTATGCCACAATTTCGGGCATAACATGTGCGCACCATTTCCAGTCTACCTCCCTGAGCTTCTCTGCTTCATAGGAACTTGCATCCGCTGGAAAGTGCTACAATCGAGAAACATACGTATATAACCATTACAAGTTCATTAGAACACAGACAGCATATGTATACGTAGTACTAGTGTTCGACTTACTGATTCTATATCTAAGCCATGCATTTCAAGGGCTATTTTCTCCATCCATATCATGACGTAATATCCACACTCCCAATTATCAACTTGTCTTTTGTGCTAATTAAGGTAAAATAACAACGTGCACGCATCAGTTATTGATGCCAAAAATAATTGATAAAAAAACAATGCAGCCTCAAGATATCAAACATACCTTAATGTCCACAACCTTCCAACTATCATGCGCTGTTGCAAGGTTCAGGTTTCTGGTGACATGCTTTCTATCCAACTTCCAACTATCATGCGCTGTTGCAGATTTCAGGTTTCTGGCAACATACTTTCTCTCCACCCTTCAACAAATAGGATACTTGATGAATACAGTTATATTGAATTTGCAAGTCGATTGAAAAGATGGTTTAAGAAAATGATTACATGTTCAAGAATTTGGTTAGCTCTAGACTGATTTTTCCTTGCAGAGAATCGAACCAGTAAACTACTTCACTTTCGGGTACAATTGCAAGCAATTCCCAGTGTCCACTGAAATGGGGAAAAGAAAAGGCTAGTATGAGAAAATTGACAGGGCAAAAGAACTGAACTATATTGAAAAATAGTAACAGGCTAAAATTTAACCAAATAAAACTGAGTTAAAATGAAGTGCAATTAAATTGAGCAGGGAATTACGGTCTTAGATATGGAACAAGGAATATCTTCTTGTCTTTGTTTTCCATCATGAAGTTCACAAGATCCTCAGCTCTCATACCAGAATGCTCTTGTCTACCAACTGTTTTAATCAGAGCACTGCTAGCCATTTGAACTCGATCCTTGTCAGAAGTTTTCTTCATGAGTTCATAATAAATATGCCTATAAAACAGATAAAAAGGTGTTTTAATATTACACAACATTTCAGTTGAATGTAAATTTGAGTTTTGAGATGATTTTCAAATGGAAAGATGTCTAGACTTACTTGCTCCATACACACATTAGCTCAGCAGATATCGAGCGATCGTTTTCAAGCCATTCATATAGAGAGTCGATCTTGAGATACGATGTTAGCTTTTTCTTTCCCAACACACCTTCTGGGATTAACACCTTCAATGGTTGTGCTGGAACTTTAGTCATGTAAGCATCATGAACGAAGTTCTTTAACTGTATGTACGAAGCTTCCAACGCCTGGACATTAGTCCCCTGCAATTGCTTAGAAACAGAAATTCCATAAACAAAAACAAAAACATTTAAGATACGGACCCTAATATTTCAAAGGTAGAGTGTACATGTGTTTGTAGTAGTAAAAGCTTCAAAAATTCATACCATATCTCGGTCCTCAGCTGGAGGTGAAGAACACTCCTGATATGGCTGCTTCACATTCATCGCTTGCCCCTTAAATAACATAAAAGCAAAATTTTAAAGAAAATGATGATCTTACTAAGGCCCTGTTTACTACACCTTATTTCTTGATGTACTGAACTGAAGTAAAAATGATGTATTGAAAAATGGAATCAGCATGACTGAATTAACCTAAATTTCATCAAATTACATTTTCACTGAACTGAACTGAACTGAATTGAACTGAACTGATCTACAGATAAGCTCTGGTAAACAGGGCCTAAATGCCAAAGTCAGAACTTATTATAATGCTACTGTAATTTTAAAAGTGTTGCTTATAGTTGTTTCATATTCTTATCATGCGCTTAAACAAAAACATTTTCATTGAAATTATGTATAACTTAAGAAAGATCAAATAAGATGTGCTGTGATACGTACCGTTGTGTTTGAAGATTTGAACCATGGTGTATCTCTTAGGATGCAAAGTGGCTTTCCCTCGATTTTAGGGCAGTTAGCAATGATTAATTCCTCCAAGTGCGGCATCACCTTGATGTTGAATTCAGTGGCTTCATCTGCATCTTCCCATGCCTCCCAATTCTCCAGATATTCAATTCTCAATGTCTTTAAACTGGGAAATCTTGCATCTTGTGCTCTTTCAGGTTCTTCAACACTAATTTCCCCATCATCTTTGCTCATGTGCTGAGTGCCTGCCCCTGGAGGTTCTTGCTGCTGCGGTGTGTTGGTAAGTCCGAAGAATTCACAGCCTAAACGCTTCAGATTTGGAATGTCATAAAGCCAAAGAAACTCCAGGAATTGCAGTTTCCACAAGGCAGGCAAGGAACTGATATTCGCTGCTGATCTTATACTCAACCTCTTCAACTCGTGGATGACAGATTCAGACAGAATCCAGCTTGGTAACCTCAACCCTGGATAACCCTCAAACTTAAACATTTGCAAGTTGGGAGGTAGTTCTAAATTCTCGAATGATCTAGCCACATCTTGATTACGGCCTTCCCCAACGAAACTTAACTCCAAGTTTTCCATGTATTTTTTTTGGTCCAATCTTGCCGAAGCAAAATCATCTACCTCCCCATGAACAGAAATGCATATGTCGACAAGATGATTAAGGGACATTAACTTCTTAGCAGCATCTTTGTACCTACCACCGACCCTGAAGACATCGAGAGTACGCATTAAGGTCAAATTCTCAAATTCTTGGGGCAAATCTTGCAACTCCTCTGTTGTGTGATTAATCCTCAGGTGCCTCATTCGTTTCAGGTATTCAAGCCCTGGAGGAAACCTGGATAGAAGATAGCAAAAATGAACATCTAGGAATTCCAGATAAAGTAAATAGCGCAATGTAGACGGTAATGTCTTCAGCGGGTTATCACTCAAATCCAAGTACTGCAGATGGCGCAACCAACCTACTTCATCAGGAAGCTCATGTAATTGACAAGAAGATAAAACCAATGCAGTCATGTGCCTTGAGGCATATAAAAAGTCGCCATTAACTGGATCTACGGGAGACATAAAACGGCTTCGGCACTTTCTACCAACAGGATCACGAGCCTGAGCCTGAGCCATATATGTAAGGTAATCATGAACATCATCAGGGATCTTGCACATTAATGACATTAGGCAGCTTATATCAGATGAAGGTTTATGAATTGACTCTGATCCAATCACTTGAAAAAAAGAATGAGTAATCGATGTTTTCAAGCACTCAATGCCCTTCCTTTCCACAACCTGGTATGCAAGAAACTCATTTGAAGAAGGGTAACCTAGATAGCCTTGCGACATCCACAACCTGATAAGATTTTGGGTCTCTAGGACAGTGCTTTTGGGAAAGAAGTTGGCAGTGTATGATAAGCATGATTTCATATAAGGGGGAATGGAATCATAACGGTGATGAAATTCAGCAATCCGTACCCTATATACCTCCTCCGTAGATGTTAGCTGTGTATGAGCGTTCAACACTTGCTGCCAGTCCTCTATAGCGGGTTTGGATTGCAGCTTCATTCCCACTATCCCTGCAACAAGTGGAGAGCCATCGCATATTTTCACAGCTCTTCTACGAACACTCTCCTCAGCTTCAGCTCTGGTACAAACACTTTCCCCTGCTACACTCTTCAAGATTAACCAGCAATTTTCCGTTGACAATGGAGCTAGAGTGTGGATCCGGACGATGACAGAAGCTTCATGATGATCTGCTCTTTCGCTCCTTGTTGTGACCAGGATCCTACTCCCGACCACACTTTTATCGAATAAATTCGTGACTAGTTCCCATAAGGAGGCATCCTCAAAGCTAACATCATCGAACACAACAAGAGCACAATTCTTGGAAAAGTGATCTCGTAAAAGCGGTATTAATTCTGACTTTGAATCCTCTGGAGGTTGAATTCCCAAGGAATCGAGAAGCTTTGAGGCTATCTTTCTCTCATCAAAGACATTGGATACATGAACCCAAACCCGAACTTTGAAATAGTCCACTACACTTTGATCGTTGTAGACAGATTTAGCTAGAGTGGTCTTTCCACTGCCTCCGAACCCAGCTATGGAAATCACTTCAACTCCTCCCCTACAGCTGCTTCCAGCTTCAATTCAGGATCTTGAGAAGGCAATAAGTACTTAAGCAGGCAGCTCTTATCATCTTCTCGAACAATTAATCCCTCATCACCTACGCGCTTCATGAGTTTCACATCCTTGGCCACCAACTTCAATCCCCTTGACGATAGCGCTTTAATATCATTTTGAACAAAGGAAACAAGATTTTCCAATCCTCTCAATCCTCTAAAATATGCACGCCTCAAGCAAAAAAATGGAATGCAATACGCCAATACTTGTAATACCCTTCTGGCCTTTGATTCATGTGATACCACTCTGGAATATATTCGATAACAACGGGCATCTATTCTCAAGGATTCGAATCTCCACCAGTACAGCTCATCTTCCAGGAAATAAGTAAGTTTTTCAAGCTCCTCCACCCATGACAGCACAGCTGTTTTATTTTCCAGCTTTCTTATCTTATCATCTGCCAGGTTTGATTTGAACTGGTTGAGGGCATTTTCCACCATCTTTATTCCACTTTCCTCCTCTATTTCACTAAGCAAATATCTTATCCTCTCAGCAAAAGCTTCGACCGCCATTATTGCTTGCAATGATGGTCGGAAATGTTTGATAGTTTTTTTACAGGACAGCGCTCACCAAACAAGCATATTGGCAATTAAACCATCTGCGCTCATTGAAACATTCAATCACGAACTAGAGAAAAGAGAGGAGAAGAGGAAGTTTGGGGAAGAACTCATCTCTTCATAAATGGAATGCTGTCTTTACGCAAGTAAATTAGGAATTAATACATATAATTAAGAAGAGAAAAATACTAGATTAAACTACCCACAAACTAATCTAACATTTACTTATATGTTAACACTCCGTTCTTATTGCTTACCAGTTACCAGTCACTAGGTTTAAATGAACTGAACCGTTCGTGAACAACTCGCGAACAACTCGGTCAAAGTTCGTTTTCGAACTCGGTTTGACTAGTTCGAACTCGAACTCATTCGTTTATATACGAGCTCGAACTCGTACTCATAAGAGCCAGCTCGATAGCCTCGTTGAGCAACTCAAATAGAATTTTCATGTAGAATTTTCTCATGCATGACCGTCCTGCATATCGCAATTGGGTAAATTTTCTCCTACATCTAGAGAAATCTAATATTTAGGATTTTTATGTACCGTATAACCTTTTAAATTTTGTACTGATTTCGTTTTTTACATACACGAGTAACACGATGATGCCCCAAATTGGTTCGATACACCAAACTTTTTTTTTTGTCAATATATAACAAATATTAATAATTGTGTGCAGTAAACTAGTTGGATACCAAACATCATTTAATTGAAAATGATAGATCGGCAAGGACAAGTTCTCTCCCTAAAAAAGGCTCCACCCTCCATAGGAGTAAAAGTCAATATTAATTTCTCGGAAAAACCCAAAATGCTACACAAAAAAGAACCCATTTTTTAAATTAATATTTTAAAATCATACCCGCGACCTATGATGACTGAATGACTGAAATAGACATTTGTATAACTCATTATTAATTATTATTTTTGTAATGTGTTGCTTGTTTATCGAAATTTTTTTTCACTTATATGTTATTTATTTTATGATATTTGTTATTTTAAACAACTAATTTATTAATACACCTACATGTATTTAAAAAAGTATTTTTGAATTAAAATATTAAAATTTTATATAAGTATATATAGTTAACGTGTACCATTTTAATTTTAATATGTGTAATACTTCAAAAAAAATAACCGTGTACGATTTGTACGTATATAAATTGAGTCGGTCTCTGAGTAGACCGTCTATATTCTAACAGAATATAGACCAATGATTAAGTTGTAATAGTGTATAAGACAAAAACACGGAGGGACCTTTATGCAATTTTAGAAAATTTTAGACAAAAACGCGGAGGGACCTTTATGCAATTTTACAAAAACACGATGGGACCTTTATGCAATTTTATAACATGGAACCTGAAGGTTAAAACATGAAGTTTTTAACATGTAACATGAAGGTTTTAACACGAAACATTAAGATTTTAACACGAAACATGAAGGTTTTATAACATAGAACCTGGAGGTTAAAACATGAAGTTTTTAACATGTAACATGAAGGTTTTAACTCGAAACATTAAGATTTTAACACGAAACATGAAGGTTTTATAACATGGAACCTGGAGGTTAAAACATGAAGTTTTTAACATGTAACATGAAGGTTTTAAAACGAAACATTAAGATTTTAACACGAAACATGAATGTTTCATAACATGGAACCTGGAGGTTCAAACATGAAGTTTTTAACATGTAACATGAAGGTTTTAACACGAAACATTAAGATTTTAACACGAAACATGAAGGTTTTATAACATGGAACCTGGAGGTTAAAACATGAAGTTTTTAACATGTAACATGAAGGTTTTAACACGAAACATTAAGATTTTAACACGAAACATGAAAGTTTTATAACATGGAACCTGGATGTTCAAACATGAAGGTCTGGCACAATTCACTGGCACTGTTTACGCGCGGGTTATTGTAGCGCGTGAAAATCCTAATTTTTCAGAATTTGTAAATTGGTCCCTCCGTGTCTGTATAGTTAACATATCAGTCCCGTCTATATTTTGATCAGAATATAGGCGGTCTATTCCAAGACTTATCCATATAAATTATTAGGTTTAAGGATTTGATTAATTAAGAAAAGAAAATTTGTGAGGGATAATGATAAAAAAGATATTTTGTAATATTTCTTTGATTAACTTTTTGCAAACGCTGCTCTTTCTAGCGTTTCAGAAATCAGAGGTTTCACCAAAAAATCTAATCAGAAAATTCTCCTCACCAAACACTAGAAATAGCTGATTGACCAGTCAACTATCCATATATAACCAAAAAACCTAAACGCTCTTCAAAACTTTCATCACCAAACGGGGCCTATGTTTAGGTATTACATTACATTTGTCACGCGATCTGCACATGATATTTTTACTATCAATTGGGTGAATTTTGGTCATTTTCACATTTGAATTTACATGATTTGTAATAAGAGGAGACGTGTGGTAAAATAATATAAAATTTTAATGTGAAATGACCAAAATAGCCCTAGATCCAGCAAAAATTTTACAAGTGTAGAACATGCAACCAAATGTAACGAAAAAACTAATGCAACGGACTGAGGTCCTAAAAAAAGCGTTGACAAAATGTAATGTTAAAAAGTTAGGTTTTTTTGTCAAGTACATAAATTAATTTTCTAAGATATTTTGTAGTACTACAAAAGAATTTAATCTAATACGGATTAGGGTTTTTTTGTAATTTAATATAACGAGAATTGGTCTAATAACCTTTGACTACGCATTGACTTACTTAAAACCTGCTATTGCAGGTCGCGGGTATCATTTTGGAACATTAATGAAAAATTGGGTACATTTTTTGTGCAAATTTTAAAAGTGGGTACCAAAATGTGAATTTCAAGTAAAAGTGGGTATTATATTAGGCATTTTCTCTTATCTTAATTTCTCGCATCTCGATTTTACTCTGTGAAAACTTATATCCATTGTCACCGTTAGGGGTAGTCGTTGGCGTCGTCCCGTTGCAACTTGGATCGGTTTGTTTTACCATAATTTGGATTGGGTTTTTTTGCTATATAATAAATTTTGGGGTTTGCTACATGCATGACCAATTTTCTCATGGAGCACCGTTTTTTCACCAAAATACCTCTATTATTGTAAATGCAAAAAAAGCAACTAAAAATGCAAGGGTACACTTGGGGGTATGATGATATATTTCGGTCGTGCATGAGAAAATATGGTCATTCATATCGCAATTGGGTAAATTTTCTCCTTCATCTAGAGAAATCTAATATTTAGGATTTTTATGTACCGTATAACTTTTTAAATTTTGTACTGATTTCGTTTTTTACATACACGAGTAGCACGATGATGCCCCAAATTGGTTGGAGAGTAATGATAGAGAGAGGGAAAAATTGTAGGAAAAATAAATAGGGAATGATGTGTCATTAGATGTGGCAATTCCATATCATCATTTCCAAAATAAAAAAAAATTCCTTCCAAATACAATTATATTCCTTTCTCATCAATTTTTCAACCTTTCCAGTTTTAAGTCTCTCTTACATTAATTTTTTTTTAAGTGTCTCTCACATTAAAATGCTATTTACTTAGGCACTATTTGCTTGAGTTTTTCTTGCTGAACTGAACTAAACTGAACTGAAATATATTTTAAAATGTATTTAACTAAATTAAAATAAATTTAAATACACTTAAGTGAACTAAACTGAACTGAAATAATTTAAAAATAAATAGTATAAAAATTCATTGTAATCTATAGTATAAAAGTAACATTTAATAAAAAATTATTGAACTGAACTTAACTGAAAAATATAAATTCATTTATCTAAACTGAAATTAACTAATTTACAGAAAATATCATGCAAACAGGACCTAAATGCAATGAAAGTTTTGATTCATGGCCTATTTAGATTGTTATTATAGGAAATAAATATATGGAATGTTAATGTGAAAGTTTTAAAAGTTGTAGAGATTGAAGAATTGATGGTAGATTGGATTTGAAAGATTTATTTATTTTTGTAAATGATGAGATGAAATAGCCACCTATATCGACACATCATTCCCTATTGATTTTCCCTACAAATTTTCCCTCCCTCTATCATTACTCTTGGTTGGATACACCAAACATTTTATTTGTCAATATATAACACGTATGTTAATACTTAATAGCGTTCAGTACAAATTTCGCCAAACATATTTATGATATAGCTAGGTGAACATACATTTCTAACTTGGTGAATATATGACATGATAACAAGTGGCGTACATGCAATTCCACTGTTTTAATTAAATTGTGTGCAGTAAACTAGTTGGAGATACCAAACATCATTTAATTGAAAATGATAGATCGGCAAAGACAAGTTCTCTCCCTAAAAAAGGCTCCACCCTCCATAGGAGTAAAAGTCAATATTAATTTCTCAGAAATAACCCAAAATATTACCCAATTTTACGTGAAATTCACGCTTTAATACCCACTTTTTAAAGTTACATAAAAAAGGAACCCATTTTTTTAAAATTAATGTTCCAAAATGATACCCGCGACCTATAATGGCCTCGTTTGGCGATCAGCGTATAACTGTTAGCGGATATTATTAGTTATTTTGACTAGCGGTTTTCCTAGCGTTTTGTATATGAGTGTTTGGCAAATAAAAATGAGCTAATAGCTGTTTCATTACGTTAAATGATTGAAATAGACATTTGTAATGTGTTGCTTGTTTATCGAATTTTTTTTCACTTATATGTTATTTATTTTATATGATATTTGTTATTTTAAACAATTAATTTATTAATACACCTACATGTATTTAAAAAATTATTTTAGAATTAAAATATTTGAAAGTTTTATATAAGTATATAGTTAACGTGTACCATTTTAATTTTAATATGTGTAATACTTCAAAAAAAAATTAAAATATTGCAAAAGATGTACATAAATGTGCGTATGTTGAACTGTGTACGATTTGTACGTATATAAATTATTAGGTTTAAGGATTTGATTAATTAAGAAAAGAAAATTTGTGAGGGATAAGGATTAAAAAGATATTTTGTAATATTTCTTTTGATTAACTTTTTGCAAACGCTGCTCTTTCTAGCGTTTCAGAAATCAGAGGTTTCACCAAAAAAGCTAATTAGAAAACTCTCTTCACCAAACACTAGAAAGAGCTAACTATCCATATATATAACCAAAAAAGCTAAACGCTCTTCAAAACTCTCATCACCAAATAGGGCCAATAGCAGGTTTTAAGTAGGTTAACACATAGACAAAGGTTCCTAGATCAATTATCATATATAATATTAAGAAAATGAGGGAATAAAATTAAATTATCTAAAATTTTGTTCAACAAAATTCTCTTTTTCATACCGTAATATATTCTTCAAAATTAAATTTTACACCTTACAATATTTTATCATAATATTTTGTAAATACTCTTTTTAAGACCTACTTCTACTATGTTTAGGTATTACATTAAATTTGTCACCCGATCTGCACATGATATTTTTTATTATCAATTGGGTGTATTTTGGTCATTTTCACATTTGAATTTACATGATTTGTAATAAGAGGAGACGTGTGGTAAAATAATATAAAATTTTAATGTGAAATGACCAAAATAGCCCTAGATCCAGCAAAATTTTTGCAAGTGTTTAACATGTAACCAAATGTAACGAAAAAAATTAATGCAACAGACTTAGGTCCTGAAAAAAGCGTTCACAAAATGTAATGTTAAAAAGTTGGGTTTTTTTGTCAAGTACATAAATTAATTTTCTAAGATATTTTGTGGTACTACAAAAGAATTTAATCTAATACGGATTAGGGTTTTTTTGTAATTTAATATAACGAGAATTGGTCTAATAACTTTGACTACATATTGACTTACTTTAAATCTGCTATTGCACGTCGCGGGTATCATTTTGGAACATTAATGAAAAATTGGATACCTTTTTTGTGCAAATTTTAAAAGTGGGTACCAAAATGTGAATTTCAAGTAAAAGTGGGTACTATATTAGGCATTTTCTCTTCTCTTAATTTCTCGCATCTCGATTTTACTCTATGAAAACTTATATCCATTGTCACCGTAAGGGGTAGTCGTTGGTGTCGTCCCGTTGCAACTTGTATCAACTAAAATTAAAAAAATATACATGGCTTAAATTCGCTAAACAAATTAAGTTGGATTGAAATTGGCCGAGTTAAAATGGAAATGGATGTGTTAGACTTGTTTGAAGATTCCAGCAAATCCAGGACGTGTGCGTTGGGATATATTAGGGATTCTGGCAAATCCCTAATGTGCAGTCAGGTTTTGCTTCCCTTTGAGATATTTGCCCGGAGCTGTTCGTCGTGATTTCTTGGAGTTCTGTGATTTGACAACCAAACAAATTACACAAATCATAAACACGCCATACATTCTCTAGTTGAGAAGATCCGCGAGACAAAGGAGTCAATGAGGTTTGGCTTTTCGGATTGGCAACAAGGGTGGCTTGTGCATTCACTTTGAAGTAGAATTGAATAGGTACTATAGTTCATTGTACTTTGTACATTGTTATTCTTACTAGTGAATGGTTTCTGATCAGACTACGACCCCGCAAATTTAGGTGCTTGCTGCACTAAACTGCGTAATTACGCAAAGTTGTTGTGTTCTTTGTTTACGTTTCAACATCAACTTGATAACATAATAGGTATAAAGTAATCAAGGTAGAACTAAGTAATTTCAAGTCTATGTATTGTTTCAACAAGGCAAACAAACAGAACGTGAAATGCATAAACATAACGTATTTACCAACAACAAATTTGCTTCAAATACATTATTCAACATCAAATGACCTCCGCAAACCAAAGAAGTAGTCAACGATGAGAACTTAATCAAATGCATCGATCGAGCAGCTGGTGCGTAATTGGCTCTTCAAATTCCTCTGCATATGAATTCTCAGGATCAACCATAAATTCCAAAACAAAATGTAGTGAAATGAACAAGTAAATACATAGTTTCAAGGATCAATATTCTTGAAATGAATACGAAATGTGAAATAATCAAGATACACACCTAATTAAAACCATAAGTACTACTTAATTATTACACTTATTTCAGACTGCCTATCCCTAAAACTTGGAGAACTGAACACACTGTTGATACCAAAGTAAGTATTATTGTTACCAATGCAACAACTCCCGCAGCCTGGGCGACAGGGTTCGTAGCATACTTTGCCATCAGTAGATGAAACCCGTCTCGCTTGTAGTCACTCAGCTCGTAACATGTCTCAACATAAAGGAAAACATCCCGAGCTACCACCAGGTCTTTGTAAAGATTGCTGAAAAGTAAGGCCACCTTTTCACTGCTCCCAAGCTCATTCCTGATGATACCTTTTCGAATCAGAATGTCCACATCTTTTTGAGTTTTTATCAAGTTCCCCAGCAAGACGACGAAGCTGGTGATGTTCTTGACATTGTACTCAGAACGCTCAAAAGCTATCAGGTTATGGAAAAAGGTTTCGGTGGAATCACTTACGGTTAGTGTTGGAATCTCCAACTCGCCCTTGTTAGTGTCAAAATGAACGTCCAAAGGACTTTTGCTTCCCCGGCCGTCTTTGAACCTCACTCCAGCAGCTTTCAGCTTGGTTGTACTCGGGCACTTAGCGAAATCCAATCTACTTTCCAACCCCTCTCCAGCCGCTTTCAGTTTGTCTGCACTCGGGCATTTAGCAAAAATTTTTCTGCTTTCAACATTCTTTTGCTTATCCAGTAGTTTCTGGGCATGTAAAATCGACAAGAACTCCACAAAATGCCTTGCGTGGCTAAAATCAGGGGTCAGCAATAGCTTCTCTGTGCTGCCCACATCCTTGAAGTACTTATGAACAAGCTTATAGAATGATGGATTATAATTGGCATCATCATCCAAGCTTTTTCTCACATTGTTGACAACAAACTTGTTATACAATGCTGACAGAAAGGCAAAAGGAAGCTGGTTTTCGAGTAGCAGCAAGTCATGGAGTATATCATTAGATACCGAAGGATTGTCGAATACTACATCTACCTTTTCTCTCATTCCAAGAAAATGGTTCTTCAAGAAAAGGTCAAGAATGAAAATGGCATCCAACAAAATGACTTCACCTGGGTTCACCTTCGACTCTGTTGATTCTTCATAACAACTACAAACATATTTCTGCCACTCAAGGACAAATTCGGCCAAATCCTTCAGGGAAACTCGAAAGGTGTGTAGGAAATGGCTGAGATATTTCAACTTGTATTCTTCTATGGCTTGTAGGTGAATTTCACCATGGTGAATAAAGCCTATTGACACTAATCTAGGCGAATAAGCTCTTTCATTCTTGATGCGGTGTTTATCAGGTACCCTGTATATACAAACGGTGCCATAATTGAGAATATCTGGGGAGAACTTGCGTAACTTTTCTTCCATGGATGATACCAATTTTTCAGCACTCTTGTCCATGTTTTCCTGTACAATCGTTCAACAGAATATTCTGAGTGAATTTTCTTTAGATTAATGCTAAAAACTAGTTTATAAAAACAGTCCCGCTTCAAGAATTCAGTCTCTGTGTCTCAATTATGATACAGTTATTCAGTAAATTACGTGGAAAATAAACAAATTAAGCTACATATATATACCTGAACAGATAATTGGAACATAAGAGCGCAGATAGCCGTTTGTAGGAGAAATGAGAATTAAGAATATTCTGATCACTTGCACAGTGGGAATGATCTTCCTGAGCATGGAAAGGTATCATAGCAAAGGCTCTAAACGAAAAATAGGCACATAGCAAAGGTATCACCGACAAATATAAGAGTCATCTCAAATTATTGTAGGATTTCTGTATTGCATGGATTAAAATGACAGTCTCATTTGAGGCAACTTTATTGTGAACCCCATTTCTGTAAGTTTTTACCTTTTAAGAAATTATATATTTCGAATCCGGTGTCACAATATAACATACAAAAAACTTTAGGGACTGAATGTGTAATAAAATTAATTTTCGTCCTAATTAGTAATTGGCGGCAGTTAGAGCAAGTCCAACAGCTATGGTAAAATGAAATAATTGTTATATTTTACCTATTTTGACCCCTTTCCATCTCCAACAATTATGTTAAAAGCTACTCTATTTTAGAGGTTGGGAGGAGAGAGGGTATTTGGATAGGTAAATTTGCAGGCCAAAAGTTAAAATTTGCAGGGTATTGACGAAGCAGGGTAATTTTGGGATGTAAATTAAAATTTGCTTTGGAAGTTAATTTTAACTCTGGTATTAACAGCAGCCTTAGTAATTACCAAACCCTCTGCAAATATGTAATCTTTAAATTATTTTGAGTCCTGTCATTTTTTTTTATATTGGACTGAATATATACTCACATAATAAATTAATAACCTACTTTACCTGGTAACTTTTAACAAAAATTGATCTTAAACTTTATATTTAAATTTAATACAACGATCATTGAACCTTCAGTCACCAGATTGTAGTCCCTCCCAGTTTATTAATATTTAGTAACTTACAAAAGTAATATATTCCAAAAATGTCAAAAATCTCCCGGAGATGTTAATTTGGTGCATCGTGTGTCAAAAATAAAATCAGTGAGCCCAGAATAATGTTGTTCTACCGACAATATTAATTATTCACAAATATTGTTCACGAGACCAGAATTTATTTTATTCTCTTATATATGGAGCCTAGAGCTACAGACACCTTTAGAAATTAGCATGAATTATTGTAGGCTTTAAACCACAATAGAGTTATTAATCACTACTTTCGGATAGTGTAATGAAAATTGAACAAAATACTATTACAATATTAATATTAATTACAGTATTTTTGAAACTCTACTTTATAATTAGGGGTGTTCAAAAATACCCGACCCGCACTACCCGGCCCGTTGACCCGCCGACCCGGCATAAATTAACCGGGTAATTTCTTATTTTTCCGGGACGGGTACCCGGCCCGAGTATTATACTATTTTCCGGGTCCGGGTCCGGGTCACACAAATGCTTTTTCCGGGTACCCGGAAACCCGGTATTATATATGTTTATTTATTAAATATTAATGTCAAATATCATTTATACTTGTAATTTTGGGCATAGGAAATGAATTTACCCTCTTGAACTTATCAACTCAATACAAGTGTTTTGTTTATTTCCTCAATTATAATAGATACTTAAAATTATACATAACTTTTAGGCGATATCGAGAGTAATTAAATTTAAACGTCTTACGATTGATTTTTCATGGATAGTCTAGTTCATATATAATATATAATATTTACTCTTCAAGTAAACCTTCAACTCAAATTATAATTTGTTTGATTTTTTTTCGTACAAATAGATATTTATATTGAATTCTTGAAGTGAATTAAAATATTTGTGAAAATGTTATGCTTAGTTTCATACTTTTAGTAATTTTCTTTTACACATTTTTTCTAACACTCATTTTTCATGTTTGAAAAAAAACCTCAAGTTTTCTAAATTTAAAACATAGTACGTGGGTTAATTAAACCGATTTGTTAGAATGAAATTCCTAAAAATATTAATATATTATAACAACCGGGTCGACGGGTACCCTGAAACCCGGCCCGGTATTTCGGGTACCCGCACTTCTGGGTACCATGTTCTTCCGGGTCGGGTCACGGGCCGCATTTTAAACTACCCGCACATCCGGGTACCCGGATGTGCGGGTACCCGAAAGTCCGGGTACCCTGTTTTGAACACCCCTATTTATAATAGGACAATTAGTTTGATTAGCATGCATCTAATTTGATTATCTGTAAAAGATATCTAGATTAGATGTTGATTCCACCTATTACATTCGCTGTTGGGTGTTTCACAACATCATAATTGTGATTGTTTTTTTTAAAAACGTTCTCTTTATGTTAATTATAAGCAATTTCTTCATGCAAGTGTATTTTTCTCTTGCAGGTCCGTATTTTTACCATAATGCCCCATGATGGAACCCTATGATTTCAAACCCATTTTTTGTCTTAACAATATTAGGGGTATTAAGGTAAAAATACAGATCTGCAAGAGAAAAATGGACCTGCATGGACCAACCCCCTTTTATACTACTACTTCCTATGTATATTAAATTGAACAATTTAATTATTTTGAGCTTTGAAATAGCTTCGAAGATTGTTTTTTTTAATTAAATAAATCTGTAAAGTATAAATTTTAATTCAAATATAGAGTATGCAAGTTTGATCCCACAAGGAACAATGTTAACAAAATTTTATTTCTAAAATTTCAATTTTAGTTACTGACCCCCTTTTAATTAACATATTGTTATCTATCAACTAAGAATGTAAAGAAAGAACTCCCCGCGGTCAAAGAAAAAAACACTCCTCATTCTTCTATCTTTTCCCAATCTTCCCATCATGGGGAGATGGGAAACCACTGTTTTTTCGTTTCTTGATTTTGCATTGAATAAGTGTGATTCACACATTAAAATTGTTCCCGATTTGATCGGCTGATTTAGTTGTTCGTTGATGTTTTGTTCCCGATCTAATTGGACAGGTCGTGGTTTGTGTTTTTGTTTATAGTTCTCGATCTGGTTATACGATCGTGTTTTCATTAGTGATTTATGATTTTCAAGGTGTTTACAGCTTGAAGAACATAGATCATATTTGGATGCTTGGTTTTGTGTTTCAATGTATCTGCAGTTTGGATCAAAATGTTTACAGTTTGGATCAAAATGTTTACAGTTTGAATCAAGGTGTTTACGTTTGAACTACACATGTCAACGTGTTCGTGGTGTTGCAGATGTTGAAGATCCCTGATTAACATGGTTGGTTATGCTTGGATGCGGATCCCTTGTTAAGCAGATTATGCTTTTGCTGGTGGCAGTATATTCCTAAGGGAATATTACTCTCTTATTGGATCTCATTTTTCTAATAGGACAATTAGTATGATTAGCATTTAGTTTGATTATTCTTGATAGGATACCTAGACTAGATGTTTGATTCCACTTATTGTAAACATTTGGGTGTTTCCCAACATTATGAATGATTTTTTTTAAAAAAAAGAATGTAAAGAAAGAATGCAAAGAAAAATACAAATGATAGTGATCAGACAATGAAATCCGGAAACATTTAAATGTACATTAACATATAATTCATTTCAATTCTTGGCATGTTAATTAATCAAATTGCATCAACCAATTATTTATAGGCCATCAAGAATTCGTTACAAGACATCAACAATTTCTTCTTAATTTATTGATAACTCGCAAGAATAATAAACTAAAATAACTACTCCTCTAATTATAACCTGGTTTGAATCGACATGGACTAGATTAATTAATTAATATCTCAACTATTAGATATTCTTAAAAGGGCGGAAGATCATATATATTGTACACCTCAACAACATAAAAAAACAAAAACAAAACAATGATTGGCCAGGTTTGGATTAGATCAATCGGATTTGGATCATCTTTCGTGTTAGATCAAGTATCGAGTACATTTGATATTTGTTGTATCATTGAATTAAGATATTTAGTGTGTACATTCTCCAATCTACAGTATTTTCATATAATTGAGGTTTGCTGATTCATAAAGATGGTTGGTGTATCTAATATCCACAGCCTAGAATAATAAATTCAACGAGCCCAGAACTTAACGTCGTTGGTCAGTGAGACCTAAATTTATTTGTTTCAAATTTGATTTAACCTTTCTGACGTACGTACGTGCACGAGTAACACGTTGCTCTACATGAACGATGGAGTACTAACATCAATTCTGTGTCTGTAGATGAATCGATGGGCCAGACATCTTTATGAGGTCGCCAGCAGCGTCTCATCCACCCAACACCGCAGGGCGCTCAATGAGAAGGTAAATCACGGTAATTCAGCGTTAAGAACCATTGTTCGGTGCGCACAAGAAAATCTCCATACTGTCGCTGCCGAGCCTCGAACTCACAACATTAGAACAATTAAACTAAATGTCCCAACCATTGGCCGTTGCCAGACATCTTTATGAGCACACGGTATTGATGTATGATGAAGAGTTGCTTGGACATTAACCAATAGTTTTCATTAGAGTTGTCATTTTAGAGCCGAATCCGAAAAATCCGACCCGACTGACCCGACACGAATGATCTCCTGACCCGATTATGACCCGAGCAGATTAGGTCAAACCCGAACTAATTTTAACCCGACACGAACCCGACCCGAACACGAGAATGACCCGAACCCAAACCCGATTCGGCACAAACCCAAAATGAACCGAACTCAAAGATTAAATGAAGGAACATAAACATAAAAAATAAAATAAAAATTCATAGAGCTAATGATGGATTCTAATCACAACTTAGATGCATTTGAATTTTTTTATATGAACTACATATATCGTATTAGAACGTAATTCTGAGTTACATATAATGTCGTGAATGTCTTTCACATATTAAATTTTATTCCAAAAACAAGTTTGATCAAGTACGATTTAATCTTTGAAAACTTAAGTTTAATATTGTACATTCCTTTATAAAAGTCAAGAAATTTTTTTTCTTTCATTTATTATTCATAGTAAGGAAATTAAACTGAGGATGTCACTTGTATAAATATTTAGTTACTTAATTCTTTTGATGAAAAATGATTAGTTTCTTGATTATGAAAAATTACATATATTTATGAGTATTGATTAGTTACTTGATTATGAAAAATTATGTGATGCCTCTCTTGAATAATTAAACTCAAATTAATTAGTCTTTGTAATGTCTCACACTATTAAACCTTACTTTTTTTTTGAATTCAAGATAGATTACAACCTACCTATTACATATACATGTCCTAATCTAGGACTAACTAGGAGACACCACATTAGATCCATGTAAGCACAGTGAAGCTATACACGCTCCATCCACGTAGCTCTGAGACGTCCTCCTGAAGGACCCAGCTGCTTGCACCAACGAGCCACCGAACCACCGAAGCCGGAACCACCGATCGCACCATCATGAGTCACCACCTGCAGCATGGGAGACCACAGCGGGGGCCACCAACACGGCCCCTGGGAAACCACCATCGGCCCCTCTACGCTGGGTAGACCCTAACAATAATTGCTCAAATATTCGCAATTTTGTCTGGGGTGTGTTTTGAACCCTGGACCTCTCAGTTATAGAGAGGGTGGATTACCACTGAACCAGGCCCATTACACCTATTAAACCTTACTTGATTTCCCTTACTTAAACAGTTAAACTCAACTAATATTTAAATTTATTTTAAATATTTAATAATAGTTGTTGATCATATTAGGTAATTTTATTTATTATTGATATCGTGATTATTGATATTTTATATTCATATTTAAAATTAGAATTTCTTTCAAACCTAAGTGTTAATACAAGTTAGAATAATTGTTAAACTTGTATTTGGTAAATTTAATATAGTCGGCAGTATTTATCAAAATTTAATATTTCGAACTGAACCCAACACGAAAATAAAAATGACCCGATCTAAACTCGACCCTATAAAACCCGACACGAACCCAACCCGACCCGTTTGACCCGAACCTTTTTAGACCCGAACCCGAGGTCGACCTTTAGACCCGAATCAACAGCTCTAGTCTTCATCATACATTAAACATCCATTTAATTGAAATTGAATACAGTAGTTAGCATAAGATTAATGATGAAAGCGTGTATACATTATAGCTGGGCATGCTAGCTAGAGGTGATGTATTTGACTAGAGAGGTTAAATAATTTTGCAACAATTTTTCTTTCTAAAATTTGAATTCAATTTAATTATTTATTAAACTTATTCATAATCAACAAAAGTAAATGTACACACTTAACTACATTATGGTTGTCTTGTCCACTTGGGTTGAAACTCTGATAAACAACGTAGTTCATTGAGTTTATTGGAACTGAAAATAGTTTATTGGTGGTGAAAAAAGCTTTTTGGAGATGAAAGTAGCTTATTGGTGCTAAAAGTAGGTTACTGGAGTTTAAAATCATGTATTTGTGCTAAATTATCACCATGTACAACTCTTTAATTACTTTATACTTAATTTAAATCTCAGTGAGAACTCACTTTTTTCGATTTTGATAGAGAGTACGTAGTGATATGAATAATTGATTCCATTGTGGTTGAATGGCCTAGTACAACAATTCATTCTAATTTCTAAGGTCTCTGGCTCCATAAGAAAACAAAACAAAGTCTGCTATTTAATTTTTTTTTTTGGTGCAAATTAATTAACTAACATCAAACTACAATCCACAGAGATGTTAATTTGGTGCATCGCGCGTGTTAATCGTGTGATGTTCTACCGACAAGTTAATCACAAATGTTGTTAGAAGCCCAGATTTTATATGGTTTTCATATGAAACCTAAAGCTCAACGGACTATTAGAATGAAATGTTGGACAGTAAATAGAATATTTACAATATAGACGGAATATTAATTAGCATATTTAGGTCCTGTTTGATAGAGCTTTTCTGTAGATCAGTTCGGCTCAATTCAGTTTAGTTTAGTTTGTTGAAAATGTAGTTTGATGAAATTCAGGTTAATTGAGTTATGTTGATTCCATTTTCAATACGTAAATTTTCACTTCACTTCAGTTCAGTTCAGTATATATATATAAAAAAATAAGCTCTAGCAAACAGGCCTTAATACAACCATTATCCTCCGTATTTAACTTCTGTTCAGGTCGAATTTTGGTTTTGGTTTGTAGTGGTTCATCGACTTCTAAAGGTCTCAACTGAACCATTTAAGATAGACTTAAGATGTTAACTAAATCGAATATTGAATGACGCACAGTAATAGATCGATACAACGATAATGGTTGAAGCTGACCCTATACGGTGGTGATGATATGATAGAGATGGGCCTTTTTTTCAGAACTAAATTTAACTAAAATTAAGCATACTATAGATATTATCCGGGCCATGCCTTTTATAATTAACTAATTTCTAATACTTTGAAATTATTATTAAAATGGCAGAAGAGGTATATATGCTGCTGATGTCATGCTGCTGATGTCACAAAAGGAAGGTATGATATTTCACCAGTAAAAATTACTAAGGTGGATGCAAAACTCCAAAAGTGTTACTTTTGTGACTAAAGTAGTATGTTGCGTTACAGGCATTACCTTTTGTTGATATGCACACAATTATTTGATCTAGCTAACTCAACTTTAATTTTCAGGTTTTAGGCTTTGAGCTAATTATTCTAATATGAACTGTACTCTACTACAGTGAAAATAAATACATGAAAAAAGAAATAAGATGACTACATTGAAATGGTGTTCAGATTTCAAGACAAGATGGAATTAGGGCATTAGGCTTGCACCTTTCAAAGGTTCAAGCAGCTTGACATTTTAACAAGTGTTGCTAGTAAATTGCTTCAGTTTGTAATACTACTATGATTTACAATCACCTTCACATCCAGATTTAGGGGTTGCTAGTATATACAGATCGATCTATTTTTCTATTGATGGCCCATATTTACTAGAATGCATTGCTATTGTTAAGACCAAAAAAGCAACTCAAAATGCAGGGATATATACACTTGAGGGTTTTCTAGTATAAAGTTGATGACTTGCAAAAGATTTTCGGGCCTAAATAAACATGTTTCGTAAATTTATCATGTGTGTAAGTTGTGATGTGTGTGTAATTCTTTTGAACTTTTTGTCAAAGTCGTTTTTCATAAACAGTTGAAACAATTGCAGGGGCCTAATGTGGAGCACCATTCCCAGTCTACCTCCCTGAGCTTGTCCGATTTGTAGGGACTCTCATCCGTCGGAAAGTGCTACAATGATAATATACATGTATAAACATTACCAGCTCAGAAATACTGTAATATCATTCAAAAATCAAAATAGACAACATTGTGTACTTTGACGTTGGACTTACTGCTTCTAAACTCAAGTCCTGAATTTCCAGGGCTATTTTTCGCATCCAGATCATGACGTAGTATCCACACTCCCACTTGTAAACCTGTCTTTTGTGCTGGGGAAACAAACGCATAAGCATTAGTTCTTGATGCAAAAAAAAAGTAACACAGAAAGTAAGATGAGTGAACTTACCTTAATGTCCGCAACCTTCCAACTAATATCATGTACTAATATGTCTTATTAACCTGCACATTTTTTGGTGAATTTATTTGACAGCGCGTTAATAAATTTATTTTATGCATTATTATGGTCAAAACAATTTATAGTTCAAAAATAGAGTGTATTGTAAATCTAAATATAACTCACATGATTCTATAATAAGACATATATATATATATATATATATATCAATTGCAATTTACGGTCAATCATATTTTGACAAAATTGACTAGTGTACAACTTATATTAAACTTATATTAATGCCAGTGATTTACCTCCTCATCAACATGTATTTACTTAGCTTAATGAGTTTATTAGAGTTAAACCAGCTTGATTATCTAACAGTATGATTATCCCGCGGTCTAATGGCAGGGAAGAATGGACCAAAATTCTGTCAAAAAGTTGGCATCATCCATGAAAGTGAAGTTGCGTGAGTTTTCTCCGGATATTCTTAATAATCGCACCGTTAGAATTTACAAGGTACCTGAAAAGCATCGCGTTAAAAATGAAAGAGCTTATTCGCCCAGATTAGTGTCGATAGGTTTTATTCACCGCGGTGAAATTCACCTACAAGCCATAGAAAAGTATAAGTTGAAATATCTTAAGCATTTCCTAGACACCTTTCGAGTTTCCATAGAGGATGTAGCTGAATTTGTCCTTAAAAGGAAGGAACTCGTTTGCAGTTTTTATGAGTATTCGAAAAAGCTGAAGTCGAACCCAGGCGAAGTAATTTTATTGGATGCCGTTTTCATTCTTGACCTTTTCTTGAAAAACCATTTTCTTGGAATGAGAGAAAAAGGAGACGTAGTGTTCGAGAATCCATCGGTATCTAATGATATGCTGCATGACTTGCTGCTGCTGGAAAACCAGATTCCTTTCGCCTTTCTGTTAGATTTGTATGACACATTTGTTCTCAGCAATGTAAGAAAAAGCTTAGATGATGATGCCAACTATAATCCATCTTTCTATAAGCTTGTTCACAAGTACTTCAAGGATGTGGGCAGCACAGAGAAGCTATTATTGCTGACCGATGATTTGAGACACGCAAGTCATTTTGTGGAGTTCTTGTCGATTCTACACCGTGGCCAGAAACCGAAAGAGCAAAAGAACAATGTCGAAAGTGGATTAGATTTTTCTAAATGCCCGAGTACAACTGAGCTGAAAGCTGTTGGAGTGGACTTCATCAAAAGGACTAGCAAAAGTCTGTTAGATGTGCATTTTGATACTGTGAAGGGCAGGCTGGAGATTCCACCAATGGTTGTAAGTGATTCTACAGAAACCTTTTTCCATAATTTGATAGCCTTTGAACAATCTGAGTATGATATCAACCACATCACCAGCTCAGTCATCTTGTTCGGAAACCTGATAAAAACTCAAAAAGATGTGGACATTTTGATTCAGAATATATAATATCATCGTAAATAAGTTTGGTAGCAGCGAAAAAGTTGCATTGCTTTTTAGCAGTCTATACAAAGACCTAGTGGTAGCTCAGGAGGATTTTCATTTTGTTGAGATATGTCACAAGCTGAGTTGCTACAACCGAGACAGGTTCCATCAGCTCAAGGCAAAGTATGCTATGACGCCTCTCCTACAGGCTGCAGGAATTGCTGCATTAGTAACCATCATTCTTACTTTAGTATCAACAGCCTGTTCTATACTCCAAGTTTTAGGCGTAGGCAGTTTGAAATGAATGTAATATGCATGTATCATTTGCTCATGTTTCTTTGGTTTGTATCAGTAATCATTTGATGTTGAATAACACAACTCTAAAACTATTTTTTTGTTGATTTGTAAAGAACTGTTGTTTTTGTGTTGTTTACATGTTTCTGCATTATTTCATCTTCTGTTTGCTTTGTTGAAACAATTCAAGCATATAAATGATCTGTGCGGTTGAACAAGAGGTTTGTGGCATTGTGGCTAATGTTCATTTATGATCATTCTGACCTTTAGATTCTATAGCTTTGTAGTTAACATTTTCATCAGAAAGAGAACAAAAGAAATTCACAGAGATGTGATCACAAGGACCTCAAAATATTTAACTTACACATGAAAGTGTAAGAAATATAGTGACACTTCAGTGTGTATCTAATTTCGTAACATATTATTATGTGTAGAATGGCTCTTTTATTTTGAGCTACACTTTTTATATTCCCTGTCACACCTTTTTAAGTGTCGTGGTTGTTTTTGTTTTATTTTTTGTGAAGATTTTATATTTATTAATCAAAACAAAGATTTTAGATTTTAGATTATTAATCACACTTTTTATATTCCGTGTCACACTTCTTGTTTGATGGTTCGTTTAGGAAAAACAAAGAATTTGGGGACAATGAGCTGGTCAATGACCATGCCAAGTACAAACAAACAGTTGCAACAGATGGGCTCAAATTTATTCTCGTGTGTGTCAACTCTCCAAACAGAAGTAACTGTGTGTTGGAGAGTTATCAAAACAGCAAGCAAAGTTTGTATTCACATGTTTTATATGCTCACAGACTCGTCTATTCTGGTGGCGGCACTCAATCGTCCGGAGTCAGCACCATGGGAAATAAAGAACTTAGTAGATGATATTCGTAATTTTATTTTCTCGTCATTTTCTGTTTTTTCAATTACCAACTGTTTTCTCAATTACCAAAGTTCAAAGGGATAGCCTATTGAATGTTCATAAGGTAGCCTATAACTTATGCCAAACTATTTTTAGTCTTTGTTGGTTTAATATTAGTGGTTATTTAAAAAAATTAAATAATTCTCAACTGTTGTTTAACCAAAAGTAAGGAGTAAATCTCTTATGAGACAACCTTTCCCATGAGGCATGGTCTTATGAGCTGGTCTAACCCATGAGACATGGTCTATAAAATAAGTATTATGGCCCTGTTTGCCAGAGTTTATCTGTAGATCAGTTCAGTTCAATTCAATTCAGTTCAATTCAGTTCAGTTCAGTTCAGTGAAAATGTAATTGATGAAATTCAGGTTAATTCAGTTATGCTGATTCCATTTTTCAATACATCATTTTTACTTCAGTTCAGTTCAGTTTAGTTCAATTCAGTTCAGTTCAATTCAGTTCAGTTCAGTTCAGTACATGGTGGAAATAAGCTCTAGCAAACAGGGCCTATATAGCAATAAGTATTATAAAATTTCTATAGAATAAGTATTATATAGCAACATTAATTTCTATAAAATTCAGGGGTTAATTTACAAATATTTTATTTTAAGTACATGTTATGTATTACTAATTTTTCATTCATTTTTCCCTTTCTGACCTCAAGCCACATCATACCTCACATCGACGTCACCTCATCAAACCTCAATACAACCTCATCATACCTCGATGTCATCTCATCAAATATCGACGTGACCTCATCATACATCAACTTCGACGACACATACCCCATTTTCGATGCCATAAACCTCAACTTCGATGACATGTACCTCATTTTCGACAACACAAATCTCAACATCAACGACACATAACTCATTTTTAACGACACATAACACATTTTCGATATATAAACCTAATTTTTGACGGTACAAACTTCATTTTGACAATATATAAACCTCGACACAAGGACGGAAACCTCAATGCCATGCCTTTTTTTGATGGAAAAAAGTTTTTCATTATAACATCAAAGAAACAAGTTACAAAGGTTAAGGCCATCACTCTAAGCCCCTGCCACACTAACATCCATCCTAACTTCTCCAATACAAACAACAACCAATCTAGATAAAAAGACATAACATAATTACAACCTGCTTTGACATTCAGCCTTGATCTTCACCACCATTACCTCCAAGTCCATATGCTTTCCTTCAAAAATGCGTCTGTTCCTCTCTGTCCAAACATCATAGAGCAAAGTTGAATGCAGAATTAACATGTTCCACTGTTTTCTCCTCCTCATCTGCTCCAACATCTTCTTAAGCTGTCTTAAATTACCCCCTTCTCTCAACTCCAGCTTCTCAACCATGGCCTTCATAACGTCACATTTGGTGAACAGATGGGAAGCTGTTTCATCGTTCCTTTTACACATACAACATTTTGGTTGGGGACCCAAAATCTTGAACCTCTGTAGTCTGTCCACGGTAGCCACCGTCACATCACGAATGACACATCATCACCGCCACCACGTCGCCGCCCTGCCACCACTTGTGCTGCCATGACCAATGCCACATCCGCCCACCGGACCGCCACTAATGCGCCACCGTTAGCCGAGAAAACAGATGTGGAATAACCAAACTGCACTGGCCGAGACCCACACAAATCACCGGAAATTGGAGCATCCAAGCTCCGCCTCATCGTATCGCGATCCATGCTCCACCGCGTCAAATCTGGAGAATCTGACCCCCTTAGCTTCATGGCCCTGCAATCCCAGTCGGCCTCCAATTGCAATCGACCTGATCGGTTGTGTATCGAATCCAGGCCGCTATGCAATCGGAGAATCAGACCAAACTCCGTCGCGGCTCCATCGCATCTCCGTCTCGGTTGTGCCAGAAATCCGTCTTCGCGCGATTACAGATCGAACTTCGTCATCAGCGTGGGATTTTGCTCTGGTGAAGCTCCGGCGGCGTTGTGTCTAAAGCTGGATCGGGAAATTGGGGAGAATTGGGGGAGAAAGATCATGTTTTTGTGGGGTTTTGCAATATAGTCCCTGTAGTCCTATTAAATGCTACAATTGCGCCGAAAATGAAAACATTATTATTTCACCCCAAAATTTGTAAAGAAAAGGTTTGTTTGGCTCTGACTTCTCACCCAAGAATTAGTCATAGAACACATGTTTAATTGAGAATATAAAATATCCAAAAAGGACAAAGGATACATGAATCTACATGATTAGTATACGACATCCGAATAAGATGATGTATATATCAAACCCACTACCAAATGTTATTGTGTCTGTATGTCTTTCTAAAGTTTTTTTGTGTACTTATAATAATATTGTTTGAATACGAAATCGATATAGTAAATAACACACTAACCGTAGTTGTTCACATGTCCTGGTCATAATCGTCAAGATGCAAAATGCAAAATCTAACACACATGTTTGAAAATTAGGTTGAAATTGATTTTTAAATTATGTTTTGGTTGTTTTGATCAACATAGAAACAAAGGAAAGGACAAATAATGAAGAATTTTATTTTTAAAAAACATTTGAGCCGTCAAAGACGATCGGAGCTGTTCGGATTTTCTTTTACCAGAAAAAGACGTCGGAACCGCCATTGGGGTCCACCAGAAACCATTCAGAGAAGATGTTTCCAACTTAATTATACAAAGGAAAAAAAAAAAAAAAAACTCCGGCCACGCACCAAGCCATGGCGGACAGTTTCGTTGAGAGGATGAGATATTTGCTGAGTGAAATGTCGGTTGTGGGGGAAGGTTTCATTCAGGAGAATCCGATGATACAGAAGCTGGCAGTTATCCTTGACAAGTTCCAAGCAACTCTGGGAAATCAGTTGCATGATGATGTGATTCGAAAGCTGGAAGACAAATCAGAAGCTCTGTCATGGATGAAGGAGCTCGAAGAGGTAACTTACGGAATGGAAGATGCGGTGGGCAAATGGAGGGTCAATTCTGCGGAACTAGACGAGCGTTTCGTTCGAGTGCACTCTAAAGGGCGGTTAGCACTAGCGGCGCAGTGCTTTTTCCCGGCTTTTAGGTGGGCTTTTGCGAGCTTAGACGCATCAGAGGGACTCACTGTGATTGCTTCTGCAATGGAGACTCACGTTGAGGCGCATTTGTTGAAGGGCAAGAAGTTGATGGATAAAATTGCAAAATTGAAGAGTTCCAGTACTCAGGATCTTGATCAAGGGCTGGTGTCCTCCGTTCGAGAAGATGTTAGGATTGCTGTGCTGGGGCACTTATTGTCTCCTGATCCTGGAAATGGAAGCACACCACAAGTTGTTTCCATTGTCGGGTTCGGGGGGAGTGGAAAGACCACCCTTGCTAGGTCTCTCTTCAACGATGATTCAGTCAAGGCCTATTTTCAGGTCCGGGTTTGGGTTCACGTGGAGGCCGATTTCTCTGCCGACAGAAAGATGGCCATAAAGCTTCTGGATTCCTTGCTTGTTCAGTATTCAGAGGAGGCAGAACTGGAATCGCTGTTCCAGCTTTTACAGGACTCTTTTTCCGGGAAGACTGTCCTTGCTGTATTCGATGATGTTTGGGATGATGGCTCCAAATCATGGGAACCATTGATCAACAAGTTGTTCGAGAGTAGCGAGGTGGGAAAGTCGAGAATCCTAGTAACAACAAGAAGTGATGTAGCTTCTGGAACAGTCCATAATCTAGCTCCATTGTTAACAGCAGATTGAAGAGTTCAGTCAATGCCGAGAGCTTGCATAGGACAGTGAAAGAGCGCCTTGTGAAAAGATGCGAGGGCTCGCCACTCGTTGCAAAGATATTGGGAAGGAAGCTGCAAACCAAATACAGTGTTGCAAGGGAAGTATTTATGGAGGAAATATGTATGGTGCGTTTTCCTAAACTCTATCGTACTTATGACAACTTACTCCCGTATATGAAAGCATGCTTACTATGCTGTGCCAATTTACCTAAAAGCTCTGTCCTGGATTCTGAAAAGATTATCACATTGTGGATGTCACAAGGCTATTTAGGTTATCATAGTGCAGCTTCTAACTGTTCTTATAAGCTTTTACCATATCTTGATGTGGAAAGAAAAGGCTTTGAATGCTTGAGTAGGTTGATTCATCATTCTTTTTTTCAAGAGATTGCATCACAGTCAATTCATAAGCTTTCATCTCACATCAGGCTGATGTGCAAGATGCCTGATGATGTTCATGATTTTGTAACATACATGATTCAGGCTCATGATAATGGTCGGCGAAGTTTCTCTCCTAAGATTCCAGTTAATTTAAAATTCGATCGCATAACTGCGTTGATTTTATCTTCTTGTCAAGTGGAAGAAGTCCCAGGTGAGGTTGAGTTTATGAGTCGTCTCCAGTACTTGGATTTGAGTGATAACCCGCTAAAGCAACTACCACCAACAATGTGCAGATTATTCTATCTGGAATTCCTAGATGTTCATTTCTGCTATCTTCTATCCTGCCTTCCTGATAATATTGAAAAGCTGCAACAAATGAGGCACTTGAGGATGAATCATACAACAGAAGAGTTGCATTTTTTGCCAGAAGGGTTTGGGAATTTGACCTTAATGCGGACTTTGGATGTCTTCAGGGTTGGTGGAAAGTACAAGGATGCTGCTAGTATGTTGATGCTACTTGCTGGTCTTGTAGACATATGCATTGTTGTTCATGGAGAGGTAAATCTTCCTGATGCATGTTTGGATATCAAGTTATTTTTGGTAAACTTGGAGCTAAGTTTCGTAGGGGAAGGGCGCGATCAAAAAATTGCAGCATCTATTGAGGATATGGAACCACCTCCGAACTTAGAAATGTTGAAGTTTGAGCATTATCCACGACTCAAACTACCGAGGTGGATTCTGTTTGATTCTCTTATCGAGAATTTGAAAAGGTTGAGTATAAAATCAGCTGCAAACATCTGTTCCTTGCCAGCCTTATGGAAATTGTCAAGTCTTGAATTTCTTTGGCTGTATGATATTCCAAATCTGAAGCACTTAGGCTGTGAATTCTTCGGGCTTACCAGCACGTCGCAGCAGTACGATTCTCCAGGGTCAAGCAGTCAGTACATGAGTTACAGTGATGAGGAGACTACATCTGAAGATGCCATGCAGGATGCTGAAAGAGATTTCATCGAGGAATTAATGAATGATCACAGTGAAGAAATTACTGTTGAAGATTCGTTTCAGGATGCTGAAAGAGAAGAAGCAACAACATTTTGCAGTTTAAAGACATTGAGAATTGAATATTTGGATAATTGGGAGACATGGGAAGATGCAAATTATGAAGATGATGAATTCAACATCAAAGTGATGCCATGCTTGGAGGAGCTATTCATTGCTCACTGCCCCAAACTTCAAGGATGGCCGCTTTACATCCTTAGAGATACACCATGGTATAAGGATTCTTACCCGATGGAGGCCAAGAACACGGTATGTATCACATCTTACATGCAGATCTTATCTTACATTTTGCTATTAGCAATTCAAATGAAACAAAGCTGTTTAATTATCATTTTTAAAAAATTTGATTGTATTCTTTGTTTTCGTGCTATTTAAGGGTGAAGAAGAGCATGATACTGATGATAGGAATGTGAAGCTGCCATCACCGGAGTATTCTTCTTCAGCAACCCCAGCTGATGACAAAAATAAGGTATTGCACTTTCTTCTAGGTCTAACGCAGCACTTTTCAGGGCTGCGTTTTTCAAAACTTTAAGCATGAAATTCCCACCAATCTACCAATCTTTTATTTACTAGCTGTGTTTTAGGTTTTACTGCATAAACGATGTTGCAACATGAAAAACCTTAATTTGCAGAAAATAAAAAACACGCGAATTTGATCACGCAGTTCGGTGCAATGCAGCTACGGGTGTTGAAATCATTCCACTAAATTGTCAAAAGACAGATTACAGACTTATCTTTTACAATTTCTAAGTGGTTGCGATCCCTCGCTCCAATCGGACCACCAGTTCTCCTAGTCTTCGATGTTGCGATCCCTCGCTTCAATCGGACCACTAGTTCTCCCTAGTCTACGATCACTCCCACACCAGGAGCTTTATGGTGATTTCGAACACACCGGCTTCCACACGTCCAAATGGTTGTTGACGAACGCGGACGGCGCTGCTCTGGCCTGGCCTAAAGTAAACCCTGAATAGGATTTTTCTCTCGTAAGATCGGCAAATCAGACTCGCAGCTAATTGTCCCATTTATAGCTCAATGCCGTGTGTATTCAGTCATCTTCACGGCATGGAATCCTTTCTCCAAATAAACTGATTCAAATCTTCAAAATCCTTGGAGATAAGGAAACAAATATCTCCAACTCCTAAGATATGGTAAAATTTCCTTATATCAAATCTGGACGAATCTCTTCAAATATTCAGATAAGGAAATATCAGTTATCTTCAAATATCCTTCAAATATCCTGAGTTGGAGATGAATATGGACTGTATTTATTCCACAAATAATATCTCACAGCATATATATCTATTCCATATTAAACTGTTGTACTGTTAAACAGTTGTCCGGAAACTGTCAATACTCCACAAAGCAGCCAATAAGTCTAGGGACTTTACAATCTCCCCCTTTGGCAATTTGTGGATCCATAATGATTTGGATGGTATAAACAATCAAGCATTCTTCTCAGTCAAAAATCATCGATCAAGTAAACTCCCCCTGAGTTCCAGAATACGAATATCTCCAAAAGCAGACCATCAAACCAGCGAAATACACAAAGAAATCCACGGACAGCTATCAAATAAGAAATACAGTCTCCAAAAATAAATATCCCAAAATAAGTATCCCACATCATCCAAATATAATCTCCCCCTGGAGCCATGAATATGCCAAAGGCAACCTAATAAGTACTCCTCCCCAAGGAGATGTTTAAACAAACGAAAATCCGGATACTTAGCTCATTTAGAGCCACATCTTCAGCTTGGCCAGAATTATGCTCTTCAAAATTATCATCATTAAAATTAAGCCATATTTCCACCAGAACTCCCCCTGAAGTATGACTTGGCAGCAATATGCATATCTTTCAAACTCATCATGCCAAGATCGAACACCTCTTGTTCCAGTGCAATATAACAAATTCCCTTCGTCTCAAGTCATAGTAGTGGTATGTGACGTTAGAAGCTATCAAGAAATAACCACTTTGTATGGACAGAAATACCTCAAGAGACATTTATGATGAGGGAAGATTACTTCAAATTGGTCATGCCTGAAACTGATGTTGCAACATGGATTCCAGCAGCATTGTCAACGAAGGATTCAGTCTTCTGAGCATTAAAATTATGCTCCCCCAAATCAAAACAGCAGCAAACTCCAATATACTCGACAAACTCGAAAAACCTGAACGGAACTCAACCATGAAGATTTAGATGCAAAGATAGTACCTTTCGGGTTGTGACGGGAATCCGATGACCGAGAAGAACTTTGTACACCAAACGCAACCAAATATCTCTGGAGAAATGTTATGAGCAGCGGAAGACGATTCCAGAGAGATTGGGGGTTTAGAGGGCTGAGTTTGTGTTCCAATAGAATGTCAATAGTCAGCTGAAAAATAGTACTAGTCCCGCATATCTGTTCATCACTCGCCACTAACTATCTGCGCGCGAACTAGGGCTTCATGTTGCAACATCAAAAACAGTCTGACCAGCAAACCCGCTCTCTAGGGTTTCATGTTGCAACATCGAAAATTTTCCCAGCACTTTCAGAGTTTCTACCCAGTACCAGTACCACTCACATATCTTTGAAAATCAATCGTATAGGTGGGACTGATTGTTGCGACATGGCCAACCTCACGTCAAACTTTTTATATCAAACCATTCAGCACCTCATTAATACCAAAATCAGCTCCTCATATCTTCAAAGTCTCTGAGTTCTTAAGATCATCATAGCTCAAATTTCTAATATCAAACCATCAATACAAACGCAAAACAACACCAATTCGAGCTTGATAAAAAAGCAGTCCATAACTCAAATATACTCAGAACACGACAAGGAGCGCCAATGCACAGAGGTTTGAACAAGAATCCAAACAAAATTACAACCATGCATAACCCGCAACAATCAAATCAAACCCTGCTTCCAATAAGCTACTACTATGCGCAAACAAACGTTACATGATCAAAATCCAGTGAGCACAGTAGAAAGAGCGGAATACCTTGTAGAACAAAGATTAGGGTTAAAATCTTGAAATCCTGGTTGCTGCAATTTTTCTGTCAGATCTAAAAAACCCTAACTGATGTTGCAACATCAGTTTCTTCCTCCATAAGAACAAAGATCGGACAAGCATGATGCAACTATTCGTTGACTCTAAGATTCTTGGCAGCCTTATAAACTCTCTCAAACGGCAACCTCTTCAGATTAACATCAAATCCAAATCCACCTTGCTTCACATCCTATTGAATTCTCCCATGAGTTGTGCAAGTTGGTCTTCATCAATTCCAGCCGTTGTTGGTAGAAAGGATCTCACTCTCCCTGTTATAGGACTCACGTAGTGACCTCGCTCTGATACCAAATGAAATTCCCACCAATCTACCAATCTTTTATTTACTAGCTGTGTTTTAGGTTTTACTGCATAAACGATGTTGCAACATGAAAAACCTTAATTTGCAGAAAATAAAAAACACGCGAATTTGATCACGCAGTTCGGTGCAATGCACCTACGTCTGCGGGGCCGTAGCCCTGTGTTGAAATCATTCCACTAAATTGTCAAAAGACAGATTACAGACTTATCTTTTACAATTTCTAAGTGGTTGCGATCCCTCGCTCCAATCGGACCACCAGTTCTCCTAGTCTTCGATGTTGCGATCCCTCGCTTCAATTGGACCACTAGTTCTCCCTAGTCTACGATCACTCCCACACCAGGAGCTTTATGGTGATTTCGAACACACCGGCTTCCACACGTCCAAATGGTTGTTGACGAACGCGGACGGCGCTGCTCTGGCCTGGCCTAAAGTAAACCCTGAATAGGATTTTTCTCTCGTAAGATCGGCAAATCAGACTCGCAGCTAATTGTCCCATTTATAGCTCAATGCCGTGTGTATTCAGTCATCTTCACGGCATGAAATCCTTTCTCCAAATAAACTGATTCAAATCTTCAAAATCCTTGGAGATAAGGAAACAAATATCTCCAACTCCTAAGATATGGTAAAATTTCCTTATATCAAATCTGGACGAATCTCTTCAAATATTCAGATAAGGAAATATCAGTTATCTTCAAATATCCTTCAAATATCCTGAGTTGGAGATGAATATGGACTGTATTTATTCCACAAATAATATCTCACAGCATATATATCTATTCCATATTAAACTGTTGTACTGTTAAACAGTTGTCCGGAAACTGTCAATACTCCACAAAGCAGCCAATAAGTCTAGGGACTTTACAATCTCCCCCTTTGGCAATTTGTGGATCCATAATGATTTGGATGGTATAAACAATCAAGCATTCTTCTCAGTCAAAAATCATCGATCAAGTAAACTCCCCCTGAGTTCCAGAATACGAATATCTCCAAAAGCAGACCATCAAACCAGCGAAATACACAAAGAAATCCACGGACAGCTATCAAATAAGAAATACAGTCTCCAAAAATAAATATCCCAAAATAAGTATCCCACATCATCCAAATATAATCTCCCCCTGGAGCCATGAATATGCCAAAGGCAACCTAATAAGTACTCCTCCCCAAGGAGATGTTTAAACAAACGAAAATCCGGATACTTAGCTCATTTAGAGCCACATCTTCAGCTTGGCCAGAATTACGCTCTTCAAAATTATCATCATTAAAATTAAGCCATATTTCCACCAGAACTCCCCCTGAAGTATGACTTGGCAGCAATATGCATATCTTTCAAACTCATCATGCCAAGATCGAACACCTCTTGTTCCAGTGCAATATAACAAATTCCCTTCGTCTCAAGTCATAGTAGTGGTATGTGACGTTAGAAGCTATCAAGAAATAACCACTTTGTATGGACAGAAATACCTCAAGAGACATTTATGATGAGGGAAGATTACTTCAAATTGGTCATGCCTGAAACTGATGTTGCAACATGGATTCCAGCAGCATTGTCAACGAAGGATTCAGTCTTCTGAGCATTAAAATTATGCTCCCCCAAATCAAAACAGCAGCAAACTCCAATATACTCGACAAACTCGAAAAACCTGAACGGAACTCAACCATGAAGATTTAGATGCAAAGATAGTACCTTTCGGGTTGTGACGGGATCCTATAGAACAAGGCAATGCAAACATACCAGGATCCTTGCACTTGGGTGGTAACTTCTTTTGTATCACCGCAGAGACGGACTCACCCATGATGATTTTGCTTGAATCCTTTGGTTTTCCTGCAATAAAATCCTTCAAGAATTTGCTAATAGGAGGAATCCTTATAGCCTGCAAGAAGGGGAGATTAATTTCCATGTTTCCAAAGATAGAGAGAAAATCAAGTGAATCAATTTTTCTTTTAGCCAACCTACGAGGAAAAGGTGGAAGGATTTTGATAGTGGGGTCGTTCAAACTTGGTTTTTCACTTACCTCCCTGGTCTGATTGAAATCACCTTTGTTCTCCTCTTCGGCTTCTGTCTCCGGGCTCTGTTTGGCCAAATAGGGGTCTGTGGCAGGTTGGTTCTGCTGCGTCTTTGCACCTTTAGCTGCGGGTTTAGGGGGCAGTGGCTCGAGCTCCTTTCCACTTCTCAGAGTCACCATGTTGATTGTCTCCCTTGGATTCAATTGCACTTGAGAGGGAAGCCCTGGTTGCTTCATTCGGAGCTCGTTCATCGAGTTCGCTAACTGGGCTATTTGTCGGGTATGCTCCTCTAAGGTTGCCTCCGCCTTCTTATTGCTATTCTTCTGTTCCTGAAGCATACTCATGATCACATCTAGTTTATCGTCACTAGATTTTGCTTGAGGTGGTGGCTGATTTTGGGGGTACCGAGGTTGAGTTCCTTGATTCTGCGGAACGTAAGGTTGTTGAGGTTGTTGAGGTGGATCTCTCCATCGGAGGTTGGGATGATCTCTCCACCCTGGATTGTAAGTGGCTGAATAAGGATCCCTCATTGGTTGCCTCTCGTTCCAATTCCCCATGGCATTCACTTGTTCATCCATAACATTGTTTGCAACTGCAACTTTATCCACCACCTTTGACAGTAACCTTTCCATCCTATTCATCATATCTTTGAATTCGTCTTGATTGGAGGGTTCTGCTTGTGCTACCTTCTTCAAGATCCTTACTTCCTCGGTATCATATTCCTTCTTGGAGTTTATCAACTTCTTCACAATCTCCTTAGCATCATTAACTCTGATATCGGAAAATCCTCCATTGCTCGCTGTATTGAGCAAATCCTTGTTTACTGCCGTTAATCCTCCATAAAAGTACTGAAGTAGCTGCCCCTCTGGAAATCGGTGATTCGGGCAACTATCCACCAAACGCTTAAATCTCAGCCAAAAGGCACTAAGAGGCTCGTCATATTCTTGCTTCACACTCGAGATATCCTTTTTCAACGCCTCTGTTTTGGTGGATGGGAAGTAGTACTCCAAAAACAGCTTCTTCAGGGCATTCCATGTGGTGATGGAATTTGGCGGCAAGCTCGAAAACCACTGATTTGCTGCTCCAGTCATGCTGAATGGAAATGCCACCAGCTTGAATTGCTCCTCCGTCACGTTTGTTGGCCTCTTCTGCACCTTACAAATCTTGATAAATTCGTTCAAGAAATTGTAAGGATCTTCAGTGCTTCTCCCCTGAAACTTAGGAAGCACATTAAGCAACGCCAGCTTGATTTCAATTGGACCAGCTGTCGCAGGCAGTTGAATGGGAGTTGGGGGATCCTCATCACTGTGACCTGTGAGCTCCCACATGTACGGGTTGTTGGCATTCGGATCAATGCGTTGGTCACCCATTTCGGATTCAGAAGATGCAGATTCGGACTCAGCTTCAAATTCAGCTCCAGAAACAACCTCCGTTTGGCCAAACAGAGCGTCTGCGGCAGATTGTAACTCCTGTTCCTTGGCTAACTTCCGATTCAACCTAGCTTGCCTTTCAATCTCAGGAACAAATAACAGTTCTGTGCTCTCAGATCTGGTCATAAACCAGCACTAACACACAATCAGTAGGAAAAAAAATATAACAGAAATTAACAAACCGCTCCCCGGCAGCGGCGCCAATTTGGTGGACGTCGTTTTACCACACAAAATATTCTGCAAACTCAACACAAAGATTAGTATAGTCGCAAGCAGATTCGATCCCACGAGG
The DNA here is from genome assembly GCA_963678965.1 of Cruciata laevipes. Taxonomy (NCBI): domain Eukaryota; kingdom Viridiplantae; phylum Streptophyta; class Magnoliopsida; order Gentianales; family Rubiaceae; genus Cruciata; species Cruciata laevipes. The sequence goes on from OY787642.1 coordinate 22,462,974, forward strand.
AACAGTGCAATTTCTATCAATTCAACCTACCAAACAATTTTGATTTAGCAATCACGCCTTAAACTTTGATTTTGTTTTGTTTTATAGCTATGAAAAACTTGTAAATTATAATCCTTAAAATTCAGAATAATGAATGCAAGAAAGAGAATGAAATCACGAAAGTTTATATATTAAGAAAGCAATCGGCTTAAATTAATCAGTTGGTTCAATCCTTGATCAACTACCTATATTCCACTAAATCCTATGAATCATCCAGTTATAAGAGAGCAAGTATTCGCTAAACCCTCTAAATTCCCCCTTAATTTATCGCTAGCGAACTAGTATTTGCTTTATTCGCTAGACCCTAATTAAAGTACCCCTAGGCAGTATTCGCACACCCAGATACACACTTTAATCGTATTAAAGCTAGGGAAACCTGAAACAGATAATCAAGCACGTATTCGCATGCAAATATCATCTACCCAATTGTTCATTATCTTGTTATTACAGTCTTAAGCGTTATCTGTTTTTCACAAGATTTTCGCTACTTATTTAGCACTAGCCTAACAGAATTTAGGGTGATCAATCCTAAACTAGCAAGCATAGATGAAGAACATGAACAATCAAAAACTCACAAGATCAAGTTTCATGCAACAGTATCTCAATTCATGAACCACTTAATTAACCTAAGCCGATTAAATTAAATTTAGCTACTCATGACTGAATTAAACACAAAATCAAATAAGAATAAAATAAACATAATAACAATGAGAAGAATCAAAGAAGAAAATACCAATGATGAATTACTGAATAAATCGAGCTGCTGTCATAAGTTTCTGAGTTCTGCCCAGAAGAAAAGCTACGGGGAACTAATTCTGCGATGCAAAAAGTCTCCTTTAACTCCTACGGAATTATCCTATATATATTCTATTCCCCAAAAGAATTCCCCTTTATTCTAGGAAAATAAATCAATCAAATCCTCACTAATTTTGGAAGAGGTAGAATTCTTGTCAAGCAAATATTCTGGCGGCAGCTTTCTTTGAGACTGAATCCTGTGCAGAAACGGATTTATTTCATTCTTGCCTTGGCCGCCAACTTTTTCTTCTTGGGCTGAAATTCTTCTTTTTGGCCCAATTATTTTGGCTGAAATTAGCCTTCTTTAATGGACAACAGCTTCATCAACTCCCTAGATGAGGGATCAGACCATTACCTCATTAAAAACCCTCTCGGGAAAAAAGAGTATAATGACCCCCTTTCATCAGCTTCACCTCAGCCGGGTCATTTCCATGGAGCAACTTAGGAATCGTAAACGAAACACAACTCTGCCACATGGAGGATTATTCCGGGATAAGGCTCAACTGGAATAGTGTCCTTCGGCTCCAAATAGCTTAAAATCAGCTCCAAAACAGGACTTCTTGCTCCAAGTGTTCATCTCCAGGTATATGTGTAATCTGAGCATCAAATACAATCCATAAGTACTAAAATCCATAGAAATCAGCCATAATATTACTCAGAAAAACACAACAAATATCAACACATCAAATATCCTCACACTTGATTCATGCTTGCCCTCAAGTATGATATGAACTTATTTCACAAGAGCATTCATGCACATTTACTCCTCTAACTCAAACCAGAAAAATAAAAAGAAAGGAATAAAAGGAACAAGCAAACCAAACAAAAACCTGACAACTAAAAACTTAAACACACTACACACAAACTTTGGTCAAACAATCCAGCATTTCAAGTGTTCATTTCATCGGTTCATCAACAAATGTCTCCTTGCCAAGTTCAAGTTTCAATTCACAAACAAATGTTGGTATCATCCCCCTTTAGTGCTCAAATCAATCCCCCCTACATTGCTCTTTATCTGGTTATCAACTGATCAAAAGGAAACAAGCACAAATTTCTCACGGTTTTCACTCAGCACACATGATGAAGGGACATTCACTCAATAATATTCATGCGGTAGCCTCAGTCAATACATAACAAGCCAAGAAGGTCTTTAAGGGTTGTAACGGGGCTGGGGGTTGTAATGTTGGTTAGACCCTAGGGGCTCTAAGTTTACACAAATCATGCACATATGCTCAAGAACAATTAGGAGAAAAATTCCAGCAAAGACATATTATTTACAAGACAAAATCTGGACTGATCAAACACTATTCAGGATCTGGACTTCTTTTTTTTTTTTTCAGAATATATATATATTTTTTTTTTTTTTTTTCTTTCTTTGTCCAGACCCGAAATTACAGAATACATGCTCAAATTACAACTACAATGCCATAGAACAAATAAGTCATAAAGACTATTTTTTTTTTTTTTAATGAAAACAGGGCACTCGAAATCAAATTCACGACCATCAAGAGCTGAATTTTAAGTTCAAAAGCATACATGCATGGGGTGAAGAACAGGATAAACAACAAGGCTAAGGGGTTTCATATCAGTGGGTAATCAAAGAAAAGGTCAGGCTCAGCGGGGCTAACTAGGGGATATAAAAGGGTAGGCTATATACGATGTGTGGCTTATCCTAATTTTGCCTTCCTTTAACCTATCATGCATCGACCTTAGCTACCACACCACTCAGAAAGAAAGATTGATGTAGAGAGTGCTCTACTCTAGGCTCTGATCCTCACATTTTACTTGGCTTTTTCATGCAAGTCTTGTTCGTCATCCCAGTATCATTTAACCAAGTTCAGATTAATTTCAAGGTTTTATCATTAAGCATTTCAAAGGGGATATCAAGCAACAAAAGTTTGCTAATATGATTCTTTTACCGGCAAGGGTAATCCATATCAACACCCAATTCCCTTACTAACTATCATGCTGAAAATTTGACCGACTCTACACACAAAAACACACATATTTTTTTGATTTTTCAGAATTTTTAAGACTCATTAAACACACAAAACAGCACTCAAAACACACAAATATATACATCTAAATCTCCTCACACTTAAACCTTGCTTGCCCTCAAGCAAGCTCAGTTTAAAAGCAAGAAGAACCTAATAAAAGTGTACAGAAAATAAAAGAATGGAAAATAAAAATAAAAATAAAACAGGAGAAGGGATTAGGGAAACTCAGGGAGGGAGGGCTGCTCCAGCTTATTGCATGTGGTATTCTAGTCGCCTCGAAGTGGCATAGAGCGGCGACGGTGCGGTAGCTGGAACGGTGAATGGTGGCCTGGAATCGGCATAGAAAGTCGGCAATCAGCAACGCCGGTGCCGATTATTCAGAAGGTGGCTGCTTCTTCGCTTGCTGCCCGCGGTTTCCATCTCCTCAGAATTGAAGGAGGACGATGAAGGTGAGTTCCTCGTGGTCGTCGCGCCGGTGACCAGTGGTGAGGATGATTCCGGCAATGGGATAAGGCGGCGTAGTGGTCTTGGTCGGCGGTGGTGTACTGTGGAGAGGGGAGGTTATGGATTCTGATGATTTGGGGGAAGTCGAAGGGATTAAAGGATTTGATTCCTTTAATTGCAGTTCAGTCCTTCACTCTCCATCTTCCCCGTATATAAATCCCCAAACTTTCCACAGAAAACACCAAGCCTTTTCAGCTTTTGAAAAATGGCCCCATAATTGATCTCGCCATTCCTAATCCCTGTACAATAAAAACAAATTAAATACTCTATAAAAAATATTTTTGTGTGTTTTTTTTTTTTTTTTTTTTTTTTTGCTGTTTTTTTTTAAAATGAAATCAAGAACAAATCAAGAAAAACGAAAAGAAAAATCTGGGTTGCCTCCCAGTAGCGCCTTTGTTTATAGTCTTCGGCTAGACTTTCCGATGCGATCAATGGCGATGTTGAGGAAACATCCCTCCTCTATCCTTGTACCACATGGCTTGATCAAATGTATTCCAATGGATCTCATTGTATTCTTCAAGCTGGTACATTTTCTCTTCCTCACACTTGGATATTTGCATATCCCAAGGAGGATTGTAATCCACGGAAAGTGTCTCATCACAGTCGTACTCTGGATTGAGGGACAGTGAACTCCACTCCGAATTCTGAGGCTTCACCTCTTCTGGCGACCTTTGTTTGGCCAAACAGAGGTTGATATCAGTACTGTACACTGTTTCTTGCAGGTTCATAAAGTATCTCGGTTCTTGTATCTCTACTTCGTTCACTCCCTGAACATGCATCTCTGATGGACCTGTAGGACTTATAATTTCCATATTGTCCTGCACAATTTGGGTCTCAAGATAATCTTGGACTTTGGGGTTAGTAGCAATGGCACTAACATCTTTTGAATTCATGGACTGTTCAACAGTTTCATCCATTTTAATTGTTAATTCTTCTCCAAAATAATCTAAAGAGATTGTGCCTTTTCCAACACTAATTGTCGCATTAGACGTTCTTAAGAAAGGACGGCCTAACAATACCCCTGTAGTTTTATTACCTTTTGTATGCATATTCACTACATAAAAATCAGCTGGGTAAACGAAATCATGAATTTTAACTAGCACATTCTCCAAAATACCTTCAGGATGCACACAGGATTTATCAGCCAATTGGAGTACAGTATTAGTTCCTACCATTTTAACTCCCCTTAAAGATTTATACACAGACAATGGCATCACATTCACAGATGCTCCTAAATCACACATTGCAGAATCAATTTTCATATCACCTATAGAACAAGGCAATGCAAACATACCAGGATCCTTGCACTTGGGTGGTAACTTCTTTTGTATCACCACAGAGACGGACTCACCCATGATGATTTTGCTTGAATCCTTTGGTTTTCCTGCAATAAAATCCTTCAAGAATTTGCTAATAGGAGGAATCCTTATAGCCTGCAAGAAGGGGAGATTAATTTCCATGTTTCCAAAGATAGAGAGAAAATCAAGTGAATCAATTTTTCTTTTAGCCAACCTACGAGGAAAAGGTGGAAGGATTTTGATAGTGGGGTCGTTCAAACTTGGTTTTTCACTTACCTCCCTGGTCTGATTGAAATCACCTTTGTTCTCCTCTTCGGCTTCTGTCTCCGGGCTCTGTTTGGCCAAATAGGGGTCTGTGGCAGGTTGGTTCTGCTGCGTCTTTGCACCTTTAGCTGCGGGTTTAGGGGGCAGTGGCTCGAGCTCCTTTCCACTTCTCAGAGTCACCATGTTGATTGTCTCCCTTGGATTCAATTGCACTTGAGAGGGAAGCCCTGGTTGCTTCATTCGGAGCTCGTTCATCGAGTTCGCTAACTGGGCTATTTGTCGGGTATGCTCCTCTAAGGTTGCCTCCGCCTTCTTATTGCTATTCTTCTGTTCCTGAAGCATACTCATGATCACATCTAGTTTATCGTCACTAGATTTTGCTTGAGGTGGTGGCTGATTTTGGGGGTACCGAGGTTGAGTTCCTTGATTCTGCGGAACGTAAGGTTGTTGAGGTTGTTGAGGTGGATCTCTCCATCGGAGGTTGGGATGATCTCTCCACCCTGGATTGTAAGTGGCTGAATAAGGATCCCTCATTGGTTGCCTCTCGTTCCAATTCCCCATGGCATTCACTTGTTCATCCATAACATTGTTTGCAACTGCAACTTTATCCACCACCTTTGACAGTAACCTTTCCATCCTATTCATCATATCTTTGAATTCGTCTTGATTGGAGGGTTCTGCTTGTGCTACCTTCTTCAAGATCCTTACTTCCTCGGTATCATATTCCTTCTTGGAGTTTATCAACTTCTTCACAATCTCCTTAGCATCATTAACTCTGATATCGGAAAATCCTCCATTGCTCGCTGTATTGAGCAAATCCTTGTTTACTGCCGTTAATCCTCCATAAAAGTACTGAAGTAGCTGCCCCTCTGGAAATCGGTGATTCGGGCAACTATCCACCAAACGCTTAAATCTCAGCCAAAAGGCACTAAGAGGCTCGTCATATTCTTGCTTCACACTCGAGATATCCTTTTTCAACGCCTCTGTTTTGGTGGATGGGAAGTAGTACTCCAAAAACAGCTTCTTCAGGGCATTCCATGTGGTGATGGAATTTGGCGGCAAGCTCGAAAACCACTGATTTGCTGCTCCAGTCATGCTGAATGGAAATGCCACCAGCTTGAATTGCTCCTCCGTCACGTTTGTTGGCCTCTTCTGCACCTTACAAATCTTGATAAATTCGTTCAAGAAATTGTAAGGATCTTCAGTGCTTCTCCCCTGAAACTTAGGAAGCACATTAAGCAACGCCAGCTTGATTTCAATTGGACCAGCTGTCGCAGGCAGTTGAATGGGAGTTGGGGGATCCTCATCACTGTGACCTGTGAGCTCCCACATGTACGGGTTGTTGGCATTCGGATCAATGCGTTGGTCACCCATTTCGGATTCAGAAGATGCAGATTCGGACTCAGCTTCAAATTCAGCTCCAGAAACAACCTCCGTTTGGCCAAACAGAGCGTCTGCGGCAGATTGTAACTCCTGTTCCTTGGCTAACTTCCGATTCAACCTAGCTTGCCTTTCAATCTCAGGAACAAATAACAGTTCTGTGCTCTCAGATCTGGTCATAAACCAGCACTAACACACAATCAGTAGGAAAAAAAATATAACAGAAATTAACAAACCGCTCCCCGGCAGCGGCGCCAATTTGGTGGACGTCGTTTTACCACACAAAATATTCTGCAAACTCAACACAAAGATTAGTATAGTCGCAAGCAGATTCGATCCCACGAGGAACAGTGCAATTTCTATCAATTCAACCTACCAAACAATTTTGATTTAGCAATCACGCCTTAAACTTTGATTTTGTTTTGTTTTATAGCTATGAAAAACTTGTAAATTATAATCCTTAAAATTCAGAATAATGAATGCAAGAAAGAGAATGAAATCACGAAAGTTTATATATTAAGAAAGCAATCGGCTTAAATTAATCAGTTGGTTCAATCCTTGATCAACTACCTATATTCCACTAAATCCTATGAATCATCCAGTTATAAGAGAGCAAGTATTCGCTAAACCCTCTAAATTCCCCCTTAATTTATCGCTAGCGAACTAGTATTTGCTTTATTCGCTAGACCCTAATTAAAGTACCCCTAGGCAGTATTCGCACACCCAGATACACACTTTAATCGTATTAAAGCTAGGGAAACCTGAAACAGATAATCAAGCACGTATTCGCATGCAAATATCATCTACCCAATTGTTCATTATCTTGTTATTACAGTCTTAAGCGTTATCTGTTTTTCACAAGATTTTCGCTACTTATTTAGCACTAGCCTAACAGAATTTAGGGTGATCAATCCTAAACTAGCAAGCATAGATGAAGAACATGAACAATCAAAAACTCACAAGATCAAGTTTCATGCAACAGTATCTCAATTCATGAACCACTTAATTAACCTAAGCCGATTAAATTAAATTTAGCTACTCATGACTGAATTAAACACAAAATCAAATAAGAATAAAATAAACATAATAACAATGAGAAGAATCAAAGAAGAAAATACCAATGATGAATTACTGAATAAATCGAGCTGCTGTCATAAGTTTCTGAGTTCTGGCCAGAAGAAAAGCTACGGGGAACTAATTCTGCGATGCAAAAAGTCTCCTTTAACTCCTACGGAATTATCCTATATATATTCTATTCCCCAAAAGAATTCCCCTTTATTCTAGGAAAATAAATCAATCAAATCCTCACTAATTTTGGAAGAGGTAGAATTCTTGTCAAGCAAATATTCTGGCGGCAGCTTTCTTTGAGACTGAATCCTGTGCAGAAACGGATTTATTTCATTCTTGCCTTGGCCGCCAACTTTTTCTTCTTGGGCTGAAATTCTTCTTTTTGGCCCAATTATTTTGGCTGAAATTAGCCTTCTTTAATGGACAACAGCTTCATCAACTCCCTAGATGAGGGATCAGACCATTACCTCATTAAAAACCCTCTCGGGAAAAAAGAGTATAATGACCCCCTTTCATCAGCTTCACCTCAGCCGGGTCATTTCCATGGAGCAACTTAGGAATCGTAAACGAAACACAACTCTGCCACATGGAGGATTATTCCGGGATAAGGCTCAACTGGAATAGTGTCCTTCGGCTCCAAATAGCTTAAAATCAGCTCCAAAACAGGACTTCTTGCTCCAAGTGTTCATCTCCAGGTATATGTGTAATCTGAGCATCAAATACAATCCATAAGTACTAAAATCCATAGAAATCAGCCATAATATTACTCAGAAAAACACAACAAATATCAACACATCAAATATCCTCACACTTGATTCATGCTTGCCCTCAAGTATGATATGAACTTATTTCACAAGAGCATTCATGCACATTTACTCCTCTAACTCAAACCAGAAAAATAAAAAGAAAGGAATAAAAGGAACAAGCAAACCAAACAAAAACCTGACAACTAAAAACTTAAACACACTACACACAAACTTTGGTCAAACAATCCAGCATTTCAAGTGTTCATTTCATCGGTTCATCAACAAATGTCTCCTTGCCAAGTTCAAGTTTCAATTCACAAACAAATGTTGGTATCATCCCCCTTTAGTGCTCAAATCAATCCCCCCTACATTGCTCTTTATCTGGTTATCAACTGATCAAAAGGAAACAAGCACAAATTTCTCACGGTTTTCACTCAGCACACATGATGAAGGGACATTCACTCAATAATATTCATGCGGTAGCCTCAGTCAATACATAACAAGCCAAGAAGGTCTTTAAGGGTTGTAACGGGGCTGGGGGTTGTAATGTTGGTTAGACCCTAGGGGGGGTTGTAATGTTGTCACTGTATGAATGTATATTGATTTTGAGGACTACTATCAGGTTACGTGGCAGTTATCCTTGGATAAAGCTAGCGAAAATATGCGAGGGCTCGCCTCTGGTTGCAAAGATATTGGGATCCAATCGATCTGCTTTTACAGGCCTACTTCGCCAAGATATTCTGACATGGTTGCGAAGAGGTATGGACTTGTCCGATGTATATATGGAGGAAGTATGTATGGTGCGTTTTCCTCACTTGTATGACACTTATGAAAAGTTACTCCCTGCTCATATGAAAGCATGCTTATTATTTTGTGCCAATTTTCCTAAAAGCACTGTCCTATATTATGTAAAAATTATCACACTGTGGATGTCCCAAGGCTATTTAGGTGATCATAACTGCTCTTTTAAGCTTGTACCCTATCTTGATGTTGAAAGGAAGGGCATTGAATGCTTACGTAGATTGATACAACTATCCTTTTTACGACGGATTGATGGATCACAGTCAATTCATAAAACTTCATCTGATATAAGTCTAATGTGCGAGTTGCCTGATGATGTTCATGATTTCATAACATACATGGCTAGGGCTTATGATAATGGTCGGCGAAGCTTTATTAGTTCTCCCGAGATTCCAGTGGATCCAGGTTTATTTCGACAAAAAAAGTGCATTACTGCTTTGATTTTATCTTCTTGTCAACTGGAACAACTCCCAGATGAAGTTAGGCTTCTGAGTCGTCTGCAATACTTGGATTTGAGTGATAACCCGCTAAAGCAATTACCACCAACAATATGTGAATTATATTATCTGGAATTCCTAGATGTTCATTGTTGCTATACTCTATATTTCCTTCCTGAAAAGATTGAAATGCTGAAACAAATGAGGCACTTGAGGATGAAACATACAACAGAGGAGTTGCATGATTTGCCATCAGGATTTGACAAATTGACCTTAATGCGGACTATAGATGTCTTCAGAGTTGGTGGAAAGTACAAGGATGCTATTAACAAGTTGAGTAATCTTAACCATCTTGTAGACATATGCATTGCTGTTCATGGGGAGGTACATCTTCCTGCTGCGAAATTGGATTGCAAAGATGATATGGTAAACTTGGAGCTGATTTTCGTAGGGGAAGGCTGTGATCCAGAAATAGCATCATCCTCAATTGACGTGTTAAAACCACCTCCAAACTTAGAAATGCTCAAGTTCGAGCAATATCCAGGACTCAAATTACCAAGCTGGATTCTAGCTGAGTCTATCATCAACAAGTTGAAAAGACTGAGTTTGAGATCAGCTGCAAATCTTAGTTCCTTGCCTGCCTTGTGGAAATTGTCGAGTCTTGAATTTCTTTGGCTTCATGACATTCCAAACCTCAAGCATTTAGGTTGTGATTTCTTTGGGCTTACCACACTACAAAGAAAATTTTTTAGATTGGGGAAATTATATTATATCGAATATCCGGAGAAGTGGGAGACATTTCGCAGTTTGAAGACATTGAGAATCGAATATCTGGAGAATTGGGAGACATGGGAAGATGCAAATGAAGCCAATGATTTCAACATTGAAGTGATGCCATGCTTGGAGGAGTTAATCATTGCTCATTGTCCCAAACTTCAAGGAAGAAGGCCCCTTCGCATCCTTAAACATACGCCATGGTTCGAGAAAATGGTACGTATCACAGCTTACAGTGCATTGCTTATTTGATATATATTTTGCTGTTAGTACTATAATAACACAACTCTGTCAACAAAGTTGTTTTATATTTTTTCAATTTTATTGATATTATATATTGCTTTCATGTTATGTAAGGGGGAAACACATGAGAACAATATGAAGCAGCCATCTGATCATCAGGCTGATAACAAAAATGAGGTATGAGTTAAAGCTTTATGACTATATATGGCCGAACACTCTAACCATGTTGCTTTTGTGACTTAAATTTGTTACATTAGACATATTGCAAACATATTTAAAAGTTTTTCCCTTTCCTAATGCAACACTTTTAGGGGTTCAAGCTGTGTTTTTCAAGAGTTTAAGCAACACTTTTCATATTACCAAAACATTTTAATAAGTGTTGCTAGAAATGTGCAACTGTTAATGTGTAATTTATGCTATGCATATAATTCTTTTGAACCTCCTGTTGCAAGGTATTTTTGATTTTATAAACAAATTGGAATTTCTGTATCTAAACTATTGCAGGGGGCTAATGTGGCGTTGGAAGCTTCGTACGTGAAGTTAAAGAACTTTGTGCATGAGGCTTGCATGACCAAAGCTCAAGCACAGTATTTGAAGGTATCAATCCCAGAAGGTGTGTTGGGAAAAACAATGGTCACATCGTATCTCCCGATAGACTCTCTACATGTCTAGTTCGAAGAAGATCGCTCCATATTTGCTGAGCAAATGTGTGTATGGAGCAAGTAAGTCAAATACAGGGTCAAATACTGCAATTTATACTATATTGATATGTTGCAACTTAAATTAAGTGTAATTGCAACACATTTTTAATGCTTTTGTAGGCATATTTATGAATTCATGACACCTTTCGACAAGGAGCGAGTGCAGATGGCTAGCAGTGCTCTAATCAAAACAGTTGGTAGACAAGAGCATTCTGATCTGAGAGCGGAGGATCTTGTTGACTTCATGATGGAAAATAAAGCTAATTTATACCTTGTTCCATTTCTAAGCCCGTAAGACCATACTCTTTTCAGTTTAACTGAGCTTCATTTCAACTCAGTTCCATTTTTGTTTGATGAATGTTAGTTAAGTTATCTTATTAGTTCCATTCGGACAATGTCATTTTTCTCATTTCGGTTTCTCCCATTTCAGTGGACACTGGGAACTGCTTGCAATTGTACCTGAAAATGAAGTTGTTTACTGGTTCGATTCTCTACAGGGAAACATCAGTCTAGACCTAACAGAATTCATAAAAATGTAATCATTTTCCTAAATCATTTAAAACTATATTCATCGTTCTGTCAATCAAATTGTAATTTACTGTGACCATATTGATCAACTATCCTATTTGTTGTAGGGTGGAGAGTAAGTACATCACCAGAAACCCGAACTCTACATTAGCACATGATATTAGTTGGAAGGTTGTGGACATTAAGGTAAGTTCACTCATCTTACTTTCTGTGTTTCTTTTTTTTTGCATCAAGAACTAATGCTTATGCGTTTGTTTCCCCAGCACAAAAGACAGGTTTACAAGTGGGAGTGTGGATACTACGTCATGATCTGGATGCGAAAAATAGCCCTGGAAATTCAGGACTTGAGTTTAGAAGCAGTAAGTCCAACGTCAAAGTACACAATGTTGTCTATTTTGATTTTTGAATGATATTACAGTATTTCTGAGCTGGTAATGTTTATACATGTATGTTATCATTGTAGCACTTTCCGACGGATGAGAGTCCCTACAAATCGGACAAGCTCAGGGAGGTAGACTGGAAATGGTGCTCACATGTTATCCCTCAATTTCTGGCTTAATGCATATTAGGAAGCAATCATTTGTTTCAGAAAGCTGATGAGGAGTTTGAAGACCATGGCTTTAAGGATAACAAATCTCGAATCATCATGCTTCCAAGTTCCAATAATTTGTTTTCGGGTTTCTCAGGCGATCACAGATATTTATTTTGCTATGATATTTTTCTATGTTGAATAAATGTAATCCATACCTTGACTGTAATATCACACGTGACACAATACAGCTACAAATCTAGTTTATCAATTGGTTCAGTTTACAAATACTCCTCTGCTTTCAAATGCATTATGCCAGAAAGTCAGGCAAAACATGTGCGCACCATTTCCAGTCTACCTCCCTGATCTTATCAAGTCCGTAGTAACATGCATCCCTTGGAAAGTGCTACAAATTAATAGAAACATTACAAGTTCAGGTGGATTAGGAAAATCATGGAAACGTAGACAACATATATTCAACGTTTACTTGCTGATTCTAAATTCAAGTCCTGAATTTCAAGGGCTATTTTTTGCATCCAGATCATGACGTAGTAACCATACTCCCAACCACTGAATTTCAAGGGCTATTTCCGCACTTACAGTTTTAATTAGTTGAATGTTTAGTTAAAACTTGAACACGGTAGAAGTTAGATCACGTAACCAGGACTTTCACCCAAGGTTATATGTTGGCTGAAGTTAATAAAAGTAATAACGCATAAGCATATTAGCGACTTTAATGGTTCCAAAAAAACTATATATTGGTTAAGATTGCTAGTGATTATATTAAGCTCTGATAGTAACAAGGAATAGAGGAGTGATTAAGCTCTGATACCAAATGAAACTCCCTGCTTACGTGATCTATACTTATTCGTGTTCTAGTTTTAATTAATAAACAGCTAATTAAAACTATAAGTGCGGAAATAAAAGGAACACGAATTGATCACCCAGTTCAGTGCAAAGCACCTACGTCTGGGGGACCGTAGCCCGGTGTAAAGATCCTTCACTAGATAGTAATAAATATGTCCGGTCTATTACAATCTAATGACAAATTCCTTGCTAGCCTATCACACTACCAATTCGCTCTTTGGTAGTTGACTATTTGCTACTATGATTATCTTCTTTTCCACGAATGCGGCGGCAAGATCTATTCCACCCGAGCTTTAACACACGTCCCTAGTGTTTGTTGCGGTTTGAAAAAAACTCGGACCGTGTTGCCTCCTTGCTCGAACTATAAAAACTTTGAATTACAGAATTTTGCAGTGAAGGTCGGTCATCGAACACGAAACTGATGTCCTCCTTTTATAGCACAATGCCGTGGAAAAACTTCCTTTTGCACGGCTCTTGAATCCTTTCTTCAATATACTTCTATTCCAAATCTAAATCCTTGGAGAAAAGGAATTTATGGTTGTCTCAACTTCTGTTTATGGAATATTCCGTTCCTCGAATATTCTCATTCTCTATCATCTGAAAACCGTGTTGTAGACACCCATTAGTACTGTAGTTTCCATGGAAAAACAACACACAATATTTCCTTCTATCTTTCAAAAACTGCGCTGGAACTCGGAAAATATTTGCAACATGACTTTCCACAAAGCAGACAGCAAAAACTGAAACTTACATTAACTAGGCTCCAAATATCTCCATATTAATTTTCGATACTTCGTGAAAAATATTTTAAAATGCAGTATTAAAATATTAGATTTTGTTAATATATCTAACTATATATAAGAAAACAACAACTTTTAACAAAACCTACCTAACATGCTGACACGTGTCATGCCACATATGCTGACAACTCACCTACACCTCATCATTTGACCCATCCTTTAATTTTCAGCTCCTCAACTCCCCACTCATTATTATACTTTTAAATGACTCTGATAGTTACTCCTCTTCTCCTTCTTCATTAAGTTAATCCTTTATTACCATTAATCTCTTCATCAGTTTCTTTCACGCCATTACCAACATGCAAATTCTATAAATCCTTAATTACCTCCTCATCTTCTTCCGTTTTGCATCATACCATTGATTAAAATAGTTAATTCTCTCTTTGATTAAGATAGTTAACTCTCTCGCTTCAGTTTCTTTTGCTGTTATGGTTGAAATTATACATCTCTAAACCCGCTATATATATGGGGAATTGTCAGTCCATCGACAGTGAAAAACGAGTTGACCTCTGAGAACCACAACTCCGTCTCTCCGTGCAGTTTTGGTCATCTAGCCGTCCAGGTAATGATCTAATTATTTGACACGTTTGTTTAATACTTGAAGTAGTATTGAGCATTGAATCAATGCCATTGATATTGGTTTGACTTTGTAGCTATATTTGATTTGGTGTGAAGATGCGTATGTGTTGTCTGTACATTTAATTTCCTACAAAAGAGTACCCGCGGAATCCCCGACTATATATTGGGTGATTCTGTGAAGCCAATGTTTTTATTTTAAAAATTTTATATTTAGAAAAGGATATGTTGAATTTATTTGGTAATTTGTTACTGAATGTGATGAACTTTTTTGTTTTGATTTTTACAGGGCCACAACCCAATGAAATAGTACCACTCAGATATGCAAGTGAGAAACCATAGCAGCCTCATGAAATGAAGCTCACGTGTAACTTTTCTTGATTTTTGTTCAACTATTACAACTTCTATCTTTGGGCAAGATGCAGAGAACATCATCAATTTCACCACTGCACAGCTAAAAAGCATTGTGAAAGCATACATTCATGATGAAATGGACGACCAAGAAACTGAAAATGCATGTAGAGGCAAAGATTGATGACAGCTCATCTTCAAGTGGCTTATCTGGAAGTGATTGTGATGAAAAGGAGATAAGCAGGAACCCAAATCCAGCCAAGAAGCTCCAGATTAGAAAGTGAAGGGGATCAATCTATTTTTTAATAAATAGAGCAATTCATGCTCCTTTTTAGATTTATCATTCTCATCCATATTGCACTAGGAGTCTTGCACTAGAAATCTCGTGTTTCATGCTTTCTCCCTTTTTTTTAACTTTTGTAGCGGTTTGCGACTTTTCATTTTAATAAACTGGTTATTTATCAAAATTCGGATGTTTTATCTTATAAACCTGTGTACTAATGACTTCTTGGTGTACTAATGACGAAATTCCAACCTACTTTTTAATTTAAATATCACGGATTTGAATTTAAATTTCATATTTTCCCAACTAAAAATTAATTGCTATCTTTTCACCTTCAACATGGTTTATTATAAGTTTTATTAGAATGTATAATATTAGTAGTTGACAAAAAGAATGTAGAATATTTAAATTAAAAACATATTTTTTATGGTAGATGTATCGGCATTTTCCTAAATGCCTAAAGGATAAAAGTTCTGGAGAAAGTCTTGGGTGAGACCTGTCCAGCTGTCCTTGTGGAGACCAAGAGCAGGGAATGAGCATTTACTGTTTCTGCTTGATCTTTTAGTCAGTTTGTTTGATCTTTCAATCAATGTCCTTGAGTATTTTTGTTTTGCCTTGATTTTTCAGTTAATTTGATCTTTCGTTCAATTTGCTTGATCTTTCGTTCAATTTTCTTGATCACTTCCTTGGTCAATTTCACCAACGACAAATTCAGTCAAGGAAATCGGCGGGTTTAAGGCTCACCAACGACAAATTCAATCAATAGCAGTCTCATATAATCTTTGGTCTCATTTGAGACAGGTCTCAAATGAGAATTTGCCAAAGTTCTGAGATGTTTAAATTAATTGTGATATATATGAATGTTTGTGGAAAAAATTTAAACAAATATAATAAAATAGTATATGTAAAAGTAGTGGGAAGAACGAAATAAATGGAAAATTAATGAGAGACCCAAAAGCAACACAATTTTTTAGGGTAATTATATTTTTGAACTTATTTGAATTCAACAATGAAACTGCTACGAACCAAATTAGTGCATTAATAAATATTAATAGTACATCTAAATTAAGTTAAATGAGAAGGTCTCTTGTAAGGTCCCCTTACGGTAAGGGCAGACCACATTCTACAAGATTGGTGTTGACTATACACAATTATTTTAATTATTTGAAACATAAAACATAAAAAATCAAGGAATAAAGGCAAAAGATATTGCCCAAAATTTGAAAAATCAAAGCAAACAAAACATCAGGCCTAAAACATAAAAAATCAAACCAAAAAAAGATCAAACTCAAGTATAAAAACATCACGCTCAAACAAAAATAATTCAAATAATTAAATAATTGTTTGGTAACTCCAAACTTGTAGAAAATAGTCTATTTTTAGGCCGCCCTTACCGTAAGGTGCCCCTATTTGAAACTTTCTCAAGTTGAATGTTATCAAATTATATTTTAATGTAATTAAATTAAACGGATATGAACTTAATTGAGTTGAGATAAATTCTGATAAGTTAACGGATGTTATATATTTTGTGTTGCTAACTTGCTTTAAGTTGATTAATAAAGGATTTTACGATGGAGGATACAAGATTGTGATGATTATAGAAATGTCACATTTAATAATTATTCAATTCATGAAACATGACCACAAATTTCAGTTACATGAATAAAACGTCTTTACACCCACAACTTTTTCTCTTCAGACAATTACCCTCATAAAGTGACATTTAAGTTTGGGTCCATATGGATTAAATATGCTATTTTATCATGTCTAAATATAATAAAGTGATTCACTATTTACACAAGTTTCAGTTACACAAATGTTCACCTTCAAATAATTTATCTCATTAGGTGACTTCAAGTTTTGTTTTTAAATAGTAACCTGTGGAAAAATGATCTTTAGACCTTTCAAACATGTTAAATCTTTTCACATTTATCAGATTGTATTAAACATGTGTAGTTTACTGTCTTCCGATTGCAGCACATGTTTTAACTACATATTATTTATTACAAGTATTCAAAATTTATGAATCATGAAAATTAAGCCATGGCCGCGCGGGCGCGGCCTGCTAACGCTAGTATATTAATACAGGGATAAGAAAGAAATTAATTAAGAAGCAAGTACTGCACACAACACTGAATACTGTCCTTTGATACTTGAATGAGAGTGGTGTTGGTGTGTACTTGTTTTCGGGGAAAATTTATATTTCGACTTGTCGATTTGTTAACCTGCCCCGAAATTCGACATTATTGCCTGAAATCATGTGAATTCTTTGGACTTCCCAGCACGCGCAGCAGCACGATTCTCCAGGGTCAAGCAGTCAGTACATGAGTTACAGTGATGAGGAGACTACATCTGAAGATGCCATGCAGGATGCTGAAAGAGGTTTCATCGAGCAATTAATGAATGATCACAGTGAAGATAATCATGGAGAAATTACTGTTGAAGATTCCTTCCAGGATGCTGAAAGAGAAGAAGCAACAACATTTTGCAGTTTAAAGACATTGAGAATTGAATATTTGGATAATTGGGAGACATGGGAAGATGCAAATTATGAAGATGATGAATTCAACATCAAAGTGATGCCATGCTTGGAGAGGAGCTATTCATTGCTCATTGCCCCAAACTTCAAGGATGGCCGCTTTGCATCCTTAAAGATACACCACTGTATGTTTCTATTGTAGCACTTTCCGGTGGATATAAGTTCTGGCCTACTACCAACTGTTTTAACTAGAGCATTGCTAGGCATCTGCACTCGCTCCTTGCCGGAATCGGAAGGTGTCATGAGTTCAAATATAAGCCTACATAACAAATAAAAAAGTGTTACAATTTGAACTGAATTTTTAGAAGAGCTCAAGTGTAGAAATCATGAATTTGAACTTTTGGTTATATATAGTACATAATATCTGGTTTACTTGATTGATAAGCTCATTCAAAAAAATAAAAATAAAAAAACCATTTCTAGTGTTTTCATGTCTATCAATTTACTTACATGTAGTCTTGTGATATATGCTAAATATACCTATGCTCCCAACAACTTGTGTGTTTGTAAGTTTTACTTTTTATCTTCCTGTTTTGACATTCATGTAAAGAATTTTTGTTGCTTACCATCAGATGAGATAAGATTTTTGCAACATTCGACACCATGTTTGTCCCGAAGTTTTCCATGCTTATTTTCGAAAGCTGTCCAGCAACTTGTTGGCCTTGGTTTACTCCTACTTATATATGAATGCGACTACAATCAAACTGCCTAGCTACTACTTGGGAAAAATTGTTTGTGAGCTTCAATGAAAATGATATACTTAATAATTTAAAATGTATAATCTTCTTAGGAGAGTTTTACTGTGGTTTCTTTCTTCTTCATAAATGTAAAAAAGTTCTTACTTTTGTTCGAAGAATGTGTGGTGATGTTCTTGTGCTGTTTGAGATTGTGGCCTATAATTCATTGTTTTAATCAAGACTCAAATTAGTTCCTTAACTACCTAGTTTAATATAAAATGCTAATAAGTTCACACGTTTTCAAGTTAGGGAAAGCTTAATATTTTATTAAAGTATATACTATCTCTCAAGATACTTCTAAAATCTATACCCAACTATCCCGACACTACTCATTACTTTGATACGGGGGTGTGCGGGAGCAAAGAGAGTTAGGGATCCGATTCTTGACACTTGATGCCATGCCAAGTAAAGCATGTATGGTTGATTGGAAGAAGAAATGTATTTTTTTAAAATAAAATTCTTTCAAGGTTTCTAGAAACACCCATAGATATGAAAGTGGTATTAACATCCAATACAAGAAATAACTAAGTTACACGTTAACCCGACTAATAGTGTATGTATTAATACAGTTTGAGTGATATAATAAAAATTATAATACTGCAAAAACACATCTGCTTGGTACAAAAGGCCATATCCCACATTTAACCATTCAACCAATTAGGCATCAATCATTCATCATCGCAAAAATACTCTCTATTACACAAATGACTGTTTTCTTTTATATCAATTTTAAAATCATATTTGAGTACATTTTTTTATCAGTATTTAAATGAAAATATTATTGTACGTTAAATATTGTACAATTTTATAAAACAGATCAAAATTTTATAATAATAAAATTAATATATAAATCATTTACGGTCAAACATGAAATCAATGATTTGTTAAAAGTACGAAAACTTATTTGTGACGGTTAAATCATAAAGTAAAAAAACCAAATAAATAAAGCATAAAGGGGAAAAAATGATTCGGGGGTCTTTCTTTTTCTTTTACAGATCTCTTTTTCTTTGAATAATTTATTTTACAGCTATTGATGTTCAAGGTAAAAGCGATAAAATAATTATGCCTCCGACAATTTTCTTTTTCCTTTGTTTGAACTGAAATGAGGGATTTGTGACTTTCTTTTATATGTACGTTCATTGTTTTGTTTATGTTATGTTTATGTGCTTAAATCCATTCAAGTGATCGGATAGGGGCCGGAGACATATTTAATGTTTCTTTTTTAAATGGAATATGGAGGATTATTGACAACTCTCATAACTAATGTTTCCGATGTACTTATACTTTGAGAGACGCATATTTTACATATTTTAAAAGCAAATTTTAATTATATTTAAGATTACTGAAAATTGTCCAGAAGTGGAAAAAAGTTACTATACTCTACCCTGATTCTGGCGGGCCTGAGTAAAATCAAAAGTAATAATTCCAATGACCGCACCTGCCAGCCTTGCGCCTTAGTAAACTTCTACAGGCATAATGTAACTGACGCGGCCATATGATCAAATAGATGCCTGTTCCTTGGAACTTAATTCCATCACAGATCATAAGCTAGCGCATGTTCGCCAAATTGACTGAACATATTTTATTGAATACTTTCTTTGTTTAGTTATATTAAGAAATGTTAAAAATGCAAATTGAATTGGAATTAATCTAAGCTACCTAGCTACCATCAATTTAAACTTGGTGTGTCAATATAATATATTCAGAGAGAGTAATTAGTGAAAAACCTATCTAGACAGTTTTTACTTAGAAAAATTACTTAAGTGTTTGTTATGTTTAGTTCTGTATGCATATCGATGTTATGACATGAAAAGTAAGTGCAGAAATGTAAAGACACAAAAATTGTTTACGCTGTTCGGTGCAAACTGCACCTACGTCAGCGTGGCCACGTCCAGTCCTTAAACCTTTCACTAAGTAGTCAAGTTCAAGTACTGCGTTATACAACTAGTCAACTTATCTTCTACTTCTATGAGTGAAACTGCAAGATCCCCTTGCTGCCGATCGAACTGACTAGGCTCCCCCTACCAGCTACGTCTGATCATCTCCTCCTGAGATACTATGGCCGGTGGCTTTGGTCTGGGGTCTAACCCAAAAAGGATGCGTGATGCTCAGAGTATAGTTAACCTGGTTGCAGGTAAACTTCTTGTAATTGCGTTAAACGCGTCAAGAAACTATGCAGCGGATGTGTCCTAATTTATAGCTCTGGTTGGTGAGACTCCATCACTATCTCGCTCACCACTTTGACTCAAACTCTACTTCTGTATCTGGCCAGAAATGCATAGAGTATAAGAGTCCAACGTGCACATTACAATCTCTAGAATCATGCAGAAATATCTTTGTACCAAACTCTCAAATCTTCTGCAATCTGATTCAAACTTTGGATCGTCTGGAATCTTCATTCAAACGAATCCTTCTTGGAAGCAACAACTATGACTGTAAGGCTGCACCAATGATGAAGACTTTGCCGAAATAATGACTCTCAAAAATAGACAAAGTCAAGCTTTCCTGAAACGCTGCAGCCTAACTTTCCTTTATGATGTTATAACAAAAAATGTTTCTCTCTAAGAAAACTAGAATAGTTATTCAATTCAAAAAATAAAAGACATCGTATTAGATGAATAGGTAGTTAAATACTTTTAATATTATTAAGGATTAGAAATATTTTTAAAACTTCGATGTTATACAAATTAATTTAATTTTTTTATTATAGGATAATTATATTAGGCTAAATTTACATTATTATACAAATGTTTATTATATATTTTTTCACCATGCCGTGAATGCGAAAACAACAACTTATAATTTTCTATGAAATGTTAATCAAAATGACGCGCGAAAGGTAAAAGTATATTTATCATATAAAATTGGGCAACCACGAAGATACAATATATGTTATTGTTATGTACCGCATCGATTATATGGTATCTGGTATCCCAATTGGACTTGTAAACCCTTAGCTAATAGTTCGAGAGCAATGGAATGCTTTGTTCATATTCTTGAAGAAATTTTGAGGATCAACATAAGTCTTCACAGTGACTAGCCTGTAAAAATTGTCCTTAAAATAAGGATATGCCCAAACCCTTGCCTGATGAATGCTCGTCGGAAAACACCAAATTGTTGGATCCCAAATCCAAATCGCGATAATTTGCATACTGAGCTCTTGGATTGTTCGGAACATACGGGCCGGTGATAACATGAACCTGTCGGATCCAATCAACACGAGACTGAACCACTGACGGAGAATCAGTTCGGTCCCAGAAAACAATCTCTCGCATGATCATCAGCTTACCTCTGTGCGGGAACGGCATTTCGGATTCCGGCATCTTGTCCATGATCCCTCCGCCGAAAATGGTCCATCCGTACTGCCCGGCGCGTGGAGGAATTTCCAGAAGCTTCCGGAATATCTTCACCATACCTTCAGGTGGGATGGGATCCTGAGCAAAATCCACCTTCCATTTGAACGACAGCGTGGGTCCCAAAGAGCTTCGATTGGTTAAGAAATCTCGTACGTCGATGTTATCGATGGATTGGCCGAGGAGGAAGGGGTAGGTTTTTACCCAAGGCATTTCAATGCAGTCCCGCCGGGTTAGCCTTAGCTCCGGGAAGGTTCGCTGCATTAAGGAGAACAGCTCGGTGGCGCCGTCGCCGCGGTAAGCCGACAGGAAATCAGCTTGGATGGTTCTTTCGCCGGAGGGGAGCTGTACACTCGAGATCTGAACCGTCATGGTTAGTTCAACCGGCATGCTCCGGGCAATCTGTTGCCATTTGTAAACCAGATTAACCACATTTTGCTCGCCGGTTCTGATCAGGTAAAATCCGGCAACACTGATCGGAACTTCCACCAGTTCAACTTTGTAACTGGTGATGACACCAAAGTTAGAACCAACCCCGCCTCGCACCGCCCAGAAAAGATCCCCGCCCATGGAGCTTCTGTTGAGGAGTCTACCGTTCACATCGATCATGCTCACATCGACGATGTGGTTCGCAGCCATGCCAAACTGCCTGCTAGGGATTAGTACTTTTACGGGACCATGCTGGTCACCTTGGATTTCATTATGTTATTTAGCTCAATCTCTAGTGTCGCTCACAGAGTCTAGCCCCCTACTAGAGGGAGCTTTACCTGCCCATGTTCAATGGCAACTGGACGATTTCCAGTAAATTCTGAAAGCAATAAATATTTACCTTCAAAAAAAAAAATTGAACTGAACTAATCTACAAAAAATCTCTAGGATACGGGGCCTAGTCCAACCTTTATCATGTATATCTATGTCTATCTTCTTCTTTTTTCAGGAGGACCAGTCTATTATAATTTACCCTTTATCTGTTCCTTGTGAAACCCTTTCAAATGTCAAACAGTTGATTCCTCTTGTTTTACATTTGAAAAAAGAAATCGAATTATCACCATATATATAAATTATACCAATACTCAGAATCCCGGTCGCACTTATTTTGAAAAAAAAAATAATTTGAAAGTTGAGACTCATTTTCTCCTACAACCGGCCGGACATCTGCGATCTCAAGTCCCTATTACTAATTAAGGTATTATTATATGTTTCTCTAAACAAATGGTTATAAATAGTTTTGTATATATATATGTTTCCACATTCAGGAATTTAATTTATTTGGCTTTTGAAACTTTAAGGAATGGACAGCTCGGGAGATGGTTTTTC
Organism: Cruciata laevipes; assembly: GCA_963678965.1. Classification (NCBI taxonomy): domain Eukaryota; kingdom Viridiplantae; phylum Streptophyta; class Magnoliopsida; order Gentianales; family Rubiaceae; genus Cruciata; species Cruciata laevipes. The sequence continues at coordinate 22,485,901 of OY787642.1, forward strand.
ATCACTTTCAGTCACTGCTTTACCCTCTCTCTTTACTCTTTACAGATAAGATACGAAAAAGGAAACAGTGATCAATCAGTGTGTGCTTCTGATCATTATCTTTCAATGTTTGCCAACAAAATTTTGAATGCCAATTTGAATGAACAAAACAAGTTTATTCTATTCTAAATAGACAATATTAGGCTACCAAGTTTATTTAGTTTCCAACTCAGAGAAGATATATTCTTTCCGAATTCAGCATTGATTGAAATTTGAGACAATCTTCAACTATCTATACCTTTAATCTTACAAAACAAGAATGAACAAAAGCAACTTCATCAGCTAACTGTTTAATCATCAGTACTGTTACACACATTAAGAACCAGTACTCTGTTAATTTATTACAAAGAACACAAATAGCAAGCAAAACTCGGTCACGCAGCCTTCACTGAATAAGCTGTTTGGGTTGCAGTAAGGCCGAGAATGATAACAGCAGCGATGAGAGATATGATAGACCACGGACTACTGAAATAATCACGCTTTAACATCGCAAACCACCTGGTTAATGCAGCTAGGATCGTATGCCACCAGTTTCGGCTATAATCGTTCAGCAGACGACATTCTTTGACGAAATGGAACTCCTTTGGATCAGGCAAGAACTCTTTGTAGAGACTGTTGAAGAGATCTGCCACTTTCTGATTGCTACCAAGCTCGTTCGTTATGATGTCGCGGTCAATGAGAAGATCAACATCCTTGGAAGTGTCAATCAGGTTATCCAAGAATATAACACTGCTGGTTGTATATTTGGAATTGTACCCTGACTGTTCAAAAGCTATTGTATTCCTCAGAAATGTTTCTGTGGAATCATTAACCCTTAATGGTGGAATCGTCAACACTCCATCCTTGTTGTTAAAATTAACATCTAAGAGATAACTTCCACTCCCTGGTCGGAACTTGACTCCAGCAGCATTCAACTCTGTTGCAGATGGACATTTCGCAAAATCGGTTTTCCTTTTAACTTTCTTTTTATCATGCTCATCATCTCTGGATTCGTCTCTCAGGCTTGGCCGGTGCAGAAGCGACAGAAACTCAACAAAATGCCTTGCAAACCGAAAATCGCGCTTCAAGGATAGCTTTCCTGTATTTCCTACATCCTTAAAGTACTTGTGTGCTAGTTCATTGAAAGATGGTGGATACATAGTATCATCATCTGACCATTTTGCCAATTTGTTCAGAACAAATTGGTTATATAATGTATGAACATATCCAAAGGGAAGTTGATTTTCGAAAAGAAGCAAATCATGTAAAATTTCACTTGACACCCAAGAGTTATCGAACATTATGTCCCCATTATCCCTCAATTCAACAAAATGGTTCTTCAAGAAAAGCTCTACAATGAAAACCCCATCCAACAACATCACCTCAGCTGGTGTTTTGTCCTTTTCTAAGAGCTTACGGACATAGTTATCTTCATAGCAACTACACACAAGCTTTTGTTGGGAATCAGCAAAATCAACCAGGTCGGATAAAGAGACTCGAAAAGTGTGCATAAAATTTTAAAGATATTTCAACTTGTCTACTTCCATAGCCTGGACTTGGTTTTCACCATGATGAATGAAACCAATGGAGACCAATCTAGGAGTGTAAACTTCTTGATTCTTGTTACGGTGTTTTTCAGGGACCTTATAAATGCAAACTGTGCCATAATTGAGGGTATCTGGAGAAGATGAGTTCTTGACCTTCTTTAGCTTGTTTTCATCACTTTTGGTGAATCTTGGTATTCATCTTCCTTGTTGGGGATATCTTTCCTAAAGAAAATATTAATTAATGTTTAGTTGGCACGTCTACTCAAAGACAAGGATATTCGATGTAACTTTCGCACGAATAAATTGTTTGGATTAGTAGTCCAAAATGTCTTTTTCCAAATGATATCCTATAATTAATTGTCTTTTATTCGATGTAACTTTCGACACAAATTGTTTGGTAGTTCTAGCAGTGCAATGTCCTCTTTATAGCTCAATGTCGTGTTTCCAAAGACTCCTCACGACAACAGATTCCTTCCTTCAATAGAATTGCTTTCTTCTTGAAAACCCTTGAAACTAAGAGCATCTCCAATGCAAGCATCAAATAGGAAAACTTCATTAGTCATGTCATATTAGACACTCTCAACTCAAAAAACAATCTTCAATGCAACCTTTTTTTGAAACCTTTAATCCTATGTGTCAACATTAATTATTGACACCCTCAATTAGACCTCTCAAAATAGAGGCTCATATTGAGGATTTCAATATGTAATTTACCATATATAAACATTTAATGTATTAATAACAATTAATTTTTTTCAAATATATCATGATGAAAATTGATTCATGATGCTTGCATTGGAGAACAAATATTCATTTTCAACGTCTCTTTATTATGCATGTAATAGATATTGTACGCATCGCTATAAATATTGTACGCATGCTCTTGGATGAATTGCCTTTTAATGATAATACGAACTGCCATTGTAAATACTATTATCACCTTTATATTTTATATTTTATTAGCTCTTCCAAATGCTCGGAGAATCCGATTCCCAGAGGTGTAAAGATGGCCTCAATTTGCAGAGACTAATAAAATAAGGACTAATGCGGGTTTTTTTGTGTAGAGAAAGATAAAGTAAATGGCCTCAGAAAAGCGCGCAGACAAAGCTTTTAAAAGAGAGATCAAATTGTATTGCTTTTAAAAGACAAAGCAAAGCCATAATATTCTATTTTCGAAGCGCGGCCACTGATCATCTTCATCCTCACAACATTTTATCACAATTCTGCAAAAAACAAATTCTACTGTCATCGTTGTTTGCAAAAAACAAATTCTCCTAAAATTTAATTTGGTCCATTTAAATTTATGAGAGATCCCACTAAGAGCATCTCCAATGCAAAGACCCTCATCCATATTTATAGGAGTCACTTGGTGAATTAATTTATATCTGATTGCATCGATCATCTGGTTCTGGTATCAGCTAATTCCAACCATAATACACACACCCATCATACAAACATTTGAACACCATACTCGTCAAGAAGCCAAGCACAAAACCATGGTTGATGCTTTAATACAAAGGTTGATGCCTGGTTTCCTGGTCGAAGCGATGAAACCAACTCGAGATACAGAGGGTAGGAGACTGCTAATAAGCATGTACAAAGATGTTCATTGTTTTGCTTATGTTATGTTTATGTGCTTAAATCCATTCAAGTGATCGGATAGGGGCTGGAGACTTATTTATTGTTTCTTTTTTAAATGGAATATGGAGGATTATTGACAACTCTCATATCTAATGTTTCCAATATTGTACTTATACTATGAGAGACCCATATTTTACTTTTATTAAAAATAAATTTTAATTTTATTTAAAATTACTGAAAATCGTCCAGAAACGGAAGAAAGTTACTATACCCTACCCTGATTCTGGCGGGCCTGAGTAAAACCAAAAGTAATAATTCCGATGACCGCACCTGCCAGCCTTGCGCCTTAGTAAACTTCTACAGGCACATTGTAACTGACGCGGCCATATCCCGAGCTTTAGAATGATTATGATCAAATAGCTGCTTGTTCCTTGGAACCAAATTCCATCACAGATCATAAGCGCATGTTCGCCAAATTGACTAAGCATATTTTATTGAATACTTTCTTTGTTTAGTTATATTAAGAAATGTTAAAAATGCAAATTGAATTGGAATTAATCTAAGCTACCTAGCTACCATCAATTTAAACTTGGTGTGTCAGTATAATATATTCAGAGAGAGTAATTAGTGAAAAACCTATCTAGATAGTTTTTACTTAGAAAAATTACTCATCTCATTATAGGATCAAACTGCCATTATAGGAAGTTAAGTAATTAAACTATATTTAGTTATTATTTTTTAAGACTCATCTCATTTGAGATTAGGACAAATATTGATTTTCTCACTTTCAAACATGATCTTTTACGTATTAAGTGTGGTTATTTAGTGTATTATTGCTGATCTTCTTGCTTTCATATATCAACAATTCAACACTGATCTTTTACATATTAAGCATTACTATTCTTTTGATACTAGGACAAATGTTGATCATCTCACTTTCAAACATGATCTTTTACATATTAAGTGTGATCATTTAGTGTATTATTGTTGATCTTCTCGCTTTCATATATCAACACCGAACTTTTACGTATTAAACATGACTACTCAGTGAGACCGATTGAGAATTTGTCTTCATAAAAAATTAAGTAAGATTTAATTTTTATACTTATTTTAGTTAGTATACGTAAAAATGGGAGTTATTGTCAACTTGTCAGTATAACAAAGTTGTTCGACTCATATGGAGGAACATTTTATATTTTCTCTCTCATAAAGATTCCCAAAATCAAAGGAGATGAATGCAAAATAGTGATCAAAGTGTGGGAAAAAAAACTAAGAAGGTCATCAATGGCGGAAAGTTTCGTTGAGAGGATGAGATATTTGCTGAGTCAACTGTCGGAGAAGGAGGAAGAAATGGACAGTGCGATGATAGAGAGGGTGGCAGCTATCCTGGATGAATTCGAATCAACCCTGGGAGATGAGCTGCACAGGATTAGGATGCTGGAAGACAAATCAGAAGCGTTGTCATGGATGAAGGAGCTTGAAGAGGCGGCTTCCAAAATGGAAGATGCTGTGGAGAAATGGAGGGTCAATTCTTTGGGGCGGTTCGCACTATTGGCGCAGTGTTTCCTTCCGGCTTACGCGTCGAGGGGACCGATCGTGATTGCTTCTGCCATGAAAAGTCACGTTGAAACGCTGCTGTTAAAGGGAGTGAATCTGGTGGCTCAAACCAAATTGAAGAATAATCCTGATCATCTTGATCAGGTAGAATTGGTGTCCTCTGTTCGAGAAGATGATAGGATTCTGGTGCTTAAGCACTTGCTGTCTCCTGATCCTGGAAATGGAAGCACACCACAAGTTGTTTCCATTGTCGGGTTCGGGGGGAGTGGAAAGACCACCCTTGCTAGGTCTCTCTTCAACGATGATTCCGTCAAGGCCTATTTTCAGGTCCGGGTTTGGGTTCACGTGGAGGCCGATATCTCTGACGAAATAAAGATGGCCGTAAAGCTTCTGAATTCCTTGCGAGTTCCTTACAACAAGGTGTCAGAGGAAGAATCACTGTTCCAGCTTTTGCAAGACTCTTTTTCTGGGAAGACTGTCCTTGCTGTATTCGATGATGTTTGGGCTGGCTCCAAATCATGGGAGCCATTCATCAACAAGTTGTTCGAGAATAGTAAGGCCGGGAGTAAAATCTTGGTGACAACGAGAGCACGTGATGCTGCTGGCATCGTCCATACTCTAGCTCCATTGTCACTGGAAGAATGTAGATTGATTGTGAAGAATAATACACCCGATGAGAGTGTTTCCATTGGCAGTTACTTACGCATTTTGATTGTGAAACTGCTAGCGGGAAAATGCGAGGGCTCGCCTCTGGTTGCAAAGATATTGGGAATCAAACTGCGATCTGATTCTACATATACTATGGACTTGCTCAACTTATATATGGAGGAAGTATGTATGGTGCGTTTTCTTCACTTGTATGACACTTATGAAAAGTTACTCCCTGCTCATATGAAAGCATGCTTATTATTTTGTGCCAATTTTCCTAAAAGCACCGTCCTACGTTCTGAAAAGATTATCAGACTGTGGATGTCCCAAGGCTATTTAGGTGATCATAACTGCTCTTTTAAGCTTTTACCCTATCCTGATGTTGAAAGGAAGGGCATTGAATGCTTACGTAGATTGATACAACTATCCTTTTTACGACGGATTGATGGATCACTGTCAATTCATAAACCTTCATCTGATTTAAGTCTAATGTGCGAGATGCCTGATGATGTTCATGATTTCGTAGCATACATGGCTAAGCCTCATGATAATGGTCGGCGAAGCTTTATTGGTTCTCCCGAGATTCCAGTGGATCCAGGTTTATTTCGACAAAAAAAGTGCATTACTGCTTTGATTTTATCTTCTTGTCAACTGGAACAACTCCCAGATGAAGTTAGGCTTCTGAGTCGTCTGCAATACTTGGATTTGAGTGATAACCCGATAAAGCAATTACCACCAACAATATGTGAATTATATTATCTGGAATTCCTAGATGTTCATTGTTGCTATACTCTATATTGCCTTCCTGAAAAGATTGAAATGCTGAAACAAATGAGGCACTTGAGGATGAAACATACAACAGAGGAGTTGCATGATTTGCCATCAGGATTTGACAAATTGACCTTAATGCGGACTATAGATGTGTTCAGAGTTGGTGGAAAGTACAAGGATGCTATTAACAAGTTGAGAAATCTTAACCATCTTGTAGACATATGCATTGCTGTTCATGGGGAGGTGCATCTTCCTGCTGCAAAATTGGATTGCAAAGCTGAAATGGTAAACTTGGAGCTGATTTTCGTAGGGGAAGGACGTGATCCAGAAATAGCATCATCCTCAATTGACGTGTTAAAACCACCTCCAAACTTAGAAATGCTCAAGTTCGAGCAATATCCAGGACTCAAATTACCAAGCTGGATTCTAGCTGAGTCTATCATCAACAAGTTGAAAAGACTGAGTTTGAGATCAGCTGCAAATCTTAGTTCCTTGCCTTCCTTGTGGAAATTGTCGAGTCTTGAATTTCTTTGGCTTTATGACATTCCAAATCTCAAGCATTTAGGTTGTGATTTCTTTGGACTTACCAACACACCACAACAGCAACTTTCTCTGGAGGCAAGCCGTCAGCACATGAACGAAGATGAAAGAGAAGAAGAAGAAATTACCGTGCAGGATGCTGAAAGAGAAGAAGACATTACTGCAATACCTGCAGTAGCATTTCGCAGTTTGAAGACATTGAGAATCGAATACCTGGAGAACTGGGAGACATGGGAAGATTCAAATGAAGCCAACATTAAAGTGATGCCATGCTTGGAGGAGTTAATCATTGCTCATTGTCCCAAACTTCAAGGAAGAAGGCCCCTTCGCATCCTTAAACATACGCCATGGTTCGAGAAAATGGTACGTATCACAGCTTACAGTGCATTGCTTATTTGATATATATTTTGCTGTTAGTAATATAATAACACAACTCTGTCAACAAAGTTGTTTTATATTTTTTCAATTTTATTGAAATTATATATTGCTTACATGTTATGTAAGGGGGAAACACATGAGAACAATATGAAGCAGCCATCTGATCACAGGCTGATAACAAAAATGAGGTATGAGTTAAAGCTTTCGCTAGAGCAAACTATATATGGCCGAACACTCTAAACATGTTGCTTTTGTGACTTAAATTTGTTACATTAGACTTATTGTACAAACATATTTAACAGGTTTTTCCCTTTCCTAAATCATCATTAGATCTAATGCAACACTTTTTCGGGGTTCAAGCTGTGTTTTTCAAGAGTTAAGCAACACTTTTCATATTACCAAAACATTTTAATAAGTGTTGCTAGAAAACTTTTTACTGGCACTTGAAATGTGCAACTGTTAATGTGTAATTTATGCTATGCATATAATTCTTTTGAACCTCCTATTGCAAGGTATTTTTGATTTTATAAACAAATTGGAATTTCTGTTTCTAAACTATTGCAGGGGGCTAATGTGGCGTTGGAAGCTTCGTACATGAAGTTAAAGAACTTTGTGCATGAGGCTTACATGACCAAAGCTCAAGCACAATATTTGAAGGTATCAATCCCAGAAGGTGTGTTGGGAAAAACAATGGTCACGTCGTATCTCCCGATAGACTCTCTACATGTCTGGTTCGAAGAAGATCGCTCGATATTTGCTGAACAAATGTGTGTAATTTACCATATATAAACATTTAATGTATTAATAACAATTAATTTTTTTCAAATATATCATGATGAAAATTGATTCATGATGCTTGCATTGGAGAACAAATGTTCATTTTCAACGTCTCTTTATTATGCATGTAATAGATATTGTACGCATCCCTATAAATATTGTACGCATGCTCTTGGATGAATTGCCTTTTAATGATAATACGAACTGCCATTGTAAATACTATTATCACCTTTATATTTTATATTTTATTAGCTCTTCCAAATGCTCGGAGAATCCGATTCCCAGAGGTGTAAAGATGGCCTCAATTTGCAGAGACTAATAAAATAAGGACTAATGCGGGTTTTTTAGTGTAGACAAAGATAAAGTAAATGGCCTCAGAAAAGCGCGCAGACAAAGCTTTTAAAAGAGTGATCAAATTGTATTGCTTTTAAAAGACAAAGCAAAGCCATAATATTCTATTTTCGAAGCTTGTGTAACGGGCTGTACCAATCAATATACCAACCGCGGCCACTGATCATCTTCATCCTCACAACATTTTATCACAATTCTGCAAAAAACAAATTTTACTGTCTTCGTTTTTCGTCGATGCTTAGCATAATTACTTGATCAGCTCAATTATTAATCAGTTAATTACTTGATCAGCTCAATTATTAATCAGTGATTTCGCTGTCAGTGATTACTTTGATAGGAGATATTTCAACTTGTCAACTTCCATTGCCTGGACTTGGTTTTCACCATGATGAATGAAACCAATGGAGACCAATCTAGGAGTATAAGCTTCTTGATTCTTGTTACGATGTTTTTCGGGGACCTTATAAATGCAAACTGTACCATAATTGAGAGTATCTGGAGAAAGCTTGGATAACTTATCTGTGATTGATGTCAAACATTTATGTTTGTCTGATTCATGTGTTTTAGCAGGAAGTTGAACCTCAACTCCATTGTTCACTGGGCTTTCGTTAATATTGATAACTAGCTCACCCATTCTGCATCAATTCAAGGTTCAATCAGCTATAGGTCAGCACAAATGAATCTCGATCGTGATCTGTTCTTTAACATTTAGAAATCCAGAATTTGTACAGTTTGAAATCAAGGAAAAATAAGGAAGTGAAATCTTAAGAGATTAATCTATGGAATACCTTAACTGAGTCTCAGGTAATAAAGGAAATTTACTAGCAAGAATTTATTAAAATTAAGTAGCAATTGATTTCAAACAGGTTTAGAATGCAATTTCGGGTCTTGTCGGGTCGTGTCGGGTTGTGACTATTCATTGCTTCGGGTCGGGTTCGTGGTGAATTATTGATTTTCTAGTTTCTGTCTTATTATAGAGATCTTGTTATAATTTATCGTGGATCTAAGGTTGTGCATATATTAATGTGTGTTTATTAATTTCAAATGCATCTAAGTTGTGATTAGAATCCATCCTTAGCTCTATGAAATTTTTTTATTTTTTATTTTTATGTTCATCTACTTAATCTTGAGTTCGGGTCATTTCAGTTTTGTGTCGAATCGAGTTCGGGTCATTTTTGGGTTTGGGTCGAGTTCGTGTCGGGTTAAAATTTGTTCGGGTTAATTTCGGGTTCGTATCGGGTCCGGGTCATTTTTGGGTTTGGGTCGAATTCGCATCGGGTTAAAATTTGTTCGGGTTAATTTCAGGTTCGTATCGGGTCGACTTTGACTCAATCGTGTCGGGTCAGTCGGGTTGGATTTTTCGGGTTCGGGTCTAAATTGACGGCTTTAGATATAAGCAATTTTGCAGAACTTGGAATGATTGCAAATTAGTGTTTAATACCGAATATATGAATATTGCAGTTTTGGTACGTAAGTTTAGTCCTTATTTGAAATATTGTACACCTAAAATTATGTGGTTCCACCATGACCGTGCTATCATAAGTTTATGGTATGATTGTATAGACTCAACTATATCCTAACACGCACTGACGCATATGATTTCTTGCGATACCACGGCAGGGTACCATATATATTCATATACATATACATAAACATATTACCATACCAGTCAAGCAGGTAAACACGAAGCCCATATTCGTCAAGCCATGGCTGATCAACTTGTGGCGTCCACGATTAGTATACTGATCGAACGTGCGACGGCAGTATTTCAAGAAAGGATGAAGGAGCTTTTTCTGGAAGAAAAAGAAAAGCTAAATATGCTTCACGAAATGTACAGAAAGGTTCATCAAGCATTGGAAGATGCAGATGGTAAAAGAATCAAGGATGATGCTGCTCGGGTGCTGATAGAAAAGCTTGAAAAGATGGCATATGAGATGGAGGACTTGATGGAAGAATGGACATTCAAAATATCAACCCAGGAAAAGTCAATGCTGAAGGGGAAGGTGCGCTTGTTTATTTCATGTCTCTGTTTGTGTTTTAAACAAGTTCCTGATGATTCGTTGAGATTCATGGAACTTGATAGAATAGTAGATCAGCTGTTGGAAAAAGCTGACGTATATCAGTTGAGTTGAGCCAGTTTATCAAAAGTCTTCTTAATAATGATAACTTTATGAATTCTATTGATGCTCATGAATATAAATTCGGCTCTTCGAATCCACATTTAATACATATATCAAAGGTCCTCGGGAGAGAGTCCGAGAAGGAATGTCTGATTCCAGTCATACTACAAGATGCAGACAGTACTGGTGTTAAGGTGATCTCCATTTTAGGGGCTGGTGGCAGTGGAAAGACCACACTAGCTAGATGTCTTTACAGTGATGACAGAGTGAAGGAATATTTTGACGTTAAGAAATGGGTGTGTGTTTCAGATTCATTTGATTCAGAAATGATTCTCAGAACACTTGTTGAGGATACAAATGATCATGGCAAGCAAATAGGGTTTGATTCGTTGTTGGAACTTGTGAGAGAACAATTTTCTGGGAAGAAATTTCTTCTTGTGTTGGATGATGTGTTGGATTATAATGTGCTGGATGATGTATCGGAAATGGAATTTGTGAGAGAACGAATTTCTAAGAGTAAATATCTTCTTGCTAGGTTAGGTTATGTGTTGGATGCATCGAATGTATTGGGTGTAAGCAGAACAAGGAGGGAACATTTTTGGAATATAATTCATACTGTTGCTCCTGGAAGCATAATACTGGTGACAACTGTGAGCAAAAATGTGGCCAAAGAAGTAGGGAGTAATCACGAGCACGTCTTACGCCCTCTGCTAACCTTGAATTGTTGGTTAATAATGAAGCAGGTTGTGCTGTCTGAAATACCTCAAATCAGCAAGGAAAAAAGAGCTATAGGGATGAAATTTGCAAGACAATGCAACGGCTCGCCACTTGTTGCGAAGATTATAGGAGATCTTCTGCAATCTAAAAAGACTGTTCAAGAGTGGGAAGAAGCTTTGAATATGGAGATGTGGAAGAACGAGAAATTTGCTATGTATCTTTACCATCATCAATATGTGAGTTATCAGAAATTATCAGCTCGGCTGAAAACTTGTTTTTCTTACTGTGCTGTCTTTCCTAAAGATACTTACATAGATGTTGAGAGGTTGATAAGGTTGCTGATAGCTTTGGGTTATGTCAGTGATCCAAGTGGTAAAATAATGGTGGTGAACGTGAAACCCGAGGGCTCTGCTGCATTAGCAATGTTGGAATCCATGTCCCTCCTTACAAATGCCAAGAGATCTATTCACAAAAATAAAATAACTGGTTACAAGATCCCAGAAATATGCCATGCGTTTGCAGAATATGTTCGCCCGGAGATTACAATGCAAGGCCAGCAGAAGAAATTGGATCGCGGTGAGAGTAGAAGTGTAAGAAGTTTTTTGTCATTCTTTCTCCTTGTCAACTCCCCCAAGACTTGTTCAATAAAATTAAATTTGTCAGAGCATTGGTGTTATCTGGTTGTGAATTAGAAGAGCTCTCAAGTGATGTATCAAGTTTGACATTCTTAAAGTTCTTGGACTTAAGCGGGAACCCCCTCAAGGAATTGCCTGGAACAATATGTAGGCTTCTTTTTCTGCAGTCTTTGTATCTTCACTCCTGTTATCAGCTCATGTCTCTTCCTCAGAAGATAGGAGATCTTGGATTGAGCCATCTGAGGATTAACTACACAACAGATGAGTTGCATAATTTGCCTCAAGGATTCGGGAACTTGACCTCGATCCTCACTCTGGATGTGTTTAGGATTGGAGGAAGGTACAAAAATGTTGAAATGTTGCAAAACCTTAATGATCTCGAAGATATTCGCATTGCTGTTCATGGAGAGGTGGAGTTTCTAGATGCAGATCTGGAAAGCAAGAGCAAATTGGAAAACCTGGAGTTATATTTTGTAGGGGAGGGCCGCGATCAGGAGAAGGCGGCTTGCATTGAAAATTTGCTTCCACCCCCTAACTTGGAAATGCTCAAGCTAGAGGATTATCCTAGGGTCAAATTACCTAGGTGGATTCTGTCTGAATCTGTCATCCACAAGTTGAAGAGGTTGAGTTTGAGATCAGCTGCAAACATCAGTTCCTTTCCTGCCTTGTGGAAACTGTCATCTCTTCAGTTCCTTTGGCTCTATGACCTTCCTAATGTCACTCGTTTAGGCCGTGAGTTCTTTGGATTTCGGAGGAGTACTCTTCAGCAACGCCATTCCAAAAATCAGAATCAGAATACATGGAGTTACCCGCAGATCAGTAGAGAATCAGATGATGAGGATATGATCAGTGATTATGATGAAGAAGATGGTGAGGATGATCAAAATGCAACTGCTGGGGAGATTACTGCTGAGAGAGATGGTGAAAGAGCGGAAACACTAGCAGCGTTTCACAGTTTAAAGACACTGAGAATTGAGTATCTGGAGAACCTGAAGATGTGGGAAGATGTAGATGAAGCTGGGGAGAAAAAACTGAAAACATTTTTAGTGATGCCATCTTTGGAGGAGATACTCATTGCTGACTGCCCAATGCTGAAGCTAGGGGCACTGCCACACCGTATTCTTGGAAAGATATCATCGCTCAAGATAACCGTTGATGGCAAGCTGGTTGACACAAAGAGCTATTCCACTGGTGAAAAGCCTAGTAGTTCAAAAGGTACATGTTCATTTGCTGCATTTTGTATCGATTCAGAATTTACCCTCAGAATTTTTAAATTTACAAGTTCATTCATCTGTATTTTGTTTCAGCAGGCAAGGCTATTATGGTTGAAGCAGAGGATTAGAATGCAGATGTGTTTGAAGAGGAAAACACTCGAGGCATCCAAATTCCGACAACTTGCTTGTTTTTTTGGTTTGTTTGAGTGATCATTTGAGTATCGAATAACTCTAAAGTTGTTTGCTTGTTGGTATATGTATGGCCAACTTCTGCTTATGTGTTGTGTATTATGTTGCTGAAGTTCATGTTTGTAAGGCTTTGATTAAAACTCACTCTTTGCTTTGTTTTCCCAACCAAGAATGTAAATTATATGTCATTTCACCTATCAGCAAGTATATTACTCTTTGAAAGTATATTTGTTCAAAAATATCATTTGCTGAGGAATACAGTCAAGTGAAAGATTATTGCTGAGATTGGTGGCATAGGCATTCAGCAAAAATGCCTAGATGGTTTGCGTTGTTAAGATGGTTCGTGGTCTATCGTCTCTGTAATAGCTGCTGTTGTATTGCTTGTTCTTTCCAAAGTACACACTGCCAAAGCTTCAATTACAAATGCTTATGGTCTAACTTTTGTATATTATACTCAGATCCTTACTTTACCTTAAAACATTTGTGAATCGCTGCAACATTTTATGCTTATCTGCTGCTTTAATCTTTTTAATGATGTTTGTTGCATTTCAGGTTCTGTTTACTTTGTTGGAACAACACAAAGACATAAATAATATGATTTCTGTCGATGAAAGTGTATGAATGAATGGCTACCAGGTATATGCACTTGTTTGTTGCATTTCAGATTGTAGTTATAATGCTGAAGCTATAGCTGCTGCTATACCTACAGAAATTAATCAAAGCCTTTTTTGTGTGTTAATAATTTCTGGAATCCCAAAGGTAGATGATAAGTTTATTACTGCAAGACCACAACATAATTACAAGCTCTTACAACTCATGTAATTTCAGCTAGTTATAATCTTTATATTTATTTGTGTGGAACTTTCAATTCTTGAAAAGAAATAACTAAAAGAACATACTCAATCATTCATGCAACCAAAAAGATAGTTATCATTCATCCACAAAGATTTCATAATGAAATCAGAACAACTACAAATTCACTTCATTGTTTCAACGGAGCAAAACAGAAACAGAAAAACAACAATAATCCAACAAATGAAAATCATTGTACTTTGTTTGCAATGAATCTAACAAGAAAGCAATTCCAATCGAGTGATGGATTACATTTATTCAGCATGGAAAAACTCATTAGAAGATAATAATCTGTGAGCCTGTGAACATGAACAACTCAGAAAACAAAGGATTGGATTGGTTGAATTCCAACTGTCAAAAAAACGAAAAAATACACACATAAGCATAAAAACTCAATACAAAGCTCAAATTAAGATAATTCAGTCATGACTGAATGAAGATAAGGTCTTACAAGAGTGGTTTATAGTCTTCCTATTCTACAAATCAAATGACTATACTACCCTTTACATATATATTAACAAAAACTACACAGAAGGACACAAAATAGGACAACTTTGGAAACAAATTTGACATTTGGTAGTGGTTGATACATCTTATTCGGATGTCGTATAATCATAATGCAGATACATGCATCGGTACATACCCATTAGACTTGAAAATTGGAATTGGACTTTAATTAATTTGTCACCTTGGATAATTCATACGTTCCCGAACACTTATATTTTTATAGGTATCATGACACCTCTATATATATAATGAGAGAGGGAAAAGTATGCATTCTTCCCTGGATAAAAAGATATATAGTTCGCATTATCAAAGTGATCAGATTCTAAATACTCATTTTCTCCCATATAATGTCAAGTAGTCCACTGATCATCAGTCATCATGCACAACAAGCTTGTTATTTTAGTTAAGCATCAATTTCTAACAGTCGAGGCATTGACTTTTTTTTATTAGTACTGCCTCCGTCCCAGTCAAATCTGCACACTTTTTAGTCAACTTTGTCTGAGCATGTTTGACAGTAAATTGCAGTTGGCATATGTGATATAATAGTATCATATGTGATATGGTTAGATTCACAATGCGCTCTATTTTTTAGCTATAAAAGTTATAGACCATAATAATATATAAAAATAAAGTTATTCACGGTCAAACATGCTCTGAAAAAATTGATTAAAAAGTGTGCAGTTATGGGTGGGACAGAGTGATATTATATATATCTAGGTAGACTCCAAAGTATTACCATATTCTAATTAATCACCATCGATCCTTGTGACCATCAGGTAATTGATACCGATCTAACATTTGCTTAGCGGTTGAATAACGTACGATACTGCAACATTTATTTGTTAATCAAAAGTTAACAATGATGATCATCACTCATCACGACAATGATGCCTCGCATTTCGTTTTTTTTATCTAAGCATCAATTTCTAACATATGTTGCATTGACTTTTTGAATTAGTACTTGACGCGGTGGGAATATCGAGAGATTCGCCAGCACGAATCTGTAAGAAACAATCAAGGATTCGCCAGCACGAATCCAAGGGTTAGGGTCGGAAATCCATCCGAAATCTGGAATCCACCAGGATGAAGAGAAAAGTCTCTGAAAATATAATAATAGATTGAATAATTTCGTGGCTGCTACAAGATGAGTATAAATAATACTCTTAAACCCTATGCTAAAAATAAACTTATTCTAAAATAGAAAATAAATAATAAAAATATTAAAACGCCTTTTTAAGGCTCTAAACAATCTCTGATGGCCTAATCAGCATGGTGCTCACTACATAGTAGTGAGTTAGGTTTATTGACTCGTTTACCTTTCCGAAAAGGTACAATACATGCCTATTCAATATCGAATACCAAATCTGCCCAGAAAAGACCAAGTCTGTCCGACGATCGTTTTTATTCAATTCTTGGATAAAATCCTCCTTACATCAGTCTCCTTCACTTCAAAAAGAACTCGCCCCGAGTTCTCCCCTCCACCATCAAGAGCTTCAACCTCCATAGCAAATTCCCTTGAAATATAAGAAACATGGAGAACTTTCTTGAACCCCCAAGAGATAATCATCGACATACTCATGAACTCCAATTCCGGAAAAATATATTCTGACATTTTCTCAAAGAAATCATCCATGTTAAACCATTCTTCTTTGGGATAAAATTTTCTTCCATCTCTATCTAGTCCAACTCCACCTTCCACCTGAATTAGATCTCCTTCGTTGGACTTGATCTTCGCATCTTCATCGATGACCTTCAATGGAACTTTTTCTTCAATGGAGTTTTCAAACACTAGAGATTCATCCAAAAATTCATCATATATATGAACCCCGAACTTCTCATCTTCAACTTTACTGTCATCTCCAGCAACCAATGCAGATTCTTCACAAACAACTTCAGACAAATATCCACAAGAAATCGTGTCTTCACAAACAGATTTTATAACAATATCATCACTAGAAACATCAAACAACTTTTCTTCCAATGCGGCAACATCACAAAAAGAATCATGATCATGCATATGAAATACCTCATCTTCTTTTGTTCCTTTTTCTTCAACCTCTTCTAAAGTATCAGAAGCAACAATTACAATCTTGCACGAGCCAATGGTGCTAAAATCTGCAATTAATTCCTCCAATCCATCCTTTTCAATACAAGATTCAAGCTCTTTGTCTCTTTCCAGTTTCTTTCTCCTACGAATAATCTCTTCATAATCTTTAGGTAGAAATTGATCTCGCATCAGTTGTTTCATCTTCCTCCACGTTCTTATTGAGGTCTTGTTCTCTCTACGTCTCTGAACAACCAATCCATCCCACCACAAAGATGCTGTTAATTTTAGCCTATTCGCCACCTTCTTTGCTTGTTTGTCTTCAGGAACATAAGTTAAGCCAAAGAACTTATCAACTTTGATCTCCCAATCCATAAACTCTTCCCCTCCTCCATAGAACGAGGGAATGTCATTGATCATGGCAAAATCACAATTAACTTGTTGATTACCTTGGTTTGATCGAACACCTTTATCATCTGGACTTGACAATTCATCGAACACCTTCTTGTCCCAAGAATTTTTCCTGCCCGATCGATTGTCGCTGCTCCGGTTATCCATCCGCGTTGACAACGATTCTATCTGACTCCCCAAAGCGGCAATCGATGCGATAACCGCATCCAAATCGGCCCTGGTGATAGTTTGATCTCCCATCGTGGATCAATCGAAAAAACACAGGAAAAAGCCTGCTCTTGATACCAATTGACGCGGTGGGAATATCGAGAGATTCGCCAGCACGAATCTGTAAGAAACAATCAAGGATTCGCCAGCACGAATCCAAGGGTTAGGGTCGGAAATCCATCCGAAATCTGGAATCCACCAGGAAGAAGAGAAAAGTCTCTGAAAATATAATAATAGATTGAATAATTTCGTGGCTGCTACAAGATGAGTATAAATAATACTCTTAAACCCTATGCTAAAAATAAACTTATTCTAAAATAGAAAATAAATAATAAAAATATTAAAACGCCTTTTTAAGGCTCTAAACAATCTCTGATGGCCTAATCAGTATGGTGCTCACTACATAGTAGTGAGTTAGGTTTATTGACTCGTTTACCCTTCCGAAAAGGTACAATACATGCCTATTCAATATCGAATACCAAATCTGCCCAGAAAAGACCAAGTCTGTCCGACGATCGTTTTTATTCAATTCTTGGATAAAATCCTCCCTACATCAGTACTAGATTCCAAATATCTCCAAAATCCAAATTAATCCATGTGACTTTTAATTTGTAGTACTAGACTTATAATTTGGGCGTACCGGTTTTATCGCAAAACACTTTGTCCCATTAAACAGAGACACAGATAATCTGCAGTAATAAATAAAACAATAGTGAAGTAGTAAATCTTTCAACCTTTCCACACAAAAAAAAAGTCTGCTTAGACCCAAGAATTAAAGTTAGGAGGGTACATAATAAAATATAAATAAACTATAGGTACTAAATCTTAATAATATTAAAAAAATAAAAGGGTAAAATTGCAATATTTTCAATCGATAGTTGTGCTGTTCATTAATTATAAACAAGATTGTAATAACTTAATCGAGAAAAACAAATTTCTATCTAACTGCAAAATAAGTCTGGGTTACAGTGAGACAGAGCGCTGTAGCTGCGGCAATAGCAGAGATGAGAGACCATGGACTCTCGAAATATTTCTCCTTCAACCTTTGAAGCCAATGTCGCACCTCTACGGAAACTTCTAGGTTTTACCGCTAGTATCATATGCCACCATTCCCGGCTGAAATCGCCCAGCTTCCGACATTCTTCCCGGAAAAGAAACTCATTTCGAAGCGGTGCAAACTCCTTGTACATGTTGTTGAAAAGATCCGCCACTTGATAACTGCTGTTTAGCTCGTTTCTGATGATGTTATGTTTGACGAGAAGATCGACATCCCTGAAATTGTCAATCAGATTGTCGAAAAACAAAAGAATGCTGCTAACGTAGTTGGAATGTAATCCCAGCTGTTCGAAAACCATCAGATTCCTGAGAAAAGTTTCTGTTGAATCGTTTATGGTGAACTGTTGGATATTCAACTCTCCCTCCTTAACGTTAAAAACAACACCCAGGGGATCACTGCCAGTAATTTCCTTAAAATTGACACCTGTAGCTCCCAGCTCAGTTGCGGTTGGACAATAGACATAGAATTTTCCTATTGTAACATTTATGGAGTTTTCTTTCACTTGTGGCCTGTGCAGAATGGACAGAAACTCGACCAAATGTCGAGCAGATTGAAAATCACCCCTCACCGACAATTTTCCGGTACTTCCCACATCTTTAAAGTACTTGTGTGCAAGTTCATAGAAAGATGGAGAAGAATCAATAGTTTTATCAGCTAACCATTTCCCCAACTCACTCACAACAAATTTGTCATACAATGATTGCAGAAACTTTAAGGGAAGTTGATTTTCAAGGAGAAGCAAGTCATTCATCATTTCATTTAATAGCCAAGAATTACCAAACAACATATCTCCCTCACTGATCCCTCTCCATTTCGGAAAATGATTTTTCAAGAAAAGCTGAATAACAAAAACCCCATCCAACAATAGTACTTCAGATGGTTTTTTGCCTTTAGCGAACACGGAAGTCACAAAATTATGTTCATAGCAACCACATGCAAGTTTCTGTTCAGCCTCGGCGAACTCAACCAACGCAGATAAAGAAACTGATGGAAATTTGTCTAGGAAATCATTAAAATATTTTAATTTGTGTTCTTCCATAGCTTGAAGATGGATTTCACCGTGATGTACCAAACCGATTGAGACTAATCTCGGCATATAACCTTCTTGATTCTTTCTGCGGTATTTTTCAGGTACTTTGTAAATGCAAACTGTACCATAATTCAATGTATTTGTAAACTTATCTTGGATTGATGTCAAACAATCATCGCCATTTCCTCTTAATGGAAGAGCCTGATCAGTAAGAGGATTTTTTGGAACATGATCAGCATCTGTTTCCTCGGGTGGAATATCAATAGCCACCTCAGCCATTTCCTGAATGCATATCAGTAAATTAAAACCAGAGAAACTGATGAAAAACCAGTAATTAAATCATATCAACCCTCAAACAGTTAAAACATGAAGCTGATAAAACCAGGAACTAAAAGAACTACTATTACAAACTAAATAACAATCATTACCAGCTTATAATTGACCGGACTCGAGAAGAGATCAGATACTTTAATACTTGGGAGAGGAGATAGTTGATTGTGAATTTGTGAGGTAAGGCCACTTCTAGGTTTATATATGGATTGAGCTTTTGCTCTATCACATAAACAAAATCATCATATTTGAGGTTTCAAGGAAGAAATAGTGTTAATTAAAGTATGATTTGGGGAATCTTACATATATACTAAATCTTCTTGACCAAGTTGATGATAAAAAAACTGGACTTTAATCATATGCATGAACCAAATTTCCAAGTCTACTCAAGTCTTTAGACCAGGAAATTTTAAATTGTGTACAGACAATTGGACTAATCATTAATGCTTAATTTGATCAAGACCAGTCCATGAAAACGATGTCATTAAATTTAGTTGAGTTGACCCCCAAAAACTGTTATATCAATCCTTGTGATCAAGTTGTAGTGATAACTCACCAACTTATCCCATGGTTTTAAAGTAGTAGTACCTTGGCGGGAAAATATCTGCATTTGAATATATCGGCCGCCGAAATTCCATCATGTTGCCACTAAAAGACAAAACTCCATTCTGCAATGTAATTATCTTTTCCCACGTTTTGTCATGTTGCCAAACTCCTACTTCTTGTCATGTTTCCAGAAATGATTCTTGAATAGCTGAGCTGCTGCAATATTACAGAAAAAGAATTTTTAATGTGGTTCTAACTGAATTACAAATGTACTAGATGGTTTTTTTTTTATTTTTTAAAAAGGTGAAATTATGGGGGTAAATTAATAGTAGTTAGATGGCTCTCATTTCAATTTCGAGTTAATTTGGACTTTAAAATATTTATAGTTTAATTAAGTTTTATTGTTATGTTTCAAAATATTTAATTCTAATTCGTTCATAAAAAATATGGTTTTATTTGCAGGTTTTTGATGTTTGGAGTTGGAGTTTGATGTTAAGACCTGGAGGTTTGATATTTCACGCTGGTCAGTTGAGCTATTGAGATCATGTATGCATATCTGTTGAGTTTCCTGATGATTAGGAGTTGGGCTTTCGGGTCCATCATTAGCCCAAGTCAAAATAAAAAATACGCAAGTCAACATTACCGTTTTCTGAAATTTCTCAGTTATGAGCTTGGCCCCTAAATATTTCTGAAATTTAAGGCCCTATTTCTTTCATTATATCCATAATTTTAAAAGAATTTTTTATATTCACTAAGATTCTCTAATTTTATGAGTATTAAATTGTTGATCATTTAAAATTTGAGTAATGATAGAGAGGGAGAAAAATTATAGGAAAAACAAATAGGGAATGATGTGTCATCATAAGTGGCTATTCCATATCATCCTTTCCAAAATAAATAAATCTTCTTTTTTTGAACCATTCCTTAGTTGTTGGCTGCAAAATTGCAATCGAGGTGCACCTTATAAATTTATGAAAGTAGAAGTTGATTAATACTTATAAATTTCAAATTAGATGTCTTTGAGAACGAATTGGTCCTGAATTGTATATTTAGTTTTACGAGTCACATTACGATAAATATGGAAGAAATATAACTAAGAGGTGTTTCTTGGTGTCCCATTTGGATATACTGTAATTTAGATAACACTTGACTGCATGATTACCATGGACTACTTTTGGTTATATTTAGTACATAATATCTGGTTTACTTGATTGATAAGCTCATTCAAAAAAAAAAAAAAACATTGCTAATGTTTTATGTCTATCAATTTACTTACATGTAGTCCTGTGATATATGCTAAATATACCTATGCTCTTGTGTGTTTGTAAGTTTACTTTTTTTACCTTCCTCTTTTGACATTGATGTACAGAATTTTTGTTGCTTACCATCAGATGAGATAAGATTTTTGCAACATTCGACACCATAAATGTAAAAAGTTTTACTGTGGTTTCTTTCTTCTTCATAAATGTAAAAAGTTCTTACTTTTGTTCAAAAATGTGTGGTGATGTTCTTGTGCTCTTTGAGATTCTGGCCTATAATTCATTGTTTTAATCAAGACTCAAATTAGTTCCTTACCTACCTAGTTTAATATAAAATATCTAGCTTAATATAAAATGCTAATAATTAAGTTCACACGTTTTCAAGTTAGGGAAAGCTTAATATTTTATTAAAGTATATACTATCTCTCAAGATACTTCTAAAAGCTAACCCAACAATCCCGACACTACTGATTACTTGATACGGGGGTGTGCGGGAACAAAGAGAGTCAGGGATCCGATCCTTGACACTTGATGCCATGCCAAGTAAAGCATGTATGGTTGATTGGAAGAAGAAATGTATTTTTTTTAAAAAAAATTCTTTCAAGGTTTCTAGAAACACCCATAGATATGAAAGTGGCATTAACATCCAATACAAGAATAACTAAATTACACGTTAACCCGACTAATAGTGTATGTATTAATACAGTTTGACTGATATAATAAAAATTGTAATACTACAAAAACACATCTGCTTGGTACAAAAGGCCATATGCCACATTCAATTAGTATCAATACACTGGGGGTACACAGCGCATCGTACCCCCAGACCCTATTTTGTAAATAAAAATAGTGAAAACTGCACATAATTCATTCCAAATATACACATTCCCACGTGCACATGAATTTCTCCTCTAAATCCGGGTTTAAACCGCCGGTTGTTCTCCAAATATTTAAATACCCCATTTTAACATAATTATTCACCTCCTAATTTCACTTTTTTACTCCTTTTCGTCATGAATCATCGATCGAATCCATCGCTGGTGGGTGGTAATTCATTTATTTTCCATTATATTAATTTTGTTTCCTTATCAATTTTTAATTTATTGTTTCATTGTTATATGCAGGTGAATTCATATAAAGATGAGTTAATCCATGAATTTATGTGAAAGTACTACTGTATTTAATTCAAATTCATAATGCACATCCTTAAATAGTAAAATGCACATGCAGTGTAGTGTGATTGCACTTTTGTTTCGGCTATTGGGAAATTCATAATCCACATCCTTAAATAGTAAAATGCACCTGCAGTTTAGTGTGATTACATTTTGGTGAATTCATATAAAGATGGGTTAATCCATGAATTTATGTGAAAGTACTGCTGTATTTAATTCAAATTCATAATGCACATCCTTAAATAGTAAAATGCACATGCAATGTAGTGTGATTGCACTTTTGTTTCGGCTATTGGGAAATTCATAATCCACATCCTTAAATAGTAAAATGCACCTGCAGTTTAGTGTGATTACATTTTTTATTTTGTATAGCTATGGTAAAATTAATAATGCACATTCTTAAATAGTAAAATGCACATGTGTAGTGTGATTGCATTTTTTGTTTTGTATAGATATTGAAAAAGTTCTATTTAGTTAATTACATTTTAGTTTTTACTGCATTGAAATGTTTTTGTAAACTATTAATTATATAAATTTGATTTTTTTTTAAAATGAAAAATAAATGTGCATTTCAAAAGTGATGATTGTGCATTCTAAAAATGATGTATGTGCATTTTGAACATTACATTTTATCTACTATTAAAGTTTATGTATGATGCGCAATTTAATACATAAAATTCTTTAGCAAAATTCAAAATAAACATGGTAGGGAATATGTCTATTTATAATGCATTATCGGTATTCATGAAATGCACAATTTGCAAATTTAATATGCACATTACATACGAGAATAATCATAAACTAAGAAGTGAAAAACTATTCATTTTCAAAATGCACATATAACATCGACAAAATGCACATTTTAAATATTACAAATGCACATTACAAAAAATTAAAACTAGAAGGGTTATAAGATCATTATATTAATTTACAAAATTATAAAGCAGTTCTACCTTAAATATTACACAAAATATGATTGACGATGATAAATAGTGTTTAAAAATTGAAAGGATGATGATGATTGGATAAAGATTTGATAAGTATTGATAATCATTGAAATTTGATGAAGATAAAATTTGGAGAGAGAACGAAGGAGTTGGGGATGATTCCTTACATTAAAACGTGTGAAATTGGAAGTTACAAATTTACGTACGTGAAACCAATTTTAATTACCGTTTAACTTTAAATATAGTAAATCATATTTTAATTTATTTATTTAGATGGGTCTGGGGGTACGATGCTCTACGTACCCCGGGTGTATGTAATAAATTGCCTCCCACATTTAACCACTCAACCAATTAGGCATCAATCATTCATCATCGCAAAAATACTCTCTATCACACAAATGACTGTCTTCTTTTATATCAATTTTAAAATCATATTTGAGTACATTTTTCTATCAGTATTTAAATGAAAAAAATTATTGTACGTTAAATATTGTACAATTTTATAAAACAAATCAAAATTTTATAATAATAAAATTAATATATAAATCATTGACGGTCAAACATGAAATCAATGATTTGTTAAAAGAACGAATACTTATTTGTGACGGTTAAATCATAAAGTAAAAAAACCAAATAAATAAAGCATAAAGGAAAAAAAACGATTCGGTGGTCTTTTCTTTTTCTTTGAATAATTTATTTTACAGCTATTGATGTTCAATGTAAAAGCGATAAAATAATTATGCCTCCGACAATTTTCTTTTTCCTTTGTTTGAACTGAAATGAGGGATTTGTGACTTTCTTTTATATGTACGTTCATTGTTTTGCTTATGTTATGTTTATGTGCTTAAATCCATTCAAGTGATCGGATAGGGGCCGGAGACATATTTAATGTTTCTTTTTTAAATGGAATATGGAGGATTATTGACAACTCTCATATCTAATGTTTCCGATGTACTTATACTTTGAGAGACACATATTTTACTTTTTTTAAAAGCAAATTTTAATTATATTTAAGATTACTGAAAATTGTCCAGAAGTGGAAAAAAGTTACTATACCCTACCCTGATTCTGGCGGGCCTGAGTAAAATCAAAAGTAATAATTCCGATGACCGCATCTGCCAGCCTTGCGCCTTAGTAAACTTCTACAGGCATATTGTAACTGACGCGGCCATATCCCGAGCTTTAGAATGATTATGATAAAATAGATGCATGTTCCTTGGAACCAAATTCCATCACAGATCATAAGCGCATGTTCGCCAAATTGACTGAGCATATTTTATTGAATACTTTCTTTGTTTAGTTATATTAAGAAATGTTAAAAATGCAAATTGAATTGGAATTAATCTAAGCTACCTAGCTACCATCAATTTAAACTTGGTGTGTCAATATAATATATTCAGAGAGAGTAATTAGTGAAAAACCTATCTAGATAGTTTTTACTTAGAAAAATTACTTAAGTGTTTGTCATGTTTAGTTCTGTATGCATATCGATGTTATGACATGAAAAGTAAGTGCAGAAATGTAAAGACACAAAATTTGTTTACGCTGTTCGGTGCAAACTGCACCTACGTCAGCGGGGCCACGTCCAGTCCTTAAACCTTTCACTAAGTAGTCAAGTTCAAGTACTGCATTATACAACTAGTCAACTTATCTTCTACTTCTATGGGTGAAACTGCAAGATCCCCTTGCTGCCGATCGACCTGACTAGGCTCCCCATACCAGCTACGTCTGATCATCTCCTCCTGAGATATTATGGCCGGTGGCTTTGGTCTGGGGTCTAACCCAAAAAGGATGCGTGATTCTCAGAGTATAGTAAACCTGGTTGCAGGTAAACTTCTTATAATTGCGTTAAACGCGTCAAGAAACTATGCAGCGGATGTGTCCTAATTTATAGCTCTGGTTTGTGAGACTCCATCACAATCTCGCTCACCACTTTGACTCAAACTCTACTTCTGTATCTGGCCAGAAATGCATAGAGTATAAGAGTCCAACGCGCGCATTCCAATCTCTAGAATCATGCAGAAATATCTTTGTAACAAACTCTCAAATCTTCTGCAATCTGATTCAAACTTTGGATCGTCTGGAATCTTCATTCAAACGAATCCTTCTTGGAAGCAACAACTATGACTGTAAGGCTGCACCAATGATGAAGACTTTGCCGAAATAATGACTCTCAAAAATAGACAAAGTCAAGCTTTCCTGAAACGCTGCAGCTTAACTTTCCTTTATGATGTTATAACATGCTCCATGTCATAACATGGTCTCCGCAAAATTGTCAATCAAACGCTGGTGCTTACATTTAGATATCACAAATACTTGTTTACATGAGGGGAAAAGTTGTTTTGACTAAGGTATTGTAAAGTAAATCAATATAATTAAATTAAAATGCATATTAGATCAAATTATATTTTACTGAAATGAACTAAACCAAACTAAGATATAAATAAATAAGTTTAAGAGAATAAAATCTAACTATGATATATAGTTTTATAAATATATAGTTTTACTCGATTTCATTTTAGTTCAACATGAAATAAAATTGGAAAAACTGGACTTAAATATGGAAGGAAAAGTTTCTAAATTAATGAAAACTCAAAATTCTGATAAATTTATAAATTTTTATTAATTTACCCATTTTGCATGATATAGTTTCACCTACAAACTCTTCGTATATACAATTTAAATGTTAGTGTACACCGTAATTAACAAAAAGTTAGCCTAAACAAATTCAACACCATTTAAAATAACGTGAAATTCAACATCATTTAATAAAAAATAAATATAAGTTGAAATTCAACAAACAAATATACAACATCATCTATGAAAATAAAATTAACATCCATTTATTTACAAGCAACATCAAAATAAAATCACGTAATTTAGGCCCTATTTGTTAGAGTCTATTTCTTGTTGAACTGAATTGAACTGGACTAGACTAGACTAGATTGGAATGTAAATTAATGTATTGAAAAAGGATTCAGCATGAATGAATTAATCTGAATTTCATCCAATTACATTTTAGCTAATTGAACTGAACTAAAAATCGAAAAGCACCAAGCCGTCGACTCTCTCCTCCCTCCCCTAGGGTTTAGAGAGAACCTTACCTTGTCCAACAAGGATTCTGAAAAACGGCCGATTCCCACCATAATTTGGAGCCAATCTTCCGTTGATTATCATCCGCAACACTGCAGACCTGGAATCACGATATGGAGAATGACACCAAAATCGTGATAACAAGTCCCGTAAGCCGTTCCGACGCGAGTCCGCCGGGGAAAGTGAACGAGAGCTTTCCGACAAGGTTTTTGAAGGCTCAGATGGCCGCCGGGATGCTCAATCCCACTGGAATACTGAGCGGCTGTGAATTCCCATTCGAAAGGCGAAGAACCGGAGACCGAGCAAGCAAGAACATGAATCGACTATTCTTCTATCAACCAAGGAAGGAGATTCGTCTTTTTGGGAGATCTGAGATCTATAAAGGTTAGCAAAAATTTGGTGGGGCTGCTGAACACCATGAGCTTAATCCTCTCGGTGGATGGCTGGAGAGGCACGGCAGCACCGAGTTCGAGGGTTTCTTTCAGAAGATGACGGTTGCCGTCAGCGTGTTCCTGTTGGTTTCACTCGCCGGCGTGATCGGCGAGTGCTGTGGCGTCCGGTGGCTGTACCTGGTGGTCGGCATCTCATGGTTGTACCTGGTGGTCATGTTCATGCTGATCATCCTGCTCATATGTTTCGGGAGCTTCGGCTTCGTCGTGACGAATAAAGGCGCAGTCGAAGTTTTGTCCGGGAAAGGGTATAAGGAGTATAGGCTTGGGAATTAACCCAATTGGTTGCAGAAGAAGGTCAATGACAGCAAGAACTGGGCTAAGATTCAGAGTTGCCTTCAGGATGCTAAGATTTGCTAGACTCTCGTTGAGGCCAATTCTGCTGATCAGGCTGGTAATTTGGAGGCAAAAAAGGACGTGGAAGGGCCATACACTTTGTCCCATCATGGAGTGGTGGAGATATCGATCATGGCGACGAGAGTGCTGAAACTCAGGCGGAGACTGGCAATGAAGCCTACTCCCGCCATGATCTATGAGTCAATGCAGCTGGAACCATCTCGAAGGCCTAATTCCATGGAAAGATGCCCAGATGGTTAATAGGCACACTAATATGTGCCTTAGTTTGTTATTTTGTTTTGGTGTTGGATTTTTATTTCAGTTTTTTATTTTATTGCAAATAACCGGCGGGGATCTACAGCTCGATGAGGTAGGAATTGATGCCCGAGGACCTCCCGAAGGCATCTCGTGGGAGCAAGAAGATGAGGAACTTCACAGGAAGCTCTTCGTTGTAAGGAAAGTTTGTCCAAACGAGACAATGCCAATGGTGACATCATCGGAGTTAGGGATTAGTACTTTTACGGGACCATGTTGGTCACCTTGGACTTCATTATGTTATTTAGCCCAATCCCTAGTGTCGCTCACAGATTCTAGCCCCCTACTAGAGGGAGCTTTACCTGCCCATGTTCAATCGCAACTGGACGATTTCCAATAAATTCTGAAAGTAATAAATATTTACCTTCAAAAAAAAAATTGAACTAAACTGATCTACAAAAAAAAAACTCTGGGCCTAGTCCCACCTTTATCATGTATATCTATGTCCTATCTTCTTCTTTTTTTCAGGAGACCAGTCTATTATAATTTACACTTTATCTGTTCTTTGTGAACTCTTTCAACTGTCAAACAGTTGATTCCTTTTGTTTTACATTTGGAAAAAGAAATCGAATTATCACCATATATATAAATTATACCAATACTCAGAATCCCGGTCGCACTTATTTTGAAAAAAATAAAAATTTGAAAGTTGAGACTCGTTTTCTCCGACAACGTACCGGCCGGACATCTGCGATCTCAAGTCCCTATTACTAATTAAGGTATTATTATATGTTTCTCTAACAAATGGTTATAAATAGTTTTGTTTATATATGTTTCCACATTCAGGAATTTAATTTATTTGGCTTTTGAAACTTTAAGGAATGGACAGCTCGGGAGATAGATTTTCATTTCAGAATCAATCAGACGCAAGTTACGTCTGATTCCTGATGATATATATGCTCATCTATGGCGCAGTTGGGTATCTTCAAAGTACCCGAAAAACACCGAAACCGGAATCAAGAAGCCTATAATATTCCTCGCTTAGTCTCAATGGGTTTGATTCACCAAGGAAAAACCCATCTCCAATTCATGGAAGAATACAAACCATTTCTTCAGTCACTGCTTTACCCTCTCTCTTTACTTTTTACAGATAAGATACGAAAAAGGAAACAGTGATCAATCAGTGTGTGCTTCTGATCATTATCTTTCAATGTTTGCCAACAAAATTTTGAATGCCAATTTGAATGAACAAAACAAGTTTATTCTATTCTAAATAGACAATATTGGGCTACAAAGTTTATTTAGTTTCCAACTCAGAGAAGATATATTCTTTCCGAATTCAGCATTGATTGAAATTTGAGACAATCTTCAACAATCTATACCTTTAATCTTACAAAACAAGAATGAACAAAAGCAACTTCATCAGCTAACTGTTTAATCATCAGTACTGTTACACACATTAAGAATCAGTACTATATCTGTTAATTTATTACAAAGAACACAAATAGCAAGCAAAACTCGGTCACGTAGCCTTCACTGAATAAGCTGTTTGGGTTGCAGTAAGGCCGAGAATTATAACAGCAGCGATGAGAGAGATGATAGACCACGGACTACTGAAATAATCACGTCTCAACATCGCAAACCACCTGGTTAATGCAGCTAGTATCTTATGCCACCAGTTTCTGCTATAATCGTTCAGCAGACGACATTCTTTGACGAAAAGTCCAAATCTAGCACCTCCATACATACGCACCGGTCAAAATTTGGCCTAAAAACCGTTGCTTGGGGGGTCAAAAACCGGTGCTTATAGGGGGGTCTGTGATTGATGTCAAACATTTATGTTTGTCTGATTCATGTGTTTTAGCAGAAAGTTGAACCTCAACTCCATTGTTTACCTGGTTTTCATGAATATGAGCAACTATGTCACCCATTCTGCATTCAAGGTTCAATCAGCTAAGTCAGCACATGCTAAGTTGTCTAAAAACATCTGTTAATCTATGCAAATATTTCTGAAAACTAAGGGGGTGCTTGGTTGAGGGGTTTGGAGGTGGGTAATGAGTTTGATTATAGAGTATGGGTGTTTGGTTGAGTATTATGATTATATGGGCCCACCTTCATTACCCAAAACTGGCCAATCACCCAAACCCCCCAAAATTGACAACTATGGGTTTCATTACCTAGTTGTTTACTATATTTAGCCACTCCGTCATTTTAGTTTACTAATTTTAATGCAAACCAAACAACAACATTATAATCATTACCCCTATAATCATTATACCCTATTATCATTCCCATTCTGATTCCCATTCATCTATTTCAACCAAGCATCCCCTAAGTAGTATCAAGAAATAGGAAAACTGAGGAAATGATAATATATTAATCTATGCAAATATTTCAACTGAGTCTCAGATAATTCATCCAATTTTCCTGCATGACTTTATTAAAAATGGAGTAGGTAGCATTACCTTGTATCTTTTGGAGAAGATGAGTTCTTGACCTTCTTTAGCTTGTTTTCATCACTTTTGGTGAATCTTGGTATTCATCTTCCTAGTTGGGGATATCTTTCCTAAAGAAAATTGTTTGTGAGCTTCAATGAAAATGATATACTTAGTCTTGGGTGAGACCTGTCCTTGTGGAGATCAAGAGCAGGGGAATGAACATTTACTGTTTCTGTTTGATCTTTTAGTCAGTTTGTTTGATTTTTCAATCAATGTCCTTGAGTATTTTTGTTTTGCCTTGATTTTTCAGTTAATTTGATCTTTCGTTCAATTTGCTTGATCTTTCGGTCAATTTTCTTGATCATTTCCTTGGTCAATTTCACCAACGACAAATTCAATCAAGGAAATCGGCGGGTTTAAAGCTCACCAACGACAAATTCAATCAATAGCAGTCTCATATAATCTTTGGTCTCATTTGAGACAGGTCTCAAATGAGAATTTGTATAATTCAAAATGTATAATCTTCTTAGAAGAGTTTTACTGTGGTTTCTTTCTTCTTCATAAATGTAAAAAGTTCTTACTTTTGTTCGAATAATGTGTGGTGATGTTCTTGTGCTGTTTGAGATTCTGGCCTATAATTCATTGTTTTAATCAAGACTCAAATTAGTTACTTAACTACCTAGTGTAATATAAAATACCTAGCTTAATATAAAATGCTAATAAGTTCACACGTTTTCAAGTTAGGGAAAGCTTAATATTTTATTAAAGTATATACTATCTCTCAAGATACTTCTAAAAGATAACCCAACAATCCCGACACTATTGATTACTTTGATACGGGGGTGTGCCTAAGGAACAAAGAGAGTCAGGGATCCGATTCTTGACACTTGATGCCATGCCAAGTAAAGCATGTATAGTTGATTGGAAGAAGAAATGTGTTTTTCTAAAAAAAATTCTTTCAAGATTTCTAGAAACACCCATAGATATGAAAGTGGTATTAACATCCAATACAAGAATAACTAAATTACACGTTAACCCGACTAATAGTGTATGTATTAATACAGTTTGAGTGATATAATAAAAATGGTAATACTGCAAAAACACATCTGCTTGGTACAAAAGGCCATATCCCACATTTAACCACTCAACCAATTAGGCATCAATCATTCATCACAAATGACTATATTAGAAAGTCATTTGTCAAACTGTAATTAATACAAATATTTAGTTATTATTAGCAGTTTGTCAAACTGATCAAACTGCTCTAGGGTCTATAATTGTTAATTATAGAAAGTTAAGTAATTGAACTATATTTAATTATTATTTTTTTAATACTCATCTCATTTGAGATTAGGATAAATATTGATTTTTTCACTTTCAAGCATGATCTTTTACGTATTAAGTGTGGTCATTTAGTGTATTATTGATGATCTTCTTGCTTTCATATATCAACAATTCAACACTGATCTTTTACATATTAAGCATTACTATTCTTTTGATACTAGGACAAATGTTGATCTTCTCACTTTCAAACATGATCTTTTACATATTAAGTGTGATCATTTAGTGTATTATTGTTGATCTTCTCGCTTTCATATATCAACACCGAACTTTTACGTATTAAGCATTACTACTCAGTGAGAAAGATTGAGAATTTGTCTTCATAAAAAATTAAGTAAGATTTAATTTTTATACTTATTTTAGTTAGTATATGTAAAAATCGGAGTTATTGTCAACTTCTCAGGTTCAATCCTTAGTTTTCTCATAAAGTTAACTCGTTAATAATTTATTATATATTTTTAACAATAAGATAATAGTGATAGTGACTGAAATATATTTACCCGAACTTACCCGAACTAAAATTTTGAAATCAACTCGATCTGAATTAATACGGCTAATAATAATGATCCAACATCAAAATTTTGTTCTTTTCATGTCAGTTTTGTAGATTATAGTTTTACTTAATCCGACTCAACTTGACAAACAAGTCTAACCCGACCCGACCTGACAATCACTGCTGACACGAATTTAACCCGACACGAACGCGACCCAACACGACCCGGTAAAAAGGTCCTGACCTGAAGAAACCCGACCCATATCAACCTGAACCTATCTGACCCGAACACGTAATCCAACACGCCAACCCGAATTGACACCACTAAGAGCATCTCCAATGGTGTTATTCTGGGAGTTGCTTGCAAATTTTGAAAGATTACGGCAGCTGCTCAACCATTGTTTCTAATGCCACGTAATGTAGCTGGCCAAGCAGTACTGCCGAACAGGGCAGTACTGCCAGCATTAATTACGAGTGATTTATGGCAATATTTTAATCATTGTTTTTACAGAAGGGAAAAAATACATGACGTATATTCTCATAATATATATGTATGGTAAGTAGAAAAACATGTACAAACCAAAAATCCAATTTGGTTGTGCTACGATTCGTATATATATTCTCATAATATATATATATGTATATATGTATGGTAAGTAGAAAAATGTGTACAAACCAACAATCCAATTTGGTTGTGCTACACGTATATTCTCATAATATATATGTATGGTAAGTAGAAAAATATGTACAAACCAACCATCCAATTTGGTTGTGCTACGATTTATACGTATATTCTCATAATATATATGTATGGTAAGTAGAGAAACATGTACAAACCAACAATTCAATTTGGTTGTGCTACCATTTGTATATATAGTAAATTAGAAACATTTCCTTGTATTACATCCATCTATTATTTTGTGCATTTATGTTTTTATAATATATAATAGCACACTTATTTTAGTTTAAAGTAAAATAATACATTTATTATGTATAATACGAAATAAATATATTTCCTGGAAAATTATTATTTTGTTTGAACTCGAACCATATAACTCCCTAACTTGAATAGTATAATTATTTATATTTATAATATAAAAGAACAAGATAATTATTATAACATAAAGTTAGATAAAATGAAATAATAAAATAATTTTTTAAAATAATAATAAATAATGTTCATTAGAATATTATACTTCTATTCAAATTTGATCATTATATAACTTGAGTTTATAATATTTACTGTCCACTTTTTTGTTATCGTAGATTGAAAATTATTTTGATATTTATTTGATAAATCTTACTTATTAAATATATATACTTCAAATTTAATTTTATTAAAATTAAAGCTAATCATAATTTATATTAAAATATTGGTCAAAAATACAAACACGTGGGACCTATGAATTAATTAATGTTCACTATTATTGGAGTATGTAGCTTGCTACATCATTGGCTTGGATAGTGATGTGGCAAGGCAAGTTATAGCTTACCATTGGAGATGCTCTAAGTGGGATTATTGCAAGTGAACATTTTATATTTTCTCTCATAAAGATTCCCATAATCAAAGGAGATGAATGCAAAATAGTGATCAAAGTGTGGGAAAAAAAACTAAGAAGGTCATCAATGGCGGAAAGTTTCGTTGAGAGGATGAGATATTTGCTGAGTCAACTGTCGGAGAAGGAGGAAGAAATGGACAGTGCGATGATAGAGAGGGTGGCAGCTATCCTGGATGAATTCGAATCAACCCTGGGAGATGAGCTGCACAGGATTAGGATGCTGGAAGACAAATCAGAAGCGTTGTCATGGATGGAGGAGGTTGAAGAGGTAGCTTACAAAATGGAAGATGCGGTGGAGAAATGGAGGGTCAATTCTTTGGGGCGGTTCGCACTATTGGCGCAGTGTTTCCTTCCGGCTTACGCGTCGAGGGGACCGATAGTGATTGCTTCTGCCATGAAAAGTCACGTTGAAAAGCTGCTGTTAAAGGGAGTGAATCTGGTGGCTCAAACCAAATTGAAGAATAATCCTGATCATCTTGATCAGGTAGAATTGGTGTCCTCTGTTCGAGAAGATGATAAGATGTCTTTGCTTGAGCACTTACTGTCCCCTGATCCTGAAAATGGACGAGTAGTTTCCATTGTCGGGTTCGGGGGGAGTGGAAAGACCACCCTTGCTAGGTCTCTCTTCAACGATGATTCCGTCAAGGCCTATTTTCAGGTCCGGGTTTGGGTTCACGTGGAGGCCGATATCTCCGACGACAGAAAGATGGCCATAAAGCTTCTGAATTCCTTGCGAGTTCCTGTTTCGGAGGATGAGTTACAGCAGTCAGAATCAGTACTCTTGATCCAGACTTTGTGTGACTCTTTTTCTGGGAAGACTGTCCTTGCTGTATTCGATGATGTTTGGGCTGGCTCCAAATCATGGGAACCATTGATCAACAAGTTGTTCGAGAATAGTAAGGCCGGGAGTAAAATCTTGGTGACAACGAGGAGTGAACGAGCATGTGATGCTGCTGGCATCGTCCATACTCTAGCTCCATTGTCATGGGAAGAATGTAGATTGATTTTGAAGAATACTACAGGCGATGTTACACAGATATCCGCGGATAATTGGATCTTATACAGATATCCTTGGATAGAGCTAGCGGAAAAATGCGAGGGCTCGCCTCTGGTTGCAAAGATATTGGGAATCAAACTGCGATCCAATCTATCTGCTTTTACGGGCCTAGGCCTGCATGAAACTTCGATAACTAGTCCTGGATGGTTCCAGATGGAATGGCGCACACTTAGGTACTTGGACACAATTGAGTACGTCGACGTATACTTTGGGGAAGTATGTATGGTGCGTTTTCCTCACTTGTATGACACTTATGAAAACTTACTCCCTGCTCATATGAAAGCATGCTTATTATTTTGTGCCAATTTTCCTAAAAGCACCGTCCTACGTTCTGAAAAGATTATCAGACTGTGGATGTCCCAAGGCTATTTAGGTTATCATACTGCAGGATTAGGCCATAACTGCTCTTTTAAGCTTTTACCATATCCTGATGTTGAAAGGAAGGGCATTGAATGCTTTCGTAGGTTGATACAACTATCCTTTTTACGACGGATTGATGGATCACAGTCAATTCATAAACCTTCATCTGATTTAAGTCTAATGTGCGAGATGCCTGATGATGTTCATGATTTCGTAGCATACATGGTTAAGGCTCATGATAATGGTCGGCGAAGCTTTATTGGTTCTCCCGAGATTCCAGTGGATCCAGGTTTATTTCGACAAAAAAAGTGCATTACTGCTTTGATTTTATCTTCTTGTCAACTGGAACAACTCCCAGATGAAGTTAGGCTTCTGAGTCGTCTGCAATACTTGGATTTGAGTGATAACCCGCTAAAGCAATTACCACCAACAATATGTAAATTATATTACCTGGAATTCCTAGATGTCCATTGTTGCTATCTTCTACCATCCCTTCCTGAAAAGATTGAAATGCTTGAACAAATGAGGCACTTGAGGATGAAACATACAACAGAGGAGTTGCATGATTTGCCATCAGGATTTGACAAATTGACCTTAATGCGGACTATAGATGTCTTCAGAGTTGGTGGAAAGTACAAGGATGCTATTAACAAGTTGAGAAATCTTAACCATCTTGTAGACATATGCATTGCTGTTCATGGGGAGGTACATCTTCCTGCTGCGAAATTGGATTGCAAAGATTTAATGGTAAACTTGGAGCTGATTTTCGTAGGGGAAGGACGTAATCCAGAAATAGCATCATCCTCAATTGACGTGTTAAAACCACCTCCAAACTTAGAAATGCTCAAGTTTGAGTATTATCCAGGACTCAAATTACCAAGCTGGATTCTAGCTGAGTCTATCATCAACAAGTTGAAAAGACTGAGTTTGAGATCAGCTGCAAATCTTAGTTCCTTGCCTGCCTTGTGGAAATTGTCGAGTCTTGAATTTCTTTGGCTTTATAACATTCCAAATCTCAAGCATTTAGGTTGTGATTTCTTTGGACTTACCAACACACCACAAGATTCTGGGGAAATTATCGCTATAGAGGATGCTGAAAGCGAAGAAGATTCCAGGGAAATCATTTCAGAAGATTCTGGGGAAATTACCGCTGAAGAGGATGCTGATAGAGAAGAAGCAGCAGCATTTCTCAGTTTAAAGACACTGAGAATTGAATATCTGGAGAATTGGGAGACATGGGAAGATGCAAATGAAGCCAATGAATTCAACATTAAAGTGATGCCATGCTTGGAGGAGTTAATCATTGCTCATTGTCCCAAACTTCAAGGAAGACCCCTTCGCATCCTTAAACATACGCCATGGTTCGAGAACATGGTACGTATCACAGCTTACAGTGCATTGCTTATTTGATATATATTTTGCTGTTAGTACTATAATAACACAACTATGTCAACAAAGTTGTTTTATATTTTTTCAATTTTATTGAAATTGTATATTGCTTTCATGTTATGTAAGGGGGAAACACATGAGAACAATATGAAGCAGCCATCTGATCATCAGGCTGATAACAAAAATGAGGTATGAGTTAAAGCTTTATGACTATATATGGCCGAACACTCTAAACATGTTGCTTTTGTGACTTAAATTTGTTACATTAGACTTATTGTACAAACATATTTAAAGGTTTTTCCCTTTCCTAATGCAACACTTTTAGGGGTTCAAGCTGTGTTTTTCAAGAGTTTAAGCAACACTTTTCATATTACCAAAACATTTTAATAAGTGTTGCTAGAAATGTGCAACTGTTAATGTGTAATTTATGCTATGCATATAATTCTTTTGAACCTCCTGTTGCAAGGTATTTTTGATTTTATAAACAAATTGGAATTTCTGTTTCTAAACTATTGCAGGGGGCTAATGTGGCGTTGGAAGCTTCGTACATGAAGTTAAAGAACTTTGTGCATGATGCTTACATGACCAAAGCTCAAGCACAACCTTTGAAGGTATCAATCCCAGAAGGTGTGTTGGGAAAAACAATGGTCACATCGTATCTCCCGATAGACTCTCTACATGTCTGGTTCGAAGATGATCGCTCAATATTTTCTGAGCAAATGTGTGTATGGAGCAAGTAAGTCAACTCATCTTTCGTTTGATAATCATCCCAACACTTCAATTTATATAATATTGAAATGTTGGAACTTAAGTGTAATTGCAACACATTTTTATTGCTTTTGTAGGCATATTTATGAACTCATGACACCTTTCGACAAGGAGCGAGTACAGATGGCTAGCAGTGCTTTAATTAAAACAGTTGGTAGACAAGAACATTCTGGTATGAGAGCTGAGGATCTTGTGAACTTCATGATGGAAAATAAAGCAAAGCTATATCTTGTTCCGTTTCTAAGACCGTAAGGCCCTGCAATTTTCCAGTTTAACTGTACTTCATTTCAACTCAGTTCCATTCGGTTAATTTTTGTAATGATGAATGATTTTTAAGTAATCTTATTATTAAAGTACTAATTTTCAAGTTTTTTGGTTCACTTTGAATCATTTCCAAAACTGGAAAGAACAGGACTAATGTTATCTTTTCGTTTCCCCCATTTCAGTGGACATTGGGAGTTGCTTGCTATTGTACCGGAAACTGAAGTAATTTACTGGTTCGATCCTCTGCAGAAAAACATCAGTCCAGAACTAACCGAATTCTTAAAAATGTAAGGATTTTCATAATCATTTAAAACTATATTCATCGTTCTGTCAATCAAATTGTCGATCAATTATCCTAATTGTTGAAGGGTGGAGAGGAAGTACATCACCAGAAACCTGAATTCTACATCAGCACATGATATTAGTTGGAAGGTAGTAAACATTAAGGTAAGTTCACTCATCTTAATCTCTGTGTTATTTTTTCCTTTGCATCAAGAACTAACACATATGCGCTTTTTCTTATCATAGCACAAAAAACAAGTCGAGAACTGGGAGTGTGGATACTATGTCATGATCTGGTTGCAAAAAATAGCCCTTGAAATTCAGGACTTGAATTTAGAACCAGTAAGTCCAGCGTCGAAGTATATAATATAAGCTATCTAATTTTAAATGATGTTTTAGTCTGTCTGATCTGATAATGTTATATTGTAGCACTTTCCGACGGATGAAAGTCCCTACGAGCCAGACAAGCTCAGGGAGGTAGACTGCAAATGGTGCTCGCATGTTATGCCTGAATTTCTGGCATAATGCATTAAAGAAGCAGCAGAGTATCAAAATATCGAACCAATGCAGTTTTAGAAAGCTGAGATCATTGTCAATCATTTATTTTCTGGTCTATTCATGTTTCAAGGGCTCAGAAATATTTATTTTCCAATTGATATGGTCCCTGGTGAATAAATGTAATCCATAACTCGATAGGAATTACTTTCTTGTTTCTAGCTGTGTTTTAGGGGTTCAAGCTGTGTTTTTCAAGAGTTTAATATTGCATCATCAACAGAGTTTGCATTGTGCACTAGTACTGCTTATGTTCCTCTATATATTAAGCCAAAAGATTCAAATTTGTGTATTAATGTGAGTTTTGTTTATGTATTGAAACTGAAACTTTCAGTTACTGAAGAATATAAACATTCATACAAACCAGCTAGAATGTTGTCCCAAGTTATGGATCTTTCATTTGCAAAGATTCTACAACCACCACAAATTCAAAACTCATTGTATAGAAATTGGCCATGAACCTAACAAGAAAGTCAAGGTAGGGATTACATTTATTCAACAGAAAAAATATCATAGCAAAATAAATATCTGTGATCGCCTGAGAAGATGAACAAACCCAAAAACAAATTATTGGAACTTGGAAGCATGATGATTCGAAATTTGTTATCCTTAAAGCCATGGTCTTCAACCTCCTCATCAGCTTTCTAAAACAAATGATTGCTTCCTAATATGCATTAGGCCAGAAATTGAGGCCTAACATGTGAGCACCATTCCCAGTCTACCTCCCTGAGCTTGTCCGATTTGTAGGGACTCTCATCCGTCGGAAAGTGCTACAATGATAAACATATATGTATAAACATTACCAGCTCAGAAATACTGTAATATCATTCAAAAATCAAAATAGACAACATGTGTACTTTGACGTTGGACTTACTGGTTCTAAACTCAAGTCCTGAATTTCCAGGGCTATTTTTCGCATCCAGATCATGACGTAGTATCCACACTCCCACTTGTAAACCTGTCTTTTGTGCTGGGGAAACAAACGCATAAGCGTTAGTTCTTGATGCAATAAAAAAAAAAAATTAAAGAAACACAGAAAGTAAGATGAGTGAACTTACCTTAATGTCCACAACCTTCCAACTAATATCATGTGCTAATGTAGAGTTCGGGTTTCTGGTGATGTACTTACCCTCCACCCTACAACAAATAGGATAGTTGATCAATATGGTCACAGTAAATTACAATTTGATTGACAGAACGATGAATATAGTTTTAAATGATTAGGAAAATGATTACATTTTTATGAATTTGGTTAGGTCAAGACTGATGTTTCCCTGCAGAGAATCGAACCAGTAAACCACTTCAGTTTCAGGTACGATTGCAAGCAGTTCCCAATGTCCACTGAAATGGGAGAAACCGAAATGAGAAAAATGACATTGGCAAAACACTCAGGTCCTCTTCTTTTCGGTCTTGGAACTGAAGCACACTGAACCGAAAATTAACAAGTTGAAAAATATAGTACTCTGACAATTAAGAAAACTTAACAATCATTCATCAAACAAAACTTAACCGAATGGAACTGAGTTGAAATGAAGTGTGCAGTTGAACTGAAAAATTGCAGGGCCTTACGGGCTAAGAAACGGAACAAGGTATAGCTTTGCTTTATTTTCCATCATGAAGTCAACAGATCCTCAGCTCTCAGATCAGAATGCTCTTGTCTACCAACTGTTTTGATAAGAGCACTGCTAGCCATCTGCACTCGCTCCTTGTCAGAAGGTGTCATGAGTTCATATATATGCCTACAAAAGCAGTAAAAAAGTGTTGCAATGTTACAGATCATTTCAATGTTAAAAAAAATTGAAATTTTGGCTGATTACAGATCATTTCAAACTGATTGATGTTTTGACTTACTTGCTCCACACACACATTTGTTCAGCAAATATCGAGCGATCTTTTTCAAACCAGTCATGCAGATAGTCGAGTGAGAGATACGCTGTTACCGCTGTCTTTCCCAACACACCTCCTGGAATTGGCACCTTCAAAGATTGTGCTGGACCTTTAGTCATGTAAGCATCACGCACAAACTTCTTCAACTTTATGTAGGAATCTTTCAAGGACACATTAGCCCCCTGCAATTGCTTATAAACATAAACTTCAGCTTGCTTATGAAAAAGGCCTTGCAACAAATTTTTTGAAAGAATTACTCCACAACAAAAATAACACAATAAAAACTGTATATATCAAGGTGACAGTAAACATCAATAGTAGTATTAATGTCTAAAGCTAATTTACCAGCAACACATTACAAAATGTTATGGTAATTTATAAAGTGCTGCTTAAACCTTTGAATAGTACACCCTGTAATCCCTGGAAAGTGATGTTAGATATATATAGAAAGGTAATATCAGTAAAATAAGTCAACTATATAGTTTTTAGTAGTGAAAACTTTGAAGTGATACCTTATCTTTGTTATCTATGGGTGAAGCACAGTCCTTCTGAGATGGTTGCTTCACATTCTTCTCATCTACTTCCCTCTTACATAACATGAAAACAAAAAAATTTAATGAAACTGAAAGTGAAGGTTAAACATCAACATTTAATATTTGAGGAACTGCAATGTAAAACTAGGCTATGTACGTACCTCGTCCTTCTCCTCCCTCTGGTAAGAAGTTTTGAACCATGGAGTATTTTTAAGGATGTGAAGTGGCCTTCCCTGAAGTTTGCGGCAGTGATATATGAGTAATTCCTGCAAGCATGGCATCACTTTGATGTTGAATTCATCGGCTTCGTCTACATCTTCCCATGTCTCCCAATTCTCCAGATATTCAATTCTCAATGTCTGTAAACTGTGAAATGCTGCTGCTTCAGCTGTAATCTCCCCACGATTAACGTCACTGATGTCATTAATTTCCTGGATGAAACTATCATCTTTGCTCATATGCTGACTTCTTGACTCTTCAGAATGGTGCTGCTGTGGTGTGTTGGTAAGTCCAAAGAATTCACAACCTAGATGCTTCAGATTTGGCATGTCATAAAGCCAAAGAAACTCGAGACTTGACAGTTTCCACAAGGCAGGCAAGGAACTGATCTTTGCAGCTGATCTTAAACTCAACCTCTTCAAGGAGGTGATGAGATCAGCTGCAAGAATCCACCTTGGCAATGCGAGTCGTGGATAATGATCAAACTTAAGCATCTGCAAATTTGGAGGTGGTTTCAAATCCTCAATTGAGTCTGCTATTTCTTGATCACGACCTTCTCCTACAAAACATAGCTCCAGGTTTTCCAAATGTCTTTTATTTTCCAGTTCTGCGTCAGGAAAATGCACCTCCCCATGAACAGAAATGCATATGTGTACAAGATATTTAAGGCAACTCAACTTCTTAACAGCGTCCTTGTACTTGCCACCTACCCTATAGACATCCATAGTCTGCATTAAGATTAACTGCACAAACCCTTCTGGAAAATCATGCAACTCCTCCGTTGTATGATTAATCCTCAGGTGCCTCATATTTTTCAGCATCTCAATCTTTTCAGGAAGGCAGGACATGGCAGATAATAAAAATGAAGATCAAGGAATTCCAGATAATATAATTCGCATATTGTTGGTGGTAACAGCCTGAGTGGATTGTCACTTAAATCCAAGTATTCCAGACGAGTCAAAAGCCTAACTTCATCGGGGAGCTCGCCGAGTTGACAAGATGATAAAACCAGTGCAGTCACGCGCATTAATTTCTGAAACAAACCTGGATTAACTGGAATCTCAGGAGAAACGAAAAAACATCGACCCCTTCTACCGCCATAGCTTAGATGAGCCGTGTATGCAACGAATTCGCGAACTGCATCAGGTATCCTACAACTTGTGGGATGAGGTTTGTGAGGTGACTGTGATGCTATCTCTTGAATAAAAGAATGATGTTTCAATCTAATATAGCAGTCACTGCCTTTTGTTTCCACCTCACGATAACCGAGCATTCTTCTTCAGCACTAATCCTCACATGATGCATCATGCGAGGAAAATGTGATGGTAGTGCAGGGAGATGATAACCTAAATAGCCTTGTGACATCCACAGCAGGATAAGTTTTTCAGAATCGATGACAGCACTTTTAGGGAAGAATGCAGCAGTGTATAATAAGCATGCTTTCATATAAGGGGGCAGGGTATTATAAGTGTGACAGAATTGAGGAAAACGCACCATACATACTTCCTCCATATATACCTCCCCTGCAGGCGTGTCGTTGGATCGCAGCTTCATTCCCAATACCTTTGCAACGAGTGGCGATCCCTCGCATTTTTGAGCAAGCTCTTTCCGTGAAGCCCCAGGAAAGCTCTCCAAACCTGCTACACTCTTCAAGATTAACCAACAATCTTCCATAGACAATGGAGCTAGAGTATAAATGATGCCTACTCCTTCATTCCTTGTTGTCACTAAGATTCTACTCCCAGAAAACTACTCTCGAGGAGCTTGTAGAATGGCTCCATTAATGATTCGGAGCCTTCCTCATCAGCACAAACATGTACGTCATCGAATACAGCAAGGACAGTCTTCCCAGAAAACGAGTCCTGTAACAGCTCGACAAGTGATTGTATCGCGCGACAAGCTTCATTCCCTTCACCAAAAGCCTTTCAACGCGACGTTCCATGGTGTAAGCAAGCTCGTTCAATACATTCCTTGCTTCCGAGTTCAAAGAAAGGAGACGATGAATCGGAACACAGCACTGCACCAATGCTGCTAACGGCCCTTTAGAGATTGTATGATCCCAGTATGCATCTAATTTTGAAGAGCTCACTCTCCATTTGCCTAGGGCATCTTCCATTGCAAAAGTTACCTCATCAAGCATCATCATCCATAACAACGCTTCTGATTTATCTTCCAGCTTTGTAAACATATCATCATGCAACCGATTTGCTAGGGTAGATTCGAACTTGCGCAGGCTAACATCCAGCTTCTTCAATGCACGAGTCCCGTCCGAACGGAACCTTTTGCTCTCCTTCGTGATTTCACTCACCAAGTATTTCATCCTCGCAGCGAAAAATGCCGCCATCGCTTGCAATGATATGGCCGGAGAATTGACTCTCACAAAACAACCAAAGTTGCTCTGCGCAAATGATTTGGCTTATTTGGTATTACATGACTAACATGAGAGTGGGTGTTTGGTAAGTTCGTATGCATTCGCCATTCATTAGATACCGGTTATTTTAGGGTTTTCAACCCGGAACTTTTAAGATGGACAAATTCTCAATTGAAATCTCTCGTACGATTGCTCTCACGGAATGATTACATTTAATATGCAAAAAATTAGTGTTGAAAATGAAATGATCAGATTTGAAAGTGAGAAGATAGCAATAATACACTGAATGATCATGATTATTATGTAACATTTGTCCTTATTCTCAATTAAGGATGATGGGGAAGATTGAGGAGATTTTTTGTTTATTGATTTCACTCATTGAATAAATGTGGATTCATCTGCGCATTAGAATTGTTTTTCGATTTTGATCGATTAAATCGATGATTTAGTTGCTCTCTTTGATGTTTTGTTCTCGATTTAATTATAAAGGTCATATTTTTATGGTTTGTGTTTATTGTTCCCGAACTGGTTGTACGAATCGTATTTCCGGTCATGATTTTTGGGTTTCAAGCTGCTTGCAATTTGAAGATAATGGATCATGTTTTGCATCAAGTGGTGTTGCGGTTGTAGCAGATCTCTGATTGGCAAAATGATTGATGCGGGGAGACGATTATCTCTGCCAAGCGGGATGTGGTTTTCACAGTTGCAAGATAATATCATCGATGACGGTATTAAGCGATAATATAGTATAGACTGGTTGACATGTTGTTCGGTTATTATTGTAATAGGAAAGTCGAATTGAGTGCTGTTCAGTTACTATTGTAGTTGAATTGAGTGTTAGTTCCATTCGTTGTAATCAGTTCTGGGCATTTCCAATACCGTAAATGAAATTATAGTTCAATTCTTGAATTATTAATTTGTATAATTTGTAAGTCTTGAAATCGATTGTATACGGTGGCTACACCAAACGTACGTAAGCAATTTGTTTTTTAATCCCCGTGTGGATGTTCTAATGCCCCCAATCCTATTTAAGTGTTTCCATATTCCAAATTTATAATGTATATGGTCAGTTGGTTTCTTTGCGATGGCTTTTTAAAATTGTTTCCCGACGTCTTTTTCTGGCAAAAGAAAATCTAAATAATTCCGGCTGGAAGAAACTGTTTGTCTTCACTTGTTGGCCTTTTTCTTTTGCATGTTTATCAAAAACAACCGAAAGATAATTAAAGAAATCATTTTTAAACTAATTTCCAAACAAAACTATGACTCTGGTGTGTTGTTACGAATTGTACTGTGTACATTATATAAAACAATAAAAGCAAACAACCCTTACTCTGTTTTTTTCTATGGGAATCCTGATTTGTAAAACGAATGATCATGCTACACAAACCAAACTACCATGATTTTGATCAGTATGCATGCATGTAATTACACTTATACATCATGTTATAAACTTTATTTCTGCTCACACACTTAGCAAGTAATGTTTTTATATTGAAGAGAAAGTTTGTCTTCATATATTTGTCTTTCTCTTTGAAAGCTATA
Source organism: Cruciata laevipes (assembly GCA_963678965.1). Lineage (NCBI taxonomy): Eukaryota > Viridiplantae > Streptophyta > Magnoliopsida > Gentianales > Rubiaceae > Cruciata > Cruciata laevipes. Next base: position 22,530,494 of record OY787642.1, read on the forward strand.
CATTCAAATTTTCAAATGAAAAGAGATAAGAAATAGAGAATTTTCAATTCAAAACGTACCCGTCATTAGTTTCTGAAAATTTGAACCATTTGATGGATTATTAGAAAGTTCACTGTCAATAAGATAGAACAGTATTTGATGATAGAGATTTGTATAGTTTTGATCTTCAATATTTTAATTTATTTCTAAATTGTGTAACGTTTAATATTTGGAATATATTTCAATTTATATAGTTTTGATCTTCAACTTGAACAATTTATTTTTTAAAAAATGAAATAAAATTTAAACGTTGAAAAGTATTATATGCAACATGCCCACTATTATAAACATTAGGAAGTTTGTGCATTTATAAGGTGAGAGGGAGAAGAGCACATGCATTTTTAAAGATATCGGATTCATAACTCTCTGTTTCCCCATCGGCTATCTACTTTTCAGGTACCATAGCTTGGCTCTCTATCTTATTTACTGTTGAAATCAATTAAGTCTAAAAGATTACTGAATAGAAATCTATCTTATTGATTAACTGTTTCTCCTATACATCTAATTGTTAATTTAAGGTTTTTAATCACCTACTAAAATAGTTGAATATTTACTGAAATTACTACTAAAGGAGAAGCTAAAGTAACCAGATTTTCTGCTGTTAACTTCTTAACTTACTGCTAGAATTAACTGAAATAAACTCCAAAGTAACCATATGAAACCTTCACCAATAAGAACTATCATTTATCCAACTTAACCTGCACATTTTTTGGTGAATTTATTTGACCGCGCGTTAATAAATTTATTTTATGCATTATTATGGTCAAAAAAATTTATAGTTCAAAAATAGAGTGTATTGTGAATGTAAATATAACTCACATGATTCTATAATAAGACATATATATATATATATATCAATTGCAATTTACGGTCAATCATATTTTGACAAAATTGACTAGTGTACAACTTATATTAATGCCAGTGATTTACCTCCTCATCAACATGTATTTACTTAGCTTAATGAGTTTATTAGAGTTAAACCAGCTTGATTATCTAACAGTATGATTATCCCGCGTTCTAATGGCAGGGAAGAATGGACCAAAATTCTGTCAAAAAGTTGGCATCATCCATGAAAGTGAAGTTGCGTGAGTTTTCTCCGGATATTCTTAATAATCGCACCGTTAGAATTTACAAGGTACCTGAAAAGCATCGCGTTAAAAATGAAAGAGCTTATTCGCCCAGATTAGTGTCGATAGGTTTTATTCACCGCGGTGAAATTCACCTACAAGCCATAGAAAAGTATAAGTTGAAATATCTTAAGCATTTCCTAGACACCTTTCGAGTTTCCATAGAGGATGTAGCTGAATTTGTCCTTAAAAGGAAGGAACTCGTTTGCAGTTTTTATGAGTATTCAAAAAAGCTGAAGTCGAACCCAGGCGAAGTAATTTTATTGGATGCCGTTTTCATTCTTGACCTTTTCTTGAAAAACCATTTTCTTGGAATGAGAGAAAAAGGAGACGTAGTGTTCGAGAATCCATCGGTATCTAATGATATGCTGCATGACTTGCTGCTGCTGGAAAACCAGATTCCTTTCGCCTTTCTGTTAGATTTGTATGACACATTTGTTCTCAGCAATGTAAGAAAAAGCTTAGATGATGATGCCAATTATAATCCATCTTTCTATAAGCTTGTTCACAAGTACTTCAAGGATGTGGGCAGCACAGAGAAGCTATTATTGCTGACCGATGATTTGAGACACGCAAGTCATTTTGTGGAGTTCTTGTCGATTCTACACCGTGGCCAGAAACCGAAAGAGCAAAAGAACAATGTCGAAAGTGGATTAGATTTTTCTAAATGCCCGAGTACAACTGAGCTGAAAGCTATTGGAGTGGACTTCATCAAAAGGACTAGCAAAAGTCTGTTAGATGTGCATTTTGATACTGTGAAGGGCAAGCTGGAGATTCCACCAATGGTTGTAAGTGATTCTACAGAAACCTTTTTCCATAATTTGATAGCCTTTGAACAATCTGAGTATGATATCAACCACATCACCAGCTCAGTCATCTTGTTGGGAAACCTGATAAAAACTCAAAAAGATGTGGACATCTTGATTCAGAATAATATCATTGTAAATAAATTTGGTAGCAGTGAAAAAGTTGCATTGCTTTTTAGCAGTCTATACAAAGACCTAGTGGTAGCTCAGGAGGATTTTCATTTTGTTGAGATATGTCACAAGCTGAGTTGCTACAACCGAGACAGGTTCCATCAGCTCAAGGCAAAGTATGCTATGACGCCTCTCCTACAGGCTGCAGGAATTGCTGCATTAGTAACCATCATTCTTACTTTAGTATCAACAGCCTGTTCTATACTCCAAGTTTTAGGCGTAGGCAGTTTGAAATGAATGTAATATGCATGTATCATTTGCTCATGTTTCTTTGGTTTGTATCAGTAATCATTTGATGTTGAATAACACAACTCTAAAACTATTTTTTTGTTGATTTATAAAAAACTGTTGTTTTTGTGTTGTTTATATGTTGAGGATAAAAAAGTGCTCCTTTAAAAGTTATTCTATTGTTAGTACTTGCTTCTTGTTTGATGGTTCGTTTAGGAAAAACAAGAATTTGGGGACAATGAGCTGGTCAATGACCATGCCAAGTACAAACAAACAGTTGCAACAGATGGGCTCAAATTTGTGTCAACTCTTCAAGCAGAAGTAACTGTGTGTTGGAGAGCTATCAAAACAGCAAGCAGAGTTTGTATTCACATGTTTTATATGCACAGACTCGTCTATTCTGGTGGCGGCACTCAATCGTCCGGAGTCAGCACCATGGGAGATAAAGAACTTAGTAGATGATATTCGTAATTTTATTTTCTCGTCATTTTCTGCTTTCTCAATTACCAAAGTTCAAAGGGATAGCCTATTGAATGTTCATAAGGTAGCCTATAACTTATGCCAAACTATTTGTAGTCTTTGCTGGTTTAATATTAGTGGTTATTTAAAAAAATTAAGTAATTCTCAACTGTTGTTTAACCAAAAGTAAGGAGTAAATCTCTTATGAGACAACATTTCCCATGAGGCAGGGTCTTATGAGCTGGTCTAACCCATGAGACATGGTCTATAAAATAAGTATTATATATAACAATAAGTATTATAAAATTTCTATAGAATAAGTATTATATAGCAACATTAATTTCTATAAAATTCAGGGGTTAATTTACAAATATTTTATTTTAAGTACATGTTATGTATTACTAATTTTTCATTCATTTTTCCCTTTCTGACACCTCATCATGCTACATTGCAACCTCAAGCCACATCATACCTCACATCGACGTCACCTCATCATACCTCGATACAACCTCATCATACCTCGATGTCATCTCATCAAATATCGACGCGACCTCATCATACATCAACTTCGACGACACATACCCCATTTTCGATGCCATAAACCTCAACTTCGACGACATGTACCTCATTTTCGACAACACAAATCTCAACATCAACGACACATAACTCATTTTTAACGACACATAACACATTTTCGATATATAAACCTAATTTTTGACGGTACAAACTTCATTTTGACAATATATAAACCTCGACACAAGGACGGAAACCTCAATGCCATGCCACCGTCACATCACGAATGACACATCATCACCGCCACCACGTCGCCGCCCTGCCACCACTTGTGCTGCCATGACCAATGCCACATCCGCCCACCGGACCGCCACTAATGCGCCACCGTTAGCCGAGAAAACAGATGTGGAATAACCAAACCGCACTGGCCGAGACCCACACAAATCACCGGAAATTGGAGCATCCAAGCTCCGCCTCATCGTATCGCGATCCATGCTCCACCGCGTCAAATCTGGAGAATCTGACCCCCTTAGCTTCATGACCCTGCAATCCCAGTCGGCCTCCAATTGCAATCGACCTGATCGGTTGTGTATCGAATCCAGGCCGCTATGCAATCGGAGAATCAGACCAAACTCCGTCGCGGCTCCATCGCATCTCCGTCGCGGTTGTGCCAGAAATCCGTCTTCGCGCGATTACAGATCGAACTTCGTCATCAGCGTGGGATTTTGCTCTGGTGAAGCTCCGGCGGCGTTGTGTCTAAAGCTGGATCGGGAAATTGGGGAGAATTGGGGGAGAAAGAATATGTTTTTTGTGGGGTTTTGCAATATAGTCCCTGTAGTCCTATTAAATGCTACAATTGCGCCGAAAATGAAAACATTATTATTTCACCCCAAAATTTGTAAAGAAAAGGTTTGTTTGGCTCTGGCTTCTCACCCAAGAATTAGTCATAGAACACATGTTTAATTGAGAATACAAAATATCCAAAAAGGACAAAGGATCCAATTCCAAAACTAATGGTTATACTGATACATGAATCTACATGATTAGTATACGACATCCGAATAAGATGATGTATATATCACCCACTACCAAATGTTATTGTGTCTGTTATGTCTTTCTAAAGTTTTTTTGTGTACTTATAATAATATTGTTTGAATACAAAATCGATATAGTAAATAACACACTACCGTAGTTGTTCAATGTCCTGGTCATAATCGTCAAGATGCAAAATGCAAATTGCAAAATATTATAAATCTAACACACATGTTTGAAAATTAGGTTGAAATTGATTTTTTAAATTATGTTTTGGTTGTTTTGATCAACATAGAAACAAAGAAAAGGACAAATAGGCCCTGTTTATTAGAGCTTATTTCTTGATGTACTGAATTGAACTGAACTGAACTGAATTGAACTGAACTGAATTGAACTGAACTGAACTGAAGTGAAAATTGATGTATTGAAAAATGGAATCAGCATGACTGAATTAACCTGAATTTCATCAAATTGCATTTTCACTGAACTGAACTGAACTGAATTGAACTGAACTGAATTGAATTGAACTGAACTGAACTGAACTGAACTGATCTACAGATAAGCTCTGGTAAACAGGGCCATAATGAAGAATTTTATTTTTGAAAAACATTTGAGCCGTCAAAGACGATCGGAGCTGTTCGGATTTTCTTTTACCAGAAAAAGACGTCGGAACCGCCATTGGGGTCCACCAGAAACCATTCAGAGAAGATGTTTCCAACTTAATTATACAAAGGAAAAAAAAAAAAAAACTCCGGCCACGCACCAAGCCATGGCGGACAGTTTCGTTGAGAGGATGAGATATTTGCTGAGTGAAATGTCGGTTGTGGGGGAAGGTTCCAGTCTGGAGAATTCGACGATACAGAAGCTGGCAGTTATCCTTGACAAGTTCCAAGCAACTCTGGGAAATCAGTTGCATGATGATGCGATCCGAAAGCTGGAAGACAAATCAGAAGCGCTGTCATGGATGAAGCAGCTTGAAGAGGTAACTTACAAAATGGAAGATGCGGTGGGCAAATGGAGGGTCAATTCTGCGGAACTAGACGAGCGTTTCGTTCGAGTGCGCTCTAAAGGGCGGTTAGCACTAGCGGCGCAGTGCTTTTTCCCGGCTTTTAGGTGGGCTTTTGCGAGCTTAGACGCATCAGAGGGACTCACTGTGATTGCTTCTGCAATGGAGACTCACGTTGAGGCGCATTTGTTGAAGGGCAAGAAGTTGATGGATAAAATTGCAAAATTGAAGAGTTCCAGTACTCAAGATCTTGATCCCAGGCTGGTGCCCTCCGTTCGAGAAGATGCGAGGATATCTGTGCTTAAGCACTTGCTGTCTCCTGATCCTGGAAATGGAAGCACACCAGTTGTTTCCATTGTCGGGTTCGGGGGGAGTGGAAAGACCACCCTTGCTAGGTTTCTCTTCAACGATGATTCAGTCAAGGCCTATTTTCAGGTCCGGGTTTGGGTTCACGTGGAGGCCGATTTCTCTGACGACAGAAAGATGGCCATAAAGCTTCTGGATTCCTTGCTTGTTCAGTATTCAGAGGAGGCAGAACTGGAATCGCTGTTCCATCTTTTACAGGACTCTTTTTCCGGGAAGACTGTCCTTGCTGTATTCGATGATGTTTGGGATGATGGCTCCAAATCATGGGAAACATTGATCAACAAGTTGTTCGAGAGTAGCGAGGTGGGAAAGTCGAGAATCCTAGTAACAACAAGAAGTGATGTAGCTTCTGGAACAGTCCATAATCTAGCTCCATTGTTAACAGCAGATTGTCGGTTAATCTTGAAGAGTTCAGTCAATGCCGAGAGCTTGCATAGGACAGTGAAAGAGCGCCTTGTGAAAAGATGCGAGGGCTCGCCACTCGTTGCAAAGATATTGGGAAGGAAGCTGCAAACCAAATACAGTGTTGCAAGGGAAGTATTTATGGAGGAAATATGTATGGTGCGTTTTCCTAAACTCTATCGTACTTATGACAACTTACTCCCGTATATGAAAGCATGCTTACTATGCTGTGCCAATTTACCTAAAAGCTCTGTCCTGGATTCTGAAAAGATTATCACATTGTGGATGTCACAAGGCTATTTAGGTTATCACAGTGCAGCTTCTAACTGCTCTTATAAGCTTTTACCATATCTTGATGTGGAAAGAAAAGGCTTTGAATGCTTGAGTAGGTTGATTCATCATTCTTTTTTTCAAGAGATTGCATCACAGTCAATTCATAAGCTTTCATCTCACATCAGGCTGATGTGCAAGATGCCTGATGATGTTCATGATTTTGTAACATACATGATTCAGGCTCATGATAATGGTCGGCGAAGTTTCTCTCCTAAGTTTCCAGTTAATTTAAAATTCGATCGCATAACTGCGTTGATTTTATCTTCTTGTCAAGTGGAAGAAGTCCCAGGTGAGGTTGAGTTTATGAGTCGTCTCCAGTACTTGGATTTGAGTGATAACCCGCTAAAGCAACTACCACCAACAATGTGCAGATTATTCTATCTGGAATTCCTAGATGTTCATTTCTGCTATCTTCTATCCTGCCTTCCTGATAATATTGAAAAGCTGCAACAAATGAGGCACTTGAGGATGAATCATACAACAGAAGAGTTGCATTATTTGCCAGAAGGGTTTGGGAATTTGACCTTAATGCGGACTTTGTTGGGAAATATTATATGGTTTCCCTCTTTGTGTGATTAAGACGGTAATTGAGAAAAATAGAAAGTGAAGCAAGACACCAAATTTGGTTACGCGGAAAACCCAAATCGGGAAAAACCGCGGGACTATGGTAGTCCAAGTCTTCCACTATATGACTATAGTAGGGTTACAAATTCTCACCCAAGGTGGATGGATTACAAGGGATTCTTCACACTATGGTGGATACCTATCAACTAGAGAGGATGAAGACTTCTCTCTACTTCTCACTTGGAGGATATCTAGTAGGAAGGAAATGGTTTTTGGTTTGGATGATCAAACCTCTCCAAGAGCACCTTATTTATAGGTGAGTAGGCTTGCTCTAGAATTCTCTTCTCCTTCTCTCCAATTAATGCTTGGAAGCTTCTAGGAGGCTCTCTAGAATATTCTTCATGGACTAGAATCATCTCCCATCATTCTAGAACCTTCCCTTCCCTTTTGCCACTCTCTAGAATATTCTCCATGGACTAGAATCATCTCCCATCATTCTAGAACCTTCCCTTCCCTTTTGCCAAAAGAAGATTCTAGAATTAGGGAGGAATACCCAACAAATCTCCCCCTTCCGACCTAATTGGAAGGAGTATCCACACCGGCGCCTTTGCAGCAATCATCGAACTTCTTGCTCGGTAGTGCCTTGGTCATCATGTCAGACCAATTATCATCGGTGTGAACTTTTTCAAGCTGTAGTCGCTTTTCTTCCAACACGTCCCGAATCCAGTGATAACGAACATCAATATGCTTCGTTCGGGAATGGTAGGCTGAATTCTTGGCTAAGTGGATGGCACTCTGATTGTCGCAATAGAGGACATACTTCTCTTGCTTTAGCCCCAACTCAAGTAGAAAATTCTTCATCCACAGCATCTCCTTACAAGCCTCGGTGGCAGCTATGTACTCCGCCTCCGTCGTAGAAAGGGCAACACATTTTTGAAGTTTTGACTGCCAAGATACAGCTCCCCCTGCAAAAGTAGTTAGATAACCCGACGTTGATTTTCGAGTTTCCAAGTCTCCGGCCATATCAGCATCTGTGTATCCCTCCAACACAGGTTTGTCTGCTCCAAAGCGCAAGCACCTTTTGGTTGTTCCTCTGAGATATCGAAGTATCCACTTCACAGCAGCCCAATGCTCCTTCCCAGGATTTGACAAGTGCCTGCTCACAACTCCAACTGCATGTGCAATATCTGGCCGGGTACATATCATCGCATACATGAGGCTACCAACAGCGGAAGAATATGGAACGCCTCTCATTTCTTCATCCCTTCTCGGATTTTTCTTTCCATCGAACTTGAAATGTCCGGCAAGCGGTACGCTAACAGGTTTGGCCTGGTGCATTTTAAATCTCTCAAGGATCTTCTCAACATACCTCTCTTGAGATAGCCAAAGTAGCTTTTCGGATCGATCCCGCGTGATCCGCATCCCAAGGATCTGCTTCGCTGGCCCTAAATCTTTCATCGCAAATGAACTACTCAATGCTTTCTTAAGAGCAGCGATTTTTCTTTTATCCTGCCCGACGATCAACATATCATCAACGTAAAGCATGAGTATGAGAAAGTCTCCTTGATCGTACCTCTTCATGAAGACACAATGGTCGGTGTGAGTCTTTTTGAATCCATGATGATTCATGAAGGCTTCAAACTTCTTGTACCATTGACGGGACGCTTGCTTCAAACCATAGAGACTTCTTTTGAGACGACACACTAAGTGCTCCTTTCCCGGCTCTTTGAATCCTTCGGGTTGCTCCATATAAATCTCCTCCTCGAGGTCTCCGTGTAAGAAAGCCGTCTTAACATCGAGTTGCTCGACCTCCAAGTCCAAACTCGCAGCAAGTCCCAACACAACTCGGATTGATGACATCTTCACCACGGGAGAGAAAATCTCATCGAAGTCTATACCTTTCTTCTGGTTGCACCCTTTAACAACAATCCGGGCCTTATACCTTGGTCTGGGATTGTTTTCTTCGGACTTGATCTTGTACACCCACTTGCAATTGAGAGCTTGTTTCCCTTTTGGTAGCTCTACGAGATCATAAGTATGATTCTCGTGCAAGGATTTCATCTCCTCTTGCATAGCCTTTTCCCAATCATCTTTGTGCTCACTTGCCATAGCTTCTTCGTAGTGTTGAGGCTCCCCCTCATCGGTGAATGTCACCCACTCATCTGGTGAATACCTGGTCGAAGGTTGTCTCCCTCTTAGGGAACGTCGAGGTACCGGTACTACGGGTTCAGTTGCTTCATCCATTTCTTCACCACCTGTTTCAGACTGCTCCGTAGCTTCTCCAAGATCGCGGTTTTCAACTTCTTCAGTGTGAGCATCCTCCACTGGTTCTCTCCTTGCGTTATCTTGTACTACGGGAGATGGCATGGACTCCAAAGGCTCTCTGGTTCGCCTGGCTTGAGCTTCTCGCGACTCCTTGTAGTTACTGATGTTCTGGTCCTCGAAGAACACGACGTCGCGGCTTCTCACGATCCTCTTCTGGGCTGGATCCCACAACCGATAACCAAACTCGTCTTTTGGTGAGCCGAGATAGATGCACTCCTTTGTTTTTGAATCTAACTTCGCCCGCTCATCCTTGGGAATGTGTACGAATGCTCGACACCCAAACACCTTTAGATGGTCATATGAGACCTTTCTTCCGGACCAAACTTCCTCCGGTATCTCTCCATCCAAGGGAACTGACGGGCTCAAGTTGATGATGTCAACACCGGTCTTCACTGCTTCTCCCCAGAAACCTTTAGAGAGGTTTGCATGAGATAACATGCATCTAACTCGCTCTTCAATGGTGCGGTTCATCCTCTCCGCAACTCCATTCAACTGAGGTGTCTTCGGTGGTGTCTTCTCAAGTCGGATCCCGTACGACCTGCAATACTCTTCAAATGGGCCGCGATACTCTCCACCGTTGTCAGCTCTGACAGATTTCAATTTCTTGCCGGTCTCACGTTCCACCCGTGCATGGAACTCCTTGAACGCCTCAAGAACCTGGTCTTTAGTCTTCAACAAAGACACCCAAACCTTCCGAGAATGGTCATCAATAAAGGTTACAAAATATTGTGCACCTCCAAGGGATCTTTCGGTCATTGAGCATACATCGGTATGCACTAAGTCAAGAATACTCTCTCTTCTACGAGTGTATGTAGGTCTGAGGAAAGAGACTCTATGTTGTTTACCGGCTAAGCAATCAGTGCACGGGTCAAGTGTTGTACCTTTTATGTCAGGGAGGATATTTTTCCGTGCGAGGATTTGTAATCCCTTCTCGCTTATGTGGCCAAGCCTCTTATGCCACAACTCCATGTTCGAGGTTTCATGTGCAACATTAGCCTCTCCCTTGCAGATTTGTCCTTGCATGACATATAAGGATCCGTCCTTCTTTCCTCGACCAATCACCATGTTGCCTTGAGTGATTCTCCATTTCCCTTCTCCAAAGTGGCTTATCATTCCTGCATCGTCAAGCTTCCCTGCTGAAACGAGATTGAGCCGCATTTCAGGTACATGTCGCACATCCTTCAACTCGAGCTTGTGTCCCGTGTTAGTCTTCAAGATGATGTCGCCTTTGCCAACAATCTTGCTTGTGACTTGGTTTCCCATCTTCACAACGCCAAAATCTCCACGCTGGTAGGACGAGTAAAGCCCTTCATGTGGGGTAACATGGAAGGAGGCACCGGAATCACCGATCCATAAATTTTCATCGTAAGCTAGATTGACATAGTCGTCAATGACGAATATATCCCCTTGCTCCACGGATGCCACCGCTGTAGTGCTCTCTTCCGCCTTCTTCTTTGGCTTGACTTGGTCAGGTTTGACCGTCTCATTCTTCTGGTCTCTCTTGAAACTGCGACATTCATCTTTCTTATGACCCGCTTTGCCACAATAGTAGCAGGTAACTCGGGAACGAGACTTTGACCGGCCTCGTGACTTGTCACGTCCACCATTTTTGAATCTTCCACGCGTCTCTGCCACATTTGCCTCCGCGTAGGTTGATGTGCTACGTTCTCTTCTCCGTGCTTCCTCGTTGATCAAGCTATCGGCTACACCGTCCATGGTAAGCTTTCCTTCCGGGGCCGAGTTGCTAAGCGTGACCACCAAAGTGTCCCAACTTTCAGGTAGCGAGCTTAGGAGCAATAAAGCTTGCAACTCATCATCGATCTTCATGTCGGTTTTCACCAATTGGTTCACTAGCCCCTTGAAGCTATTCAAGTGCTCGATCATATTTTCGCCATCCTTGTACTCCAACTTCACCAACCGCCTCATTAGGTGGGCTTTATTACGTGGTGTCTTCTTTTGAATCATAGATTCAAGTTTCGTCCATAGCTCAAAGGCATTGGTGTATGTAGACACATGCTCAAATAAACTTTTATCAATGTACTTACGGATCATGGCGACCGCCTTCCTATTTAGGATCTCCCACTCTTTTTCTTCCTTGTCCTCCGGCATGGTCTCCTCCATGATTGGCTCGTACAAATCTTTGCAATACAAGTGGTCCTCCATCATGGGCTTCCAGTATGCATAGTTCTCCGCCGTGAGCTTGAACATATCTCCCGCATCCATCTTGAATCCCACAAGAATATGTCGCCGATGAACCTGGGCGCTCTGATACCACTGTTGGGAAATATTATATGGTTTCCCTCTTTGTGTGATTAAGACGGTAATTGAGAAAAATAGAAAGTGAAGCAAGACACCAAATTTGGTTACGCGGAAAACCCAAATCGGGAAAAACCGCGGGACTATGGTAGTCCAAGTCTTCCACTATATGACTATAGTAGGGTTACAAATTCTCACCCAAGGTGGATGGATTACAAGGGATTCTTCACACTATGGTGGATACCTATCAACTAGAGAGGATGAAGACTTCTCTCTACTTCTCACTTGGAGGATATCTAGTAGGAAGGAAATGGTTTTTGGTTTGGATGATCAAACCTCTCCAAGAACACCTTATTTATAGGTGAGTAGGCTTGCTCTAGAATTCTCTTCTCCTTCTCTCCAATTAATGCTTGGAAGCTTCTAGGAGGCTCTCTAGAATATTCTTCATGGACTAGAATCATCTCCCATCATTCTAGAACCTTCCCTTCCCTTTTGCCAAAAGAAGATTCTAGAATTAGGGAGGAATACCCAACAAGTTTATGAGTCGTCTCCAGTACTTGGATTTGAGTGATAACCCGCTAAAGCAACTACCACCAACAATGTGCAGATTATTCTATCTGGAATTCCTAGATGTTCATTTCTGCTATCTTCTATCCTGCCTTCCTGATAATATTGAAAAGCTGCAACAAATGAGGCACTTGAGGATGAATCATACAACAGAAGAGTTGCATTATTTGCCAGAAGGGTTTGGGAATTTGACCTTAATGCGGACTTTGGATGTCTTCAGGGTTGGTGGAAAGTACAAGGATGCTGCTAGTATGTTATTGTTGATGCTACTTTCTGGTCTTGTAGACATATGCATTGTTGTTCATGGAGAGGTAAATCTTCCTGATGCATGTTTGGATATCAAGTTATTTTTGGTAAACTTGGAGCTAAGTTTCGTAGGGGAAGGGCGCGATCAAAAAATTGCAGCATCTATTGAGGATATGGAACCACCTCCGAACTTAGAAATGTTGAAGTTTGAGCATTATCCGCGACTCAAACTACCGAGGTGGATTCTGTTTGATTCTCTTATCGAGAATTTGAAAAGGTTGAGTATAAAATCAGCTGCAAACATCTGTTCCTTGCCAGCCTTATGGAAATTGTCAAGTCTTGAATTTCTTTGGCTGTATGATATTCCAAATCTGAAGCACTTAGGCTGTGAATTCTTCGGGCTTACCAGCACGTCGCAGCAGTACGATTCTCCAGGGTCAAGCAGTCAGTACATGAGTTACAGTGATGAGGAGACTACATCTGAAGATGCCATGCAGGATGCTGAAAGAGATTTCATCGAGGAATTAATGAATGATCACAGTGAAGAAATTACTGTTGAAGATTCGTTTCAGGATGCTGAAAGAGAAGAAGCAACAACATTTTGCAGTTTAAAGACATTGAGAATTGAATATTTGGATAATTGGAAGACATGGGAAGATGCAAATTATGAAGATGATGAATTCAACATCAAAGTGATGCCATGCTTGGAGGAGCTATTCGTTGCTCACTGCCCCAAACTTCAAGGATGGCCGCTTTACATCCTTAGAGATACACCATGGTATAAGGATTCTTACCCGATGGAGGCCAAGAACACGGTATGTATCACATCTTACATGCAGATCTTATCTTACATTTTGCTATTAGCAATTCAAATGAAACAAAGCTGTTTAATTATCATTTTTAAAAAATTTGATTGTATTCTTTGTTTTCGTGCTATTTAAGGGTGAAGAAGAGCATGATACTGATGATAGGAATGTGAAGCTGCCATCACCGGAGTATTCTTCTTCAGCAACCCCAGCTGATGACAAAAATAAGGTATTGCACTTTCTAAATCGAAAAGCTGAACAGTTGTTTGTAAACAGTTGTTTCATCAAAAATAAATCGAAAACATTGTTTCTAAACAGTTGCAGGGGACTAATGTGGCATCAAAAGCTGCGTACATAAACTTGAGGAAGTTTGTGCGCGATGCTTACATGGCTAAGGCTCCAGCACAACATTTGAAGGTCTCAATCCCAGAAGGTGTTCTGGGGATGAAAGCGGAAACATCGTATCTCCAGCTTGACTATCTACATGACTGGTTCGAAAAAGATCGCTCAATATTTTCCGAGCAAATGTGTGTATGGAGCAAGTAAGTAAACCATCTTTACATTTATAAATCATCCCAAATTAAACCTTTCGTTTATATAAAACTGTTGAAATGTTTAACTTTTTCTTTCGCTTTTGCAGGCATATTTATGAACTCATGACACCTTCCGACAAGGAGCGAGTACAGATGGCTAGCTATGCTCTAACTAGTACAGTTGGTAGACAAGAGCATTCTAGTAGGAGAGCTGAGAATCTTGTGGACTTCATGATGGAAAATAAAGCAAAGATATACCTTGTTCCGTTTCTTAGACCGTAAGGCTTTCTGCTCCTTTTCAAATTAGCTGCACACTTCATTTCAACTTATTTCCATTAAGGTTGATTTTGATCTAAAAGCTTGTTAAATTTTCTTACCATTCTTCAATTTGCTTAATTTTGGTTTAGTTCTTCTCTGAAAGCAAAATGAACTGACCTGAGTTTTTTGCCCTTCCCTTCTTCTCATGCTAACATTACTCATCACTTCTTGTTTCCTTCCTTTCAGTGGACACTGGGAATTGCTTGCAATCGTACCGGAAAATGAAACAGTTTACCGGTTCGATTCTCTGCAGGAAAACATCAGTCCAGAACTGACCAGATTTTTAAATATGTAATCATTTGAAATATATTTACTATCTTTTAAAAGACTTTGAATTCAACGTAACCGTATTCATGAAGTATCCTATTTGCTGAAGGGTTGGGAGAAAGTATGCCACCAGAGGCCTGAACTCTGCAGTAGCACACAATAGTTGGAAGGTTGTGGACATTAAGGTAAGTTTTCTGTCTTAAAGCTGCAGTTTTTTTGTTTTGTAGCATCAATAACTAATGTTAATGGGTGTTATTAATTTTAGCACAAAATACAAGTCGATTATTGGGAGTGTGGCTACTATGTTATGATCTGGATGGATAAAATAGCCCGTGAAATTCAGGACTTGAATTTAGAAACAGTAAGTTGAATGTCTAAGTATAAGTGTAGTCCATTTATCAGTGAAACTGTAATGTTTATGGAATGTATGTTTCTATTGTAGCACTTTCCGGTGGATATAAGTTCATATGAACCGGGCAAGCTCACGGAGGTAGACTGGAAATGGTGCGCACATGTTATGCCCAAATTTGTGGCATAACGCATTAGTTAGCAGCGGAAATGCAGGCATGGCAATTTGTACGCCTGAATTTCATGAATTTGCACTTTACATTGAGTTGGTATTACTGAATTTCATGAAGATTTCATACCATCTATAGAATATTGTATGAATGGTGAATTTGGCAGAAACGAGGGGAAAGAAGAAGATACAGAGAGATTGGGGAAGAAACGCAATTGTCATGAATTAATTCTACTTTACCAAATCTCCTATATCTAAACCACCAGCACGCCACCCGTTGTCAACGGTCAACACACTTTGCCTCCATGCTACGTAAAGACCAATTTTCCCTTCTGTCTAGGAATAAGATATTGTGACAAACTCAACTGATATGCACACAACATCACAAAGATCAACTGATGAGCACCAAATATCAAAACCTCCAACTCCAAACATCAATACCTGCAACACTGAAATTTCAACACAAACAACCATATTCGTTAAGAACGAATTAGAATTAAACATTTTAAAAATTAACAATAAAACTTAATTAAACTAATATTTAAAGTCAAAATATAACCGAAATCAAAATGAGAACCGGACTACTATTAATTTACGTGTCTTACCCCATAATTTCACCCTTTTTTTAATCATCTAGTACATTTATAATTCAATTAGATGAGATTGAACCACATTAAAAAAAGATAGAAAGGTAGAAATATTTGTAGCGATTTTAATATTTGTAGAAGTGGATGATGTAGAATAGATTGGTAATTAAATGGAAAAATTTAAAAACTTTTTTTTTGAACAATCAAGCCTTATAACCACCTTAATAAAATTGTAAGTATTAATTGATTCAGGGTACGACATCATCGACTATATAAAAAACAGACTCGAAGGTGAATTTCCTAACACGGTCTTTTGTTTCAACATTCAAGGCCGGTCCAACCGATGGTTATATGACAATATCCCGGCCAATATATCCTTCGTGCTGAGACAGATCAAAGATCAAAGATCACGAACATGCAAAACGAACTCGAACTCGAACACAGGCATGTTCGATCTCGTTTATGGAATTATTATAGCAGGTTGGTCTAGTAATTAGGGGGCGGCTGTTCGGTCGCCTATGATACTAGACTTGTTTACAGCCCTAGTTTGAAGTGCGCGCAAGCAGGGAACTTCTATTTGCAGGACCAAATTACTACTGCAGGACCATATTTCACTTGATCAGACGCATTTTCCCCCAATTAGTTTTGCCCGATTCAAATGTACATTTGACGCACTAAGATATCAGATATTGCATTTTGAATTGGGCAAAACCAATTGGGAAAAAATACGTCTGATCAAGTTTCATATGGTCCTGCAGTAGTAATTTGGTCCTGCAAATAGTAACCCCCTACAATTATTACCATATATGTAAAATTATATGTCCTCTCACAATTTGTTTCCAATTGAGAATGTTTTTTTTGTGGCTAAATATATATCCTAACTAACTGGTCAGTTTTACTTAACCTTCAGTAAAATTAAGGAAACAACACAGAAGAAAACTGAAGCTAAAACCGCTGGGATGAGCTGGGAAAGTAAGGCGGTTGAATATAGCCGTTTAATCTCCAACGGTCAAGTCAAGGCCGGTTCTATACCGGTTCTGTGTGAACCGCTCTTAACCCGTCCGGTCGAACCAGCAACTCCAAATCCATGTTATAACATCAGAACCATCTGATGAAATGATCAGTAATCTTGTAAAGTTCAAACTTCATATATATATGCTCATGTTTAAATTATTTTCTTCGTGATGTTTGATGAAAAATAAACGTAGTGCACCGTGCACTATGTGTGTGTGATTGTATAATATATATATAAACCATAATTTTATTTTAGAATATATATAAGAAATTGATGCGTTTATCTGTACTTCCTCTATATATCTTACTTTGACTTCACTCCGCTACCCACCTTCAAACAGCCTAGTTGTCCTATGAGCGGATTCATCCCCAGATGGAGCAAGGGAAAACCTAAACCTTACTCATTTCCTTCTATTGGAACTGGCAACATATCTCTAGATCCGATACAACTAGAAGTAAGTCGATTCCGTCTAAGAATGGTTTCAGTCCGAACCTTTTTTGTCGAGTGAAACTCCGCTTCTTAAGAGTTTATTTGGACAAAATCACTCTCTTACTCACTGGGTTTGGCGTATCCAAAGTAGCGCCAGCAGCAAACGTAGGTAAGTGCGTTCATTAGCGCGTTATGTCCACGGACGGCAGCGAGTAGATGCAGCACGACGGATAGAGGGGCAACATCGATCGATTGATTTGGGCGATCAGGGACATCCACGACGGCTGAATCGGCACGATCTGGATGGCGACATTCGAAAGGATCGTTGGCAAACGTGCCCGCCTGTTGATGCCGTGATTGGGTACAGATCGACTACGCCGGCGATGCCTGCCTGAATGCTTCCGCATGGGTTGCGGGCGGTGGTGGACGACATTACCAGCGGCTCGGTTCTGGTGGCGGAAACCAGTCGGTGCCGATCAGTCTGGTGGCCCGGCGGACATGGTGTTCCGCTTCGAGATCTGTCTGTATAAGCAGAAGTGGGAGGTAAAGATTGCTCAACGGCGGCAACTAGAGTTGGGTTGGGGATTGAGAGGATGCTATAGATTTATAATTAGCAGAGCTAAAAGAGATCATGTGTCTTCTTCTTCTAGGATCAACATGTGAGTTCACTGAAACTTGTAAATTCATCTATGGTATATATATACAAGTGTGTAAACTTGTTCTAGCTGAGTTTACAAAAACTCAAATCCATTTGCAATCGACACAGTCAGCACTAGGGATGGCACCCGACGGGTATTTGGTGGATACCCGTCCGCCAACCGCCCAATGGGGCGGGTATGGATATGAGTTTTTTATACCCGCCATGGGTATGGATGTTGGATTCAAACCCGCCATGGGTAAATGGGTGGGTATGGATATTGATTTTATACCCGTCCCATACCCGCCCGCCCCACCCGCCCGATACCCGCCCGTATAATACTTGTATAATATCCGTTATATATAATATTAATAGTATTACTTGTATTTATATTAATAATATTATTAATTTTAGCATTTTATTAAGCATGTTTGGTCTATTTTGAAACATAAAAGAATTTTATAAGTTAATGATTAGCATATTATAAATTATTTTGTTCTATTAATATAATATATTTGAATTATTAGTGCTTTTATTTAAATTTTTATGATAATTAATAGATTTTAGGTTAATTTTTTATAAATATGGATTAATAAGTCGGATGGGGAATGTGGGTATAACATGGGCATGGATATCCACGGATACCCAGATGGGATGGATATCCAGCTAGATGGGCATGGATATTAAATTTGTACCCGTCATGGGTAAATGGGCAGGGATGGATAGTAAAATTTTAGATGGGGATGGGCATGGATAGTCTACTATCCACGCCCAGTTCGCCCAATGCCATCCCTAGTCAGCACCATCTCAAATTCACTTCATTCAATTGTTTCAACAGAGTAAAACAGAAACTGAAATGCAACTAACATCACAAGTTCAGGCATATGATCTGACATGCCCGATTTGGTTCGATTTCTTAAAACTCCGCTGCTTCGTTATGCTAGAAATTCAGGCAAAACATGTGCATACCATTTCCAATCAATCTCCCTGAAATAAGATTGTAATAACTTAGACACCAGAGAGCACTGCAAAATAAGTCTGGGTTATAGTGAGACAGAGCACTGTAGCTGCGGCAATAGCAGAGATGAGAGACCATGGACTCTCGAAATATTTCTCCTGACAATGTCGCACCTCTACGGAAACTCTAGGTTTGACCGCTAGTATCATACGCCACCATTCCCGGCTGAACTCGTCCAGCTTCCGACATTCTTCCCGGAAAAGAAACTCATTTCGAAGCGGTGTAAACTCCCTGTACATGTTGTTGAAAAGATCCGCCACTTGATAACTGCTGTTTAGCTCGTTTCTGATGATGTTATGTTTGACGAGAAGATCGACATCCCTGAAATTGTCAATCAGATTGTCGAAAAACAAAAGAATGCTGCTAACGTAGTTGGAATGTAATCCCAGCTGTTCGAAAACCATCAGATTCCTGAGAAAAGTTTCTGTTGAATCGTTTATGGTGAACTGTTGGATATTCAACACTCCATTCTCATCGTTAAAATCAACACCCAGGGGATCACTGTCAGTAATTTCCTTAAAATTGACACCTGTAGCTCCCAGCTCAGTTGCGGTTGGACAATATTACTTCCGATGGTTTTTTGCCTTTAGTTGCCTTTAGCGAACACGGAAGTCACAAAGTTATGTTCATAGCAACCACATGCAAGTTTCTGTTCAGCCTCGGCGAACTCAACCAACGCAGATAAAGAAACTGATGGAAATTTGTCTAGGAAATCATTAAAATATTTTAATTTGTGTTCTTCCATAGCTTGAAGATGGATTTCACCGTGATGTACCAAACCGATTGAGACTACTCTCGGCATATAACCTTCTTGATTCTTTCTGCGGTATTTTTCAGGTACTTTGTAAATGCAAACTGTACCATAATTCAATGTATCTGAAGAAGTTTTAGATAACTTATCTTGGATTGATGTCAAACAATCATCGCCATTTCCTCTTAATGGAAGAGCCTGATCAGTAAGAGGATTTTTTGGAACATGATCAGCATCTGTTTCCTCGGGTGGAATATCAATAGCCACCTCAGCCATTTCCTGAATGCATATCAGTAAATTAAAACCAGAGAAACTGATGAAAAACCAGTAATTAAATCATATCAACCCTCAAACAGTTAAAACATGAAGCTGATAAAACCAGGAACTAAAAGAACTACTATTACAAACTAAATAACAATCATTACCAGCTTATAATTGACCGGACTCGAGAAGAGATCAGATACTTTAATACTTGGGAGAGGAGATAGTTGATTGTGAATTTGTGAGGTAAGGCCACTTCTAGGTTTATATATGGATTGAGCTTTTGCTCTATCACATAAACAAAATCATCATATTTGAGGATTCAAGGAAGAAATAGTGTTAATTAAAGTATGATTTGGGGAATCTTACATATATACTAAATCTTCTTGACCAAGTTGATGATAAAAAAACTGGACTTTAATTATATGCATGAACCAAATTTCCAACTCTACTCAAGTCTCCAGACCAGGAAATTTTATATTGTGTACAGACAATTGGACTAATGCTTAATTTGACCAAGACCAGTTCATGAAAACGATGTCATTAAATTTAGTTTAGTTGACCCCCAAATTTCTTTTTCTCAGCATTGTTAATTTCTCTACAGAAAAACTGTTATATCAATCCTTGTGATCAAGTTGTAGTGATAACTCACCAACTTATCCCATGGTTTTAAAGTAGTAGTACCTTGGCTGGAAATGGCAAGAAAATATCTGCATTTGAATATATCGGCCGCCGAAATTCCATCATGTTGCCACTAAAATACAAAACTCCATTCTGCAATGTAATTATCTTTTCCCACGTTTTGTCATGTTGCCAAACTCCTACTTCTTGTCATGTTTCCAGAAATGATTCTTGAATAGCTGAGCTGCTGCAATATTACAGAAAAAGAATTTTTAATGTGGTTCTAACTGAATTACAAATGTACTAGATGGTTTTTTTTTTGTTTTTTAAAAAGGTGAAATTATGGGGGTAAATTAATAGTAGTTAGATGGCTCTCATTTCAATTTCGAGTTAATTTGGACTTTAAAATATTTATAGTTTAATTAAGTTTTATTGTTATGTTTCAAAATATTTAATTCTAATTCGTTCATAAAAAATATGGTTTTATTTGCAGGTTTTTGATGTTTGGAGTTGGAGTTTGATGTTAAGACCTGGAGGTTTGATATTTCACGCTGGTCAGTTGAGCTATTGAGATCATGTATGCATATCTGTTGAGTTCCCTGATGATTAGGAGTTGGGCTTTCGGGTCCATTAGCCCAAGTCAAAATAAAAAATACGCAAGTCAACATTACCGTTTTATGAAATTTCTCAGTTATGGGCTTGCCCCCTAAATATTTCTGAAATTTAAGGCCCTATTTGTTTCATTATATCCATAATTTTAAAAGAATTTTTTATATTCACTAAGATTCTCTAATTTTATGAGTATTAAATTGTTGATCATTTAAAATTTGAGTAATGATAGAGAGGGAGAAAAATTATAGGAAAAAAATATATGGAATGATGTGTTATTATAAGTGCTTATTTCATATCATCCTTTCCAAAATAAATAAATCTTCTTTTTTTGAACCATTCCTTAGTTGTTGGCTGCAAAGTTGCAATCGAGGTGCACTTTATAAATTTATGAAAGTAGAAGTTGATTAATACTTATAAATTTCAAATTAGATGTCTTTGAGAACGAATTGGTCCTGAATTGTATATTTAGTTTTAGGAGTCACATTACGATAAATATGGAAGAAATATAACTAAGAGGTGTTTCTTGGTGTCCCATTTGGATATACTGTAATTTAGATAACACTTGACTGCATGATTAACATGGACTACTTTTGGTTATATTTAGTACATAATATCTGGTTTACTTGATTGATAAGCTCATTCAAAAAAAAAACAGTGCTAATGTTTTCATGTCTATCAATTTACTTACATGTAGTCCTGTGATATATGCTAAATATACCTATGCTTCCAACGACTTGTGTGTTTGTAAGTTTACTTTTTTATCTTCCTCTTTTGACATTGATGTAAAAATTGTTTGTGAGCTTCAATGAAAATGATATATTTAATAATTCAAAATGTATAATCTTCTTAGGAGAGTTTTACTGTGGTTTCTTTCTTCTTCATAAATGTAAAAAAGTTCTTACTTTTGTTCGAAGAATGTGTGGTGATGTTCTTGTGCTGTTTGAGATTCTGGCCTGTAATTCATTGTTTTAATCAAGACTCAAATTAGTTCCTTAACTACCTAGTTTAATATAAAATACCTAGCTTAATATAAAATGCTAATAAGTTCACATGTTTTCAAGTTAGGGAGAGTTTAATATTTTATTAAAGTATATACTATCTCTCAAGATACTTCTAAAAGTTAACCCAACAATCCCGACACTACTGATTACTTGATACGGGGGTGTGTCAAAGAGAGTCAGGGATCCGATTCTTGACACTTGATGCCATGTCAAGTAAAGCATGTATAATTGATTGGAAGAAGAAATATATTTAAAAAAAATAAAAAATTCTTTCAAGGTTTCTAGAAACACCCATAGATATGAAAGTGGTATTAACATCCAATACAAGAATAACTAAATTACACGTTAACCCGACTAATAGTGTATGTATTAATACAGTTTGAGTGATATAATAAAAATTGTAATACTCCAAAAACACACCTGCTTGGTACAAAAGGCCATATCCCACATTTAACCACTCAACCAATTAGGCATCAATCATTCATCATCGCAAAAATACTCTCTATCACACAAATGACTGTCTTCTTTAGTACATTTTTCTATCAGTATTTAAATGAAAATATTATTGTACGTTAAATATTGTACAATTTTATAAAATAGATCAAATTTTTATAATATTAAAATTAATATATAAATCATTGACGGTCAAACATGAAATCAATGATTTGTTAAAAGAACGAACACTTATTTGTGACGGTTAAATCATAAAGTAAAAAAACCAAATAAATAAAGCATAAAGGAAAAAAAACGATTCGGGGGTCTTTTCTTTTTCTTTTACAGATCTTTTTTTCTTTAAATTAGTTAGGCTCATCCGCACGTTGTGCGGTATATTTGATCACTTTTTAATAAGTATCTAAATATTATAATTTATATAATAAATTTAAATGATTATAGTATTTATACTGACATAGTAATATGAAATATTAGGTGAAATCAAACCAAATATTGAAAATATGATAATTTATATGTATATGGTTTACATTATTGAACGAAATGAAATTTAAAAAATTAATTAAAAACTCTAATAAATGTAATAATGAACCATTCCTCCCAAGCCTAATAGACAAAATATTCCTATTCTATTTCAAACGAACTGAAATAAAAAATGAAAAATAATAGTTTTTGTACAAACTTTCTGAAATAAATCCCAACACAAAGTCTCTATATTTATGGAATAATAATAGTTTTTGTACAAACTTTCTGAAATAGTCAACGATCTAGTCCGTAAATAAACAAAACTCTTAATAAAACCCCCTGCTCAAAAAACTCTAAATATATTTTTAGCAAAAAATTATGAATTCAAGATATATTAGCTAGCGGGTAAAGATAAAAAATGTAAATTTAGTTGAAAAAGAATAATAGGACGTAAGTTAAATAGAGTTTAAAACGGCATATTATTAATTAAGGATAATGAAGTAAAGTAAATATAGTTGGAATTGCAAGGCTATATTTCCTACAATATAAATATTTTTCTGATTCTATTTCCTATATTGCAACTTGCAAGTAAATTAATATACATATTCCTATATTAATTTATGATTCTATATTGCAAGGCTGTGATTATACCATTGAAATTGGTTGCAAACAAAACATAGAGTGCATATGAACAAAGAAAGTTTGCATTACACCATCGAAATTTAATACCATCGAAATTGGATTTTTTTTATAAACAATATGAGAGTTGTACACCATCCCAATAGCTCTAGGCACAAACAAATCCAAAACACTATGATGTCAAAATCGGTAATATGTATCAAACAGTAATGCAAATTAATGTTTACTTGCAAACATTTTCCGGTACCGCTTGTATGGTACGTACATACATCAGTACAAATAGGCTGAACAATCAAACAAAAATCACTTTGAAAATCGACGAACGGATCGCAGAGCACTTCGTCGATCGATCGATCCCGACTTCGTCACCATATCTTTGCCACGAATCAAAATTGTTCCAGATCTGTTCTAGGAACTCCGCCAGAGAGATGGTAGAGACTCAACGAATGGCGGCAGAGTTGTGCTCTGGAGAAGCAGAGACCAACCGGAGTTAATCATCGGTTCATGAGAATCATCGGAACTTGGAGATAGAAGGGCGGCAAAAATTCCAATAGAAAGTAGAAGGGCGGAGATCTGTGCCGCACAGGAGCTCTCCATCAGACCCCTCGATCTCATCGAACAGCCCCTCGTCGATCGTGATAGTTTCAGGCCAGCGTTCTGAACCCCGTCGACGTCATGTAAGAGAGATGAATATGCATGTCCATCCGGCCAGGCCGCAGAATAGCAGGCACGACCACATACCATCAATGAAATTCAGCAATCCCGACAGAGACAACTGCAAATGATGCTCAAACTCAATATAACTGAACTTAATTGAACCAAAACTTAAGTGAATTGAAAGAGTCTAACCTTGGTATCAGGGCGTTTGGCACTATACCGATATTTGACCCTGTCGTGAGTCTCGACGCTGCAATCGATGTCCACGATGACGATGATGGAGCGGTTGGTGGTGGTGAGAAGAATTGGAAAACAGGTCGGCGAGCTCCAAATCGTACACGTTGAACTTGAGATAGTTAGCCATGGCAGTGATGGGGCTTGATTTCCCGGTGCCGGGAGGACCGTACAGTAAATAGCCTCTCTTCCAAGCTTTTCCGACCTGTATGTACGTAATAATTAATCCATCCTCCTCACGAACCTGTCCAGATCGGAGATCAGATCATGCTTCATCTCCGCCTCTATGGCCAACTTGTCGAAGGTGCTCGGTCCAGGTTCACCGAACTCCAACCGTTGCCACTCCAGCTGAAGAGCTTCACCGCCTTGTCGGAATGCCTGATTATAGAGTTGAATAACCTTTAGGCTACATAGTCAATTATAGAGTTGAATATATAACATTGTACAAAATTATCAAACAACGTGGTTTATGGTATAATAATATTACAGTGAAATATGGTAAAAAGTATGTTAATTACAAACAGCCAATAATTAACATAATTTGGGTATTCATATATATCATCTGAGTTTGCATTGACAATTACAAGCTTTTCCGGATATTAATTAGCATTAATATATAACATAATTCAGGTATATCATATATGTCATCCGACCTTGCATTATCAACTACAAAATTTTCCGAATATTAGCATTAATATATTGATTATTTAAGCATAATAATATTAGCAAGTTTGCTATGTCATCATTAATTGAATTACTGATCCGACGATTGCACAATATACAAAATTACCATATAAACACCTTCATATTATTCCATATTTTTAATCTAATAGATACCATATTCAGGTTGACTGTCAATAAGAAACTACATCGTTTATTCCACACACTTTTTGAAGTGAATAACTATTCAAGTTCCCTTTAGGGATAATTTATTTTACAGCTATTGATGTTCAAGGTAAAAGCGATAAAATAATTATGCCTCCGACAATTGTCTTTTTCCTTTGTTTGAACTGAAATGAGGGATTTGTGACTTTCTTTTATATGTACGTTCATTGATTTGCTTATGTTATGTTTATGTGCTTAAATCCATTCAAGTGATCGGAGCCGGAGACATATTTAATGTTTCTTTTTTAAATGGAATATGGAGGATTATTGAGACCTCTCATATCTAATGTTTCCGATGTACTTATACTTTAAGAGACGCATATTTTACTTTTTTTAAAAGCAAATTTTTATTATATTTAAGATTACTGAAAATTGTCCAGAAGCGGAAAAAAGTTACTATACCCTACACTGATTCTGGCGGGCCTGAGTAAAACCAAAAGTAATAATTCCGATGACCGCACCTGCCAGCCTTGCGCCTTAGTAAACTTCTACAGGCATATTGTAACTGACGCGGCCATATCCCGAGCTTTAGAATGATTATGATCAAATAGCTGCCTGTTCCTTGGAACCAAATTCCATCACAGATCATAAGCGCATGTTCGCCAAATTGTCTGAGCATATTTTATTGAATACTTTCTTTGTTTAGATATATTAAGAAATGTTAAAAATGCAAATTGAATTGGAATTAATCTAAGCTACCTAGCTACCATCAATTTAAACTTGGTGTGTCAATATAATATATTCAGAGAGAGTAATTAGTGAAAAACCTATCTAGATAGTTTTTACTTAGAAAAATTACTTAAGTGTTTGTCATGTTTAGTTCTGTATGCATATCGATGTTATGACATGAAAAGTAAGTGCAGAAATGTAAAGACACAAAAATTGTTTACGCTGTTCGGTGCAAACTGCACCTACGTCAGCGGGACCACGTCCAGTCCTTAAACCTTTCACTAAGTAGTCAAGTTCAAGTACTGCATTATACAACTAGTCAACTTATTTTCTACTTCTATGGGTGAAACTGCAAGATCCCCTTGCTGCCGATCGACCTGACTAGGCTCCTCCTATCAGCTACGTCTGATGATCTCCTCCTGAGATATTATGGCCGGTGGCTTTGGTCTGGGGTCTAACCCAAAAAGGATGTGTGATGCTCAGAGTATAGTTAACCTGGTTGCAGGTAAACTTCTTGTAATTGCGTTAAACGCGTCAAGAAACTATGCAGCGGATGTGTCCTAATTTATAGTTCTGGTTGGTGAGACTCCATCACTATCTCGCTCAAGAAACTATGCATGCAGAAATATCTTTATAACAAACTCTCAAATCTTCTGCAATCTGATTCAAACTTTGGATCGTCTGGAATCTTCATTCACACGAATCCTTCTTGGAAGCAACAACTATGACTGTAAGGCTGCACCAATGATGAAGACTTTGCCGAAGTCATGACTCTCAAAAATAGACAAAGTCAAGCTTTCCTGAAACGCTGCAGCCTAACTTTCCTTTATGATGTTATAACATGCTCCATGTCATAACATGGTCTCCACAAAATTGTCAATCAAACGCTGGTGCTTACAATTAGATATCACAAATACTTGTTTACATGAGGGGAAAAGTTGTTTTGACTAAGGTATTGTAAAATAAATCAGTATAATTAAATTAAAATGCATATTAGATCAAATTATATTTTTACTGAAATGAACTAAACCAAACTAAGATATAAATAAATAAGTTTAAGAGAATAAAATCTAACTATGATATATAGTTTTATAAATATATAGTTTTACTCGATTTCATTTTAGTTCAACATGAAATAAAATTGGAAAAACTGGACTTAAATATGGAAGGAAAAGTTTCTAAATTAGTGAAAATCATATTCTGATAAATTTATAATTTTTTATTAATTTACCCATTTTTCATGATATAGTTTCACCTACAAACTCTTCGTATATACAACTTAAATGTTAGTGTACACCGTAATTAACACAAAGTTAGCCTAAACAAATTCAACACCATTTAAAATAGCGTGAAATTCAACATCATTTAATAAAAAATAAATATAAGTTGAAATTCAACAAACAAATATACAACATCATCTATGAAAATAAAATTAACATCCATTAATTTACAAGCAACATCAAAATAAAATCACGTAATTTAGGCCCTATTTGTTAGAGTCTATTTCTTGTTGAACTTAATTGAACTGGACTAGATTGGAAAGTAAATTAATGTATTGAAAAAGGATTCAGCATGAATGAATTAATCTGAATTTCATCCAATTACATTTTAGCTAATTGAACTGAACTAAAAATCAAAAAGCACCAAGTCGTCGACTCTCTCCTCCCTCCCCTAGGGTTTAGAGAGAACCTTACAATAAGGATTCCGAAAAACGGCCGATTCCCACCATAATTTGGAGCCAATCTTCCGTTGATTATCATCAGCAACACTGCAGACCTGGAATCACGATGGAGAATGACACCAAAATCGTGATAACAAGTCCCGTACGCCGTTCCGACGCGAGTCCGCCGGGGAAGGTGACAAGAGCTTTCCGAAAAGGTTTTTGAAGGCTCAGATGGCCGCCGGGATGCTCAATCCCACTGGAATACTGAGCGGCATCGAATTCCCATTCGAAAGGCGAAGAACCGGAGACCGAGCGAGCAAGAACATGAATCGACTGTTCTTCTATCAACCAAGGGAGGGGATCAGTCTTTTGGGAGATCTGAGATCTATAAAGGTTAGCAACAATTTGGGTGGGCTGCTGAACACCGTGAGCTTAATCCTCTCGGTGGTGATTCTCGGCGGTGGATGGCTGGAGAGGCACGGCAGCACCGAGTGCGAAGGTTTCTTCCAGAAGACGACGGTTGCCGTCAGCGTGTTCCTGTTGGTTTCACTCGCCGGCGTGATCGGCGAGTGCTGTGGCGTCCGGTGGCTGTACCTGGTGGTCGGCATCTCGTGGTTGTACCTGGTGGTCATGTTCCTGTTGATCATCCTGCTCATATGCTTCGGGAGCTTCGGCTTCGTCGTGACAAATAAAGGCGCAGTCGAAGCTTTGTCCGGGAAAGGGTATAAGGAGTATAGGCTTGGGAATTAACCCAATTGGTTGTAGAAGAGGGTCAATGACAGCAAGAACTGGGCTAAGATTCAGAGTTGCCTTCATGATGCTAAGATTTGCCAGACTCTCGTTGAGGTCAATTCTGCTAATCATGTTGGTAATTTGGAGGCAAAAAAGGACGTGGAAGGGCCATACACTTTGTCCCATCATGGAGTGATGGAGATATCGATCATGGAGACGAGAGTGCTGAAACTCATGCGGAGACTAGCAATGAAGCCTAGTCCCGCTATGATCTATGAGTCGATGCAGCTGGAACTATCTCGAAGGCCTAATTCCATGGAAAGATGCCCAGATGGTTAATAGGCACACTAATATTGCCTTAGTTTGTTATTTTGTTTTGGTGTTGGACTTTTATTTTAGTTTTTTATTATTGCAAATAACCGGCGAGGATCTACAGCTCGATGAGGTAGGAACTGATGCCCGACGACCTCCCGAAGGCATCTCGTGGGAGCAAGAAGATGAGGAACTTCACTGGAAGCTCTTCGTTGTAAGGAAAGTTTGTCCAAACGAGACAATACCAATGGTGACATCATCGGAGTTAGGGATTAGTACTTTTACGGGACCATGTTGGTCACCTTGGACTTCATTATGTTATTTAGCCCAATCCCTAGTGTCGCTCACAGATTCTAGCCCCTTACTAGAGGGAGCTTTACCTGCCCATGTTCAATCGCAACTGGACGATTTCCAATATATTCTGAAAGTAATAAATATTTACCTTCAAAAAAAAATTGAACTAAACTGATCTACAAAAAAATCTCTAAGAAATGGGGCCTAGTCCCACCTTTATCATGTATATCTATGTCCTATCTTCTTCTTTTTTTCAGGAGACCAGTCTATTATAATTTACCCTTTATCTGTTCTTTGTGAAACTCTTTCAACTGTCAAACAGTTGATTCCTTTTGTTTTACATTTGAAAAAAGAAATCGAATTATCTCCATATATATAAATTATACCAATACTCAGAATCCCGGTCGCACTTATTTTGAAAAAAAAAAAATTTTGAAAGTTGAGACTCGTTTTCTCCGACAACGTACCGGCCGGACATCTGCGATCTCAAGTCCCTATTACTAATTAAGGTATTATTATATGTTTCTCTAACAAATGGTTAAAAATAGTTTTGTTTATATATGTTTCCACATTCAGGAATTTAATTTATTTGGCTTTTGAAACTTTAAGGAATGGACATCTCGGGAGATGGATTTTCACCACTTTCAGAATCAATCAGACGCAAGTTACGTCTGATTCCTGATGATATATATGCTCATCTATGGCGCAGTTGGGTATCTACAAAGTACCGAAAAACACCGAAACCGGAATCAAGAAGCCTATAATATTCCTCGCTTAGTCTCAATGGGTTTGATTCACCAAGGAAAAACCCATCTCCAATCCATGGAAGAATACAAATGGGGATACCTTAACCATTTCTCCAGTCACTGCTTTACCCTCTCTCTTTACTCTTTACAGATAAGATACGAAAAAGGAAACAATGATCAATCAGTGTGTGCTTCTGATCATTATCTTTCAATGATTGCCAACAAAATTCTGAATGCCAATTTGAATGAACAAAACAAGTTTATTCTATTCTAAATAGATAATATTGGGCTACCAAGTTTATATAGTTTCCAACTCAGAGAAGATATATTCTTTCCGAATTCAGCATTGATTGAAATTTGAGACAATCTTCAACAATCTATACCTTTAATCTTACAAAACAAGAATTAACAAAAGCAACTTCATCAGCTAACTGTTTAATCATCAGTACTGTTACACACATTAATTTATTACAAAGAACACAAATAGCAAGCAAAACTCGGTCACACAGCCTTCACTGAATAAGCTGTTTGGGTTGCAGTTGTTAGACTATAAAGAAGATGAACAGATTTGGGAGCCAACCATGGCTTGCATATGAATCAATGAGATAAGGTCTTACAAGAGTTGGTTTTATAGTCTTCCTATTCTATATGTCAAATGACTATACTACCCTTTACATATATATATATTAACATCCCCCCTCAAACTTACGATGCTACAGCAATTAGCATTGAGAGTTTGTCTGATAAGAAATGAAAGCGCGCAACTGAGTGAGCCTTCGTGAACAAATCAGCAATCTGGAGAGATGATGGAACAAATGGCAGAGAGATAGTACCAAGCTGTAAATGATGGCGAGTGAAATGACAATCAATCTCAATATGCTTGGTGCGTTCATGGAAGACTGAGTTGCGGGCAATGTGAATAGCACTCTGGTTATCACAATGCAGCGGAGTA
The DNA here is from genome assembly GCA_963678965.1 of Cruciata laevipes. NCBI lineage: Eukaryota > Viridiplantae > Streptophyta > Magnoliopsida > Gentianales > Rubiaceae > Cruciata > Cruciata laevipes. The sequence continues at coordinate 22,561,005 of OY787642.1, forward strand.
GGACGATGAAGTTTGATTCCAAGATCAGCCAACACAAACGCAACCAAACAATCTCAGCAGTAGTCGAGGCCATAGCACGGTATTCCGCCTCTGTAGAAGAGCGAGAAATGACATCCTGTTTCTTACTCTTCCAAGAAATGAGAGAGTCACCAAGGAAGATGCAAAACCCAGTGGTGGACTTTCGATCATCAGGATCACCAGCCCAGTCAGCATCAGAATAAGCACGCAACTCCAAAGATGATGAAGAAGAAAAGAGTAGACTACGGTACTGAGTGCCCCGAAGGTACCTGAGAATGCGAAGGTCAGCAGCCCAATGAACTGAGGTAGGAGCAGTAACAAACTGGCTAACCACATGGACAACATGTGCAATATCCGGGCGAGTAACTGTAAGATAAACCAAACTGCCAACCAGGGTACGGTAGAGTGTGGATCCGCCAAAGGAATGCCATCTTTAGGGGAATAGTGTGCATGAGGCTCAAGAGGGGTGTCAACCGTCTTATTGTCAGTAAGACGGGAACGGTCAAAGAGATCTGCTATATACTTCGACTGAGACAAAATATATCCTTTAGGAGAAGATGCTACCTCTATACCCAAGAAGTAACGGAGCTCGCCCAAGTCTTTCATAGCAAAACAATGAGCCAAATCGCGCTTCAAGGACTCAATCCCCTCACAATCATCACCAGTAATAATCATATCATCCACATAAAGAGAGAGGAGAATACGACCCTTACTTGTATGCTTAAGGAACAAAGCAGAATCATGAGAGCTTGGGTGAAAACCAATGGAGGTGACCACAGTGGAAAACTTCTCAAACCACGCTCTAGGGGCCTGCTTGAGACCATAAAGAGATCTCCGAAACCTACAAACATGCCCAGGCGCATGCTCCACCCCGGGAGGAGGCGCCATATAAACTTCCTCATGAAGATCACCATACAAGAATGCATTCTTAACATCCATCTGAAAAATCTTCCACTGATATACAGAGGCAACTGCAATGACAGTACGAATGGTGGTCATCTTGGCCACAGGTGCAAATGTCTCATCATAATCCATGCCATACTCTTGTGAATAACCCTTCGCAACAAGACGAGCCTTATATCGCTCAACTGATCCATCAAACTTGGTCTTAATCTTATAGACCCAACGAGAACCAATAGTGTGTTTTCCCAAAGGCAACGGTACCAAATCCCAAGTGTGAGTCTGATGTAGAGCAGTGAGTTCCTCAGCCATGGCTGCCTGCCAAAGAGGATCACAAACTGCCTCTCTATAGGATGTGGGCTCAGACAAAGAGTGAATAGATACGAGAAAAGAAGCAAAAGAAGGAGAGTATGAGGAGTAAGCAAAATCAGGCATCTGAGTGGACTTACGAATACGAGTGGACCTACGAAGAGGAACAATCGTAGTCTCAGGAGGTGATGGGACAGGTGGAGGAGGCACTGGTAGAGGAGAAGGTGGAGGAGTGTCGGTCTTCGGAGCCAAAGTATCAGTATCCGGTAGTGGAACATCACCGGTGGGAACATCAAAAGGATCAATACAAACAAGATCTGACTGAGTAAGACTATGTGGACTAGCCGGAATAGAAAAGAAGGAAATATGCTCCAAAAACACAACATGACGAGAGACATATAACTTCTCACTGACCGGATCAAAACACCGATATCCCTTCTGACCACTACCATACCCAAGAAAACACACAACGCAGATTTTGGAGACAATTTGGAACGCTCAACATGGGGTTTAAGGACAAAGCAAGTGCAACCGAACACACGTAACAAGGAATAATCAGGTGCGTGTCCAAACAATTTTTCAAAGGGTGACAAACCTGAATTATGAGATGTTGGAATACGATTAATGACATAAACAACCGTGTGAATGGCTTCCCCCCAAAACTCTCTAGGAACATCGGCTGACAACAAGAATGAGTGAGCTGTCTCAACAAGGTGACGATGTTTCCTTTCGGCAACACCGTTCTGCTGAGGAGTATCAGTACAAGAAGTCTGACGAATAGTGCCATCAGATGAAAGAAGCTGGCAAAAAGCATTAGAAGTGTATTCACCCCCCAAATCACATCTAAAACACTTAATGACAGCAGAATGTTGAGTTCTAACAAGGGCTCGAAAATCACGATAAACCTCCAAGAAATCAGATATATGTTTCATAAGATAAACCCAAGTATAACGAGTGAAGTCGTCAACAAAAGAAACATAATATCTAGAACCCCCTTTCGTAGATACGGGAGAGGGTCCCCACACATCAGAGTGCACAAGATCAAAAGGAGCAAATGATGATGAAATACTGTTCTGAAAAGGTAGAGCTGAAAATTTTGCAAGTTTACAACCACTACAATCAGAAATGTCATGAGAGTTCAATGGTCCTAAAGCTCCCGTAGAGGTTAGAAACCTTAAGCGATGAGCAAAAACATGACCCAAACGAGAGTGCCACAAATAAAATGGTGAAGATGAACTACTCAAACAAAATGAGGACAAGTCCACACTGGAAGCAACAATATCTGATACTTTGAGCTCGTCCAACACATAAAGTCTCCCCTGCCTATGGCCTGTCCCAATCACCACCTGAGAACGACGATCCTGAATAACACAAGAGGAATCCGAAAACCAAACATTTAGACCAGAATCACACAATTGACCAACAGAGCACAAACTCAGAGTAAGGCTAGATATATAATAAACACGATCAAGAGACATAGATGATGTGATAACAGGACCAACACCCTCCAATGGCATAGAAGTGCCATCAGCAGTCATGATGAGATGAGATAAATGGGGTGATAAAGAAGCAAAGGACTCAAGATTGGGAGACATATGGTGCGTAGCACCGGAATCTATCACCCAAGTATGTGAGACAGAGGATGATGGCAAACCTGAGGAGGAGGAAGGAGTGGAAGGATAGGAAGTGGCAGCCATGGCATGAGGATGTGACTGTGAGGCAATGTACTCCTGAATCTTCTCCATCAAATCAACATCCACAGAAGGAGCAGCAGCTAGGGCCTTAGGAAACTGAGGTGGACGAGGCACCCAAGGAGCCTGGGGCCGAGCAAATGGCACAGCCGGAGGGCGGGGTGCCCATGGAACAGGTGGCCGATAAGGAGGTCGCTGTGGTGCAGCACCCTTCTAGAGCAACAATGGACATTGGGACTTCCAATGACCATTCTGTTTACAAAATGCACACTCATCTGAAGAAACCCGTGGACCATGGGGCTTGCTACAGACACCTCGGACAGCAAAAACAGATGGTGGCTGAATGAGAGGAGGCTCAGGTGCAACCGTAGACTTGAGACGAATCTCCTCGGCTTGCAACTCATTCACCACGGAGTCAATAGAAGGAAGGGGATTACGATGAAGAATAGCCCCACGTAGCAGCTCAAAGTCATGGCGAAGAGCCATCAGAAACTGAACCAAACGCTGCTCTTCACGCCTCGCGATATAAGGTGCAAATACTCGCAATTCCGCGGACTCAGTGAGTGCCAAATCATCCCACAAAGAAGTCATGGAAGTATAGAAATCCTGAATGCTCAACCCATTCTGCCTAAGTGCACGAATATCAGTCTCCAATTGGTACTGCTTTGCAAAGTTGGACTGTGATAAAGCTTCTCCAAATGCTCTCAGGCCTCCTTTGCAGTCTCATACTTGGCCAACTGAGCACCAATAGAGTGAGCAACCGAATTATTAATCCAAGTAAGAATCTTTGCATTCTCAGATTCCCAAGTCTCCAACAAATCTTCATAATCATCAACTCCTAAAATGGGTTGCCTCTTCGTGCCAGAGATATACCCCCACATATATTTGCCACGCAAAAAGTTCCTCATCACAGAGCACCAATGAGAGTAATTCTTACCATCCAATTGTACACTAATCGACTGAAGGGAATCATCCCTACCACCCACCATGATTATAAGTCTAGAAATTCAAAAGCACAAGGAACACAACCAAACTTGGAGGTACAAATCCGAGATCAACAAACTGGCCAAAAGTAATCCAATCACCAAAACGACAACAAACACAAGCACGAGAGCGGAAACTCAGCAATCACAAACTATCCCAACAACAAACTCCAATTTGAAAAAAAAACCCCAAATCACAAGCAAACCCTAATGTGCATACCAATAACACAAGCAAACAACCCCAATTCAAACGAAATCGAAGCAACCCAATACCAACAATCCAAAAAACAACTGATAGATCCGAAAAATACCTATCCGATGAACAGTAATCGATCAGCGTTGTTGGGTATGTGATTTTCCAAGGATCAAAACCAATGCTCTTGATACCATGTTAGACTATAAAGAAGATGAACAGATTTGGGAGCCAACCATGGCTTGCATATGAATCAATGAGATAAGGTCTTACAAGAGTTGGTTTTATAGTCTTCCTATTCTATATGTCAAATGAATATACTACCCTTTACATATATATATTAACAGCAGTAAGGCCGAGAATGATAACTGCAGCGATGAGAGAGATGATAGACCACGGACTACTGAAATAATCACGCTTTAACATTGCAAACCACCTGGTTAATGCAGCTAGGATCGTATGCCACCAGTTTCGGCTATAATCGTTCAGCAGACGACATTCTTTGACGAAATGGAACTCCTTTGGATCAGGTAAGAACTCTTTGTAGAGACTGTTGAAGAGATCTGCCACTTTCTGATTGCTACCAAGCTCGTTCGTTATGATGTCGCGGTCAATGAGAAGATCAACATCTTTGGCAGTGTCAATCAGGTTATCCAAGAATATAACACTGCTGGTTGTATATTTGGAATTGTACCCTGACTGTTCAATGAAAATGATATACTTAATAATTCAGAATGTATAATCTTCTTAGGAGAGTTTTACTGTGGTTTCTTTTTTCTTCATAAATGTAAAAAGCTCTTACTTTTGTTCGAATAATGTGTGGTGATGTTCTTGTGCTGTTTGAGATTCTGGCCTATAATTCATTGTTTTAATCAAGACTCAAATTAGTTCCTTAACTACCTAGTTTAATATAAAATACCTAGCTTAATATAAAATGCTAATAAGTTCACACGTTTTCAATTTAGGGAAAGCTTAATATTTTATTAAAGTATATACTATCTCTCAAGATACTTCTAAAATCTAACCCAACAATCCCGACACTATTGATTACTTTGATACGGGGGTGTGCCTAAGGAACAAAGAGAGTCAGGGATCCGATTCTTGACACTTGATGCCATGCCAAGTAAAGCATGTATAGTTGATTGGAAGAAGAAATGTGTTTTTCTAAAAAAAATTCTTTCAAGGTTTCTAGAAACACCCATAGATATGAAAGTGGTATTAACATCCAATACAAGAATAACTAAATTACACGTTAACCCGACTAATAGTGTATGTATTAATATAGTTTGAGTGATATAATAAAAATGGTAATACTGGAAAAACACATCTGCTTGGTACAAAAGGCCATATCTCACATTTAACCACTCAACCAATTAGGCATCAATCATTCATCATCGCAAAAATACTCTCTATCACACAAATGACTGTCTTCCAACACAGAAAAAAAGGTCATCAATGGCGGAAAGTTTTGTTGAGTGGATGAGATATTTGCTGAGTCAACTGTCGGAGAAGGAGGAAGAAATGGACATGTACAGTGCGATGATAGAGAGGGTGGCAGCTATCCTGGATGAATTCGAATCAACCCTGGGAGATGAGCTGCACAGGATTAGGATGCTGGAAGACAAATCAGAAGCGTTGTCATGGATGGAGGAGGTTGAAGAGGTAGCTTACAAAATGGAAGAAGCGGTGGAGAAATGGAGGGTCAGTTCTTCGGGGCGATTTGCACTATTGGCGAAGTGTTTCCTTCCAGATCACGCATCGAGGGGACCGATCGTGATTGCTTCTGCCATGGAAAGTCACGTTGAAACGCTGCTGTTAAAGGGAATGAATCTGGTGGCTCAAACCAAATTGAAGAATAATCCTGATCATCTTGATCGGGTAGTATTCATGTCCTCTGTTCGAGGAGATGATAAGATGTCTTTGCTTGAGCACTTACTGTCCCCTGATCCTGAAAATGGACGAGTAGTTTCCATTGTCGGGTTCGGGGGGAGTGGAAAGACCACCCTGGCTAGGTCTCTCTTCAACCATGCTTCAGTCAAGGCCTATTTTCAGGTCCGGGTTTGGGTTCACGTGGAGGCCGATATCTCTGACGACAGAAAGATGGCCATAAAGCTTCTGAATTCCTTGCGAGTTCCTGTTTCGGAGGATGAGTTACAGCAGTCAGAATCAGTACTCTTGATCCAGACTTTGTGTGACTCTTTTTCTGGGAAGACTGTCCTTGCTGTATTCGATGATGTTTGGGCTGGCTCCAAATCATGGGAGCCATTCATCAACAAGTTGTTCGAGAATAGTAAGGCCGGGAGTAAAATCTTGGTGACAACGAGAGCATGTGATGCTGCTGGCATCGTCCATACTCTAGGTCCATTGTCACTGCAAGAATGTAGATTGATTGTGAATACTATAACCGACAATAGTTTCTTAGGCAGTTTTATTGAGAAACTGCTAGCGGAAAAATGCGAGGGCTCGCCTCTGGTTGCAAAGATATTGGGAATCAAACTGCGATCTGCTTCTACGGGCCTGCATCGCAAAGATAGGACATGGTTGCGAAGAATATTTATGGACGTGACCGACATATATACGGAGGAAGTATGTATGGTGCGTTTTCCTCACTTGTATGACACTTATGAAAAGTTACTCCCTGCTCATATGAAAGCATGCTTATTATTTTGTGCCAATTTTCCTAAAAGCACTGTCCTACATTCTGAAAAGATTATCACACTGTGGATGTCCCAAGGCTATTTAGGTTATCATACTGCAGGACTAGGCTATTTTAAGCTTTCCCCATATCCTGATCTTGAAAGGAAGGGCATTGCATGCTTGAGTAGATTGATTCATCATTCCTTTTTACGACGGATTGATGGATCACAGTCTATTCATAAAACTTCATCTGATATAAGTCTAATGTGCGAGTTGCCTGATGATGTTCATGATTTCATAACATACATGGCTAGGGCTCATGGTATCGGTTGGCGAAGCTTTATTAGTTCTCCCGAGATTCCAGTGGATCCAGGTTTATTACGACAAAAAAAGTGCATTACTGCTTTGATTTTATCTTCTTGTCAACTGGAACAACTCCCAGATGAAGTTAGGCTTCTGAGTCGTCTGCAATACTTGGATTTGAGTGATAACCCGCTAAAGCAATTACCACCAACAATATGTAAATTATATTACCTGGAATTCCTAGATGTTCATTTCTGCTATCTTCTATCCTGCCTTCCTGAAAAGATTGAAATGCTGAAACAAATGAGGCACTTGAGGATGAAACATACAACAGAGGAGTTGCATGATTTGCCATCAGGATTTGACAAATTGACCTTAATGCGGACTATAGATGTCTTCAGAGTTGGTGGAAAGTACAAGGATGCTATTAACAAGTTGAGAAATCTTAACCATCTTGTAGACATATGCATTTCTGTTCATGGGGAGGTACATCTTCCTGCTGCGAAATTGGATTGCAAAGATGATATGGTAAACTTGGAGCTGATTTTCGTAGGGGAAGGCCGTGATCCCGAAATAGCATCATCCTCAATTGACGTGTTAAAACTACCTCCAAACTTAGAAATGCTCAAGTTCGAGCATTATCCAGGACTCAAATTACCAAGATGGATTCTAGCTGAGTCTATCATCAACAAGTTGAAAAGACTGAGTTTGAGATCAGCTGCAAATCTTAGTTCCTTGCCTGCCTTGTGGAAATTGTCGAGTCTTGAATTTCTTTGGCTTTATGACATTCCAAATCTCAAGCATTTAGGATGTGAATTCTTTGGACTTCCCAGCAAATCGCAGCAGCAACGTTCCCTAGAGGCAAGCAGTCAGCACATGATCGAATATGGAGAGCTTACTGTTGAAGATCCCTGGTACTCCTCAACGCCATATAGCTGGTCCGCCTTTGCCTTGCAGGGTGCTAAAAGAGAAGAAGAAGTAGCATTTCGCAGTTTAAAAACACTGAGATTTGAATATCTGGAAGATTGGGAGACGTGGGAAGATGCAAATGAAGCCGATGAATTTATCATCAAAGTGATGCCATGCTTGGAGGAGTTATTCATTGATCACTGCCCCAAACTTCAGGGAAGGCCCCTTCGCATCCTTAAACATACGCCATGGTTCGAGAAAATGGTACGTATCACAGCTTACAGTGCATTGCTTATTTGATATATATTTTGCTGTTAGTACTATAATAACACAACTCTGTCAACAAAGTTGTTTTATATTTTTTCAATTTTATTGATATTATATATTGCTTTCATGTTATGTAAGGGGGAAACACATGAGAACAATATGAAGCAGCCATCTGATCATCAGGCTGATAACAAAATTGAGGTATGAGTTAAAGCTTTATGACTATATATGGCCGAACACTCTAAACATGTTGCTTTTGTGACTTAAATTTGTTACATTAGACTTATTGTACAAACATATTTAATCCCTTTCCTAATGCAACACTTTTAGGGGTTCAAGCTGTGTTTTTCAAGAGTTTAAGCAACACTTTTCATATTACCGAAACATTTTAATAAGTGTTGCTAGAAATGTGCAACTGTTAATGTGTAATTTATGCTATGCATATAATTCTTTTGAACCTCCTGTTGCAAGGTATTTTTGATTTTATAAACAAATTGGAATTTCTGTATCTAAACTATTGCAGGGGGCTAATGTGGCGTTGGAAGCTTCGTACGTGAAGTTAAAGAACTTTGTGCATGATGCTTACATGACCAAAGCTCAAGTACAACCTTTGAAGGTATCAATCCCAGAAGGTGTGTTGGGAAAAACAATGGTCACATCGTATCTCCCGATAGACTCTCTACATGTCTGGTTCGAAGAAGATCGCTCCATATTTGCTGAGCAAATGTGTGTATGGAGCAAGTAAGTCAAATACAGGGTCAAATACTGCAATTTATACTATATTGATATGTGCAACTTAAATTAAGTGTAATTGCAACACATTTTTAATGCTTTTGTAGGCATATTTATGAATTCATGACACCTTTCGACAAGGAGCGAGTACAGATGGCTAGCAGTGCTCTAATTAAAACAGTTGGTAGACAAGAGCATTCTGATCTGAGAGCTGAGGATCTTGTTGACTTCATAATGGAAAATAAAGCTAATTTATACCTTGTTCCGTTTCTAAGCCCGTAAGACCATACTCTTTTCAGTTTAACTGAGCTTCATTTCAACTCAGTTCCATTTTTGTTTGATGAATGTTAGTTAAGTTATCTTATTAGTTCCATTCGGACAATGTCATTTTTCTCATTTCGGTTTCTCCCATTTCAGTGGACATTGGGAACTTCTTGCAATTGTACCTGAAAATGAAGTTGTTTACTGGTTCGATTCTCTACAGGGAAACATCAGTCTAGACCTAACAGAATTCATAAAAATGTAATCATTTTCCTAAATCATTTAAAACTATATTCATCGTTCTGTCAATCAAATTGTAATTTACTGTGACCATATTGATCAACTATCCTATTTGTTGTAGGGTGGAGAGTAAGTACATCACCAGAAACCCGAACTCTACATTAGCACATGATATTAGTTGGAAGGTTGTGGACATTAAGGTAAGTTCACTCATCTTACTTTCTGTGTTTCTTTTTTTTTGCATCAAGAACTAATGCTTATGCGTTTGTTTCCCCAGCACAAAAGACAGGCTTACAAGTGGGAGTGTGGATACTACGTCATGATCTGGATGCGAAAAATAGCCCTGGAAATTCAGGACTTGAGTTTAGAAGCAGTAAGTCCAACGTCAAAGTACACATGTTGTCTATTTTGATTTTTGAATGATATTACAGTATTTCTGAGCTGGTAATGTTTATACATGTATGTTATCATTGTAGCACTTTCCGACGGATGAGAGTCCCTACAAATCGGACAAGCTCAGGGAGGTAGACTGGAAATGGTGCTCACATGTTATCCCTCAATTTCTGGCCTAATGCATATTAGGAAGCAATCATTTGTTTCAGAAAGCTGATGAGGAGTTTGAAGACCGTGGCTTTAAGGATAACAAATCTCGAATCATCATGCTTCCAAGTTCCAATAATTTGTTTTCGGGTTTCTCAGGCGATCACGGATATTTATTTTGCTATGATATTTTTCTATGTTGAATAAATGTAATCCATACCTTGACTGTAATATCACACGTGACACAATACAGCTACAAATCTAGTTTATCAATTGGTTCAGTTTACAAATACTCCTCTGCTTTCAAATGCATTATGCCAGAAAGTCAGGCAAAACATGTGCGCACCATTTCCAGTCTACCTCCCTGATCTTATCAAGTCCGTAGTAACATGCATCCCTTGGAAAGTGCTACAAATTAATAGAAACATTACAAGTTCAGGTGGATTAGGAAAATCATGGAAACGTAGACAACATATATTCAACGTTTACTTGCTGATTCTAAATTCAAGTCCTGAATTTCAAGGGCTATTTTTTGCATCCAGATCATGACGTAGTAACCATACTCCCAACCACTGAATTTCAAGGGCTATTTCCGCACTTACAGTTTTAATTAGTTGAATGTTTAATTAAAACTTGAACACGGTAGAAGTTAGATCACGTAACCAGGACTTTCACCCAAGGTTATATGTTGGCTGAAGTTAATAAAAGTAATAACGCATAAGCATATTAGCGACTTTAATGGTTCCAGAAAAACTATATATTTGTTAAGATTGCTAGTGATTATATTAAGCTCTGATAGTAACAAGGAATAGAGGAGTGATTAAGCTCTGATACCAAATGAAACTCCCTGCTTACGTGATCTATACTTATTCGTGTTCTAGTTTTAATTAATAAACAGCTAATTAAAACTATAAGTGCGGAAATAAAAGGAACACGAATTGATCACCCAGTTCAGTGCAAAGCACCTACGTCTGGGGGACCGTAGCCCGGTGTAAAGATCCTTCACTAGATAGTAATAAATATGTCCGGTCTATTACAATCTAATGACAAATTCCTTGCTAGCCTATCACACTACCAATTCGCTCTTTGGTAGTTGACTATTTGCTACTATGATTATCTTCTTTTCCACGAATGCGGCGGCAAGATCTATTCCACCCGAGCCTTAATACACGTCCCTAGTGTTTGTTGCGGTTTGAAAAAAACTCGGACCGTGTTGCCTCCTTGCTCGAACTATAAAAACTTTGAATTACAAAATTTTGCAGTGAAGATCGGTCATCGAACACGAAACTGATGTCCTCCTTTTATAGCACAATGCCGTGGAAAAACTTCCTTTTGCACGGCTCTTGAATCCTTTCTTCAATATACTTCTATTCCAAATCTAAATCCTTGGAGAAAAAGAATTTATGGTTGTCTCAACTTCTGTTTATGGAATATTCATTCTCTATCATCTGAAAACCGTGTTGTAGACACCCATTAGGACTGTAGTTTCCATGGAAAAACAACACACAATATTTCCTTCTATCTTTCAAAAACTGCGCTGGAACTCGGAAAATATTTGCAACATGACTTTCCACAAGCAGACAGCAAAAACTGGAACTTACATTAACTAGGCTCCAAATATCTCCATATTAATTTTCGATACTTCGTGAAAAATATTTTAAAATGCAGTATTAAAATATTAGATTTTGTTAATATATATATATATATTAATACAGGGATAAGAAAGAAATTAATTAAGAAGCAAGTACTGCACACAACACTGAATACTGTCCTTTGATACTTGAATGAGAGTGGTGTTGGTGTGTACTTGTTTTCGGGGAAAATTTATATTTCGACTTGTCGATTTGTTAACCTGCCCCGAAATTCGATATTGCCTGAAATCATGTGAATTCTTTGGACTTCCCAGCACGTCGCAGCAGCACGATTCTCCAGGGTCAAGCAGTCAGTACATGAGTTACAGTGATGAGGAGACTACATCTGAAGATGCCATGCAGGATGCTGAAAGAGGTTTCATCGAGCAATTAATGAATGATCACAGTGAAGATAATCATGGAGAAATTACTGTTGAAGATTCCTTTCAGGATGCTGAAAGAGAAGAAGCAACAACATTTTGCAGTTTAAAGACATTGAGAATTGAATATTTGGATAATTGGGAGACATGGGAAGATGCAAATTATGAAGATGATGAATTCAACATCAAAGTGATGCCATGCTTGGAGAGGAGCTATTCATTGCTCATTGCCCCAAACTTCAAGGATGGCCGCTTTGCATCCTTAAAGATACACCACTGTATGTTTCTATTGTAGCACTTTCCGGTGGATATAAGTTCTTGTCTACTACCAACTGTTTTAACTAGAGCATTGCTAGGCATCTGCACTCGCTCCTTGCCGGAATCGGAAGGTGTCATGAGTTCAAATATAAGCCTACATAACAAATAAAAAAGTGTTACAATTTGAACTGAATTTTTAGAAGAGCTCAAGTGTAGAAATCATGAATTTGAACTTTTGGTTATATATATATATAGTACATAATATCTGGTTTACTTGATTGATAAGCTCATTCAAAAAAGTAAAAATAAAAAAACCATTTCTAGTGTTTTCATGTCTATCAATTTACTTACATGTAGTCTTGTGATATATGCTAAATATACCTATGCTCCCAACAACTTGTGTGTTTGTAAGTTTTACTTTTTATCTTCCTCTTTTGACATTCATGTAAAGAATTTTTGCTGCTTACCATCAGATGAGATAAGATTTTTGCAACATTCGACACCATAAATGTAAAAAGTTTTACTGTGATTTCTTTCTTCTTCATAAATGTAAAAAGTTCTTACTTTTGTTCGAATAATGTGTGGTGATGTTCTTGTGTTCTTTGAGATTCTGGCCTATAATTCATTGTTTTAATCAAGACTCAAATTAGTTCCTTAACTACCTAGTTTAATATAAAATATCTAGCTTAATATAAAATGCTAATAATTAAGTTCACACGTTTTCAAGTTAGGGAAAGCTTAATATTTTATTAAAGTATATACTATCTCTCAAGATACTTCAAAAAGGTAACCCAACAATCCCGACACTACTGATTACTTTGATACGGGGGTGTGCCTAAGGAACAAAGAGAGTCAGGGATCCGATTCTTGACACTTGATGACATGCCAAGTAAAGCATGTATAGTTGATTGGAAGAAGAAATGTGTTTTTTTTAAAAATTCTTTCAAGGTTTCTAGAAACACCCATAGATACGAAGAAACCCGACTCATATCAACCCGAACACGTAACCCAACACGCCAACCCGAATTGACTCCAGTAAATAGAATTATTGTCAAGTGCACATTTTATATTTTCTCTCATAAAGATTCCCAAAATCAAAGGAGATGAATGCAAAATAGTGATCAAAGTGTGGGGAAAAAAACTAAGAAGGTCATCAATGGCGGAAAGTTTCGTTGAGAGGATGAGATATTTGCTGAGTCAACTGTCGGAGAAGGAGGGAAAAATGGACAGTGCGATGATAGAGAGGGTGGCAGCTATCCTGGATAAATTCGAATCAACCCTGGGAGATGAGTTGCACAGGATTAGGAGCGTGGTATCATGGATGAGTTGCAATGGACAGAAGCGTTGTCATGGATGAAGGAGCTTGAAGAGGCGGCTTCCAAAATGGAAGATGCTGTGGAGAAATGGAGGGTCAATTCTTTGGGGCGGTTCGCACTATTGGCGCAGTGTTTCCTTCCGGCTTACGCGTCGAGGGGACCGATCGTGATTGCTTCTGCCATGAAAAGTCACGTTGAAAAGCTGCTGTTAAAGGGAGTGAATCTGGTGGCTCAAACCAAATTGAAGAATAATCCTGATCATCTTGATCAGGTAGAATTGGTGTCCTCTGTTCGAGAAGATGATAGGATTCTGGTGCTTAAGCACTTGCTGTCTCCTGATCCTGGAAATGGAAGCACACCACAAGTTGTTTCCATTGTCGGGTTCGGGGGGAGTGGAAAGACCACCCTTGCTAGGTCTCTCTTCAACGATGATTCCGTCAAGGCCTATTTTCAGGTCCGGGTTTGGGTTCACGTGGAGGCCGATATCTCTGACGACAGAAAGATGGCCATAAAGCTTCTGAATTCCTTGCGAGTTCCTGTTTCGGAGGATGAGTTACAGCAGTCAGAATCAGTACTGATGATCCAGACTTTGTGTGACTCTTTTTCTGGGAAGACTGTCCTTGCTGTATTCGATGATGTTTGGGCTGGCTCCAAATCATGGGAGCCATTCATCAACAAGTTGTTCGAGAATAGTAAGGCCGGGAGTAGAATCTTGGTGACAACGAGAGCATGTGATGCTGCTGGCATCGTCCATACTCTAGCTCCATTGTCACCGGAAGAATGTCATTTGATTTTGAGGACTATAGATATTTGGTTCTTATGGGGCAGTTTTACTGCGCAACGGCTAGCGGAAAAATGCGAGGGCTCGCCTCTGGTTGCAAACATATTGAGACCCAAACTGCGACATTATTCTAATTATACGATATATTTTGACACATGGGACCGAAAAATGATGGACTTGGTCGACTTATATATGGAGGAAGTATGTATGGTGCGTTTTCCTCACTTGTTTGATACTTATGAAAAATTGCTCCCTGCTCATATGAAAGCATGCTTATTATTTTGTGCCAATTTTCCTAAAAGCACTGTCCTACATTCTGAAAAGATTATCAGACTGTGGATGTCCCAAGGCTATTTAGGTTATCATAACTGCTCTTTTAAGCTTTTACCATATCCTGATGTTGAAAGGAAGGGCATTGAATGCTTTCGTAGATTGATACATCTATCCTTTTTACGACGGATTGATGGATCACTGTCAATTCATAAAACTTCATCTGATATAAGTCTAATGTGCGAGTTGCCTGATGATGTTCATGATTTCATAACATACATGGCTAGGGCTCATGGTATTGGTTGGCGAAGCTTTATTAGTTCTCCCGAGATTCCAGTGGATCCAGGTTTATTTCGACAAAAAAAGTGCATTACTGCTTTGATTTTATCTTCTTGTCAACTGGAACAACTCCCAGATGAAGTTAGGCTTCTGAGTCGTCTGCAATACTTGGATTTGAGTGATAACCCGCTAAAGCAATTACCACCAACAATATGTGAATTATATTATCTGGAATTCCTAGATGTTCATTGTTGCTATACTCTATATTGCCTTCCTGAAAAGATTGAAATGCTGAAACAAATGAGGCACTTGAGGATGAAACATACAACAGAGGAGTTGCATGATTTGCCATCAGGATTTGACAAATTGACCTTAATGCGGACTATAGATGTGTTCAGAGTTGGTGGAAAGTACAAGGATGCTATTAACAAGTTGAGAAATCTTAACCATCTTGTAGACATATGCATTGCTGTTCATGGGGAGGTGCATCTTCCTGCTGCAAAATTGGATTGCAAAGCTGAAATGGTAAACTTGGAGCTGATTTTCGTAGGGGAAGGCCGTGATCCAGAAATAGCATCATCCTCAATTGACGTGTTAAAGCCACCTCCAAACTTAGAAATGCTCAAGTTTGAGTATTATCCAGGACTCAAATTACCAAGCTGGATTCTAGCTGAGTCTATCATCAACAAGTTGAAAAGACTGAGTTTGAGATCAGCTGCAAATCTTAGTTCCTTGCCTGACTTGTGGAAATTGTCGAGTCTTGAATTTCTTTGGCTTCATGACATTCCAAACCTCAAGCATTTAGGTTGTGATTTCTTTGGACTTACCAACACACCACAACAGCAACTTTCTCTGGAGGCAAGCCGTCAGCACATGAACGAAGATGAAAGAGAAGAAGAAGAAATTACCGTGCAGGATGCTGAAAGAGAAGAAGACATTACTGCAATACCTGCAGTAGCATTTCGCAGTTTGAAGACATTGAGAATCGAATACCTGGAGAACTGGGAGACATGGGAAGATTCAAATGAAGCCAACATTAAAGTGATGCCATGCTTGGAGGAGTTAATCATTGCTCATTGTCCCAAACTTCAAGGAAGAAGGCCCCTTCGCATCCTTAAACATACGCCATGGTTCGAGAAAATGGTACGTATCACAGCTTACAGTGCATTGCTTATTTGATATATATTTTGCTGTTAGTAATATAATAACACAACTCTGTCAACAAAGTTGTTTTATATTTTTTCAATTTTATTGAAATTATATATTGCTTACATGTTATGTAAGGGGGAAACACATGAGAACAATATGAAGCAGCCATCTGATCACAGGCTGATAACAAAAATGAGGTATGAGTTAAAGCTTTCGCTAGAGCAAACTATATATGGCCGAACACTCTAAACATGTTGCTTTTGTGACTTAAATTTGTTACATTAGACTTATTGTACAAACATATTTAACAGGTTTTTCCCTTTCCTAAATCATCATTAGATCTAATGCAACACTTTTTCGGGGTTCAAGCTGTGTTTTTCAAGAGTTAAGCAACACTTTTCATATTACCAAAACATTTTAATAAGTGTTGCTAGAAAACTTTTTACTGGCACTTGAAATGTGCAACTGTTAATGTGTAATTTATGCTATGCATATAATTCTTTTGAACCTCCTATTGCAAGGTATTTTTGATTTTATAAACAAATTGGAATTTCTGTTTCTAAACTATTGCAGGGGGCTAATGTGGCGTTGGAAGCTTCGTACGTGAAGTTAAAGAACTTTGTGCATGAGGCTTACATGACCAAAGCTCAAGCACAATATTTGAAGGTATCAATCCCAGAAGGTGTGTTGGGAAAAACAATGGTCACGTCGTATCTCCCGATAGACTCTCTACATGTCTGGTTCGAAGAAGATCGCTCGATATTTGCTGAACAAATGTGTGTAATTTACCATATATAAACATTTAATGTATTAATAACAATTAATTTTTTTCAAATATATCATGATAAAAATTGATTCATGATGCTTGCATTGGAGAACAAATGTTCATTTTCAACGTCTCTTTATTATGCATGTAATAGATATTGTACGCATCCCTATAAATATTGTACGCATGCTCTTGGATGAATTGCCTTTTAATGATAATACGAACTGCCATTGTAAATACTATTATCACCTTTATATTTTATATTTTATTAGCTCTTCCAAATGCTCGGAGAATCCGATTCCCAGAGGTGTAAAGATGGCCTCAATTTGCAGAGACTAATAAAATAAGGACTAATGCGGGTTTTTTTGTGTAGAGAAAGATAAAGTAAATGGCCTCAGAAAAGCGCGCAGACAAAGCTTTTAAAAGAGTGATCAAATTGTATTGCTTTTAAAAGACAAAGCAAAGCCATAATATTCTATTTTCGAAGCTTGTGTAACGGGCTGTACCAATCAATATACCAACCGCGGCCACTGATCATCTTCATCCTCACAACATTTTATCACAATTCTGCAAAAAACAAATTCTACTGTCTTCGTTTTTCGTCGATGCTTAGCATAATTACTTGATCAGCTCAATTATTAATCAGTTAATTACTTGATCAGCTCAATTATTAATCAGTGATTTCGCTGTCTGTAGAAATAATAGCAATTAATTTGGAAGAGCTAATAAAATATAAAATATAAAGGTGATAATAGTATTTACAATGGCAGTTCGTATTATCATTAAAAGGCAATTCATCCAAGAGCATGTTTTGGGTTTGGGTCATTTTTGGGTTTGGGTCGAGTTCGGGTCATTTTTGGGTTTGGGTCGAGTTCGTGTCGGGTTAAAATTTGTTCGGGTTAATTTCGGGTTCGTATCGGGTCCGGGTCATTTTTGGGTTTGGGTCGAATTCGCATCGGGTTAAAATTTGTTCGGGTTAATTTCAGGTTCGTATCGGGTCGACTTTGACTCAATCGTGTCGGGTCAGTCGGGTTAGATTTTTCGGGTTCGGGTCTAAATTGACGGCTTTAGATATAAGCAATTTTGCAGAACTTGGAATGATTGCAAATTAGTGTTTAATACCGAATATATGAATATTGCAGTTTTGGTACGTAAGTTTAGTCCTTATTTGAAATATTGTACACCTAAAATTATGTGGTTCCACCATGACCGTGCTATCATAAGTTTATGGTATGATTGTATTGACTCAACTATATCCTAACACGCACTGACGCATATGATTTCTTGCGATACCACGGCAGGGTACCATATATATTCATATACATATACATAAACATATTACCATACCAGTCAAGCAGGTAAACACGAAGCCCATATTCGTCAAGCCATGGCTGATCAACTTGTGGCGTCCACGATTAGTGTACTGATCCAACGTGCGACGGCAGTATTTCAAGATAGGATGAAGGAGCTTTTTCTGGAAGAAAAAGAAAAGCTAAATATGCTTCACGAAATGTACAGAAAGGTTCATCAAGCATTGGAAGATGCAGATGGTAAAAGAATCAAGGATGATGCTGCTCGGGTGCTGATAGAAAAGCTTGAAAAGATGGCATATGAGATGGAGGACTTGATGGAAGAATGGACATTCAAAATATCAACCCAGGAAAAGTCAATGCTGAAGGGGAAGGTGTAGAGTCCATATCTTTGTTGGCTAATTTGTGCAGATTCGATGTTGCAACATCGATTAGGGTTTAGCAGAAAAGTGACAGAAATTCCAACGCAGCTTTAAAAGGCAAGGAAATATTGTGCGTATGGGATTTATGGTAAATACAGTCCAGCGAATATCAACAACTCAGTTTTACACTATGGAGATTTGATCAATGAGTTGGAGCCAAATCTTTCCATATTTTTCAGTTGGAAGATATTCTTTGTTCCTTATCTTCAGAGATTTTGAGAATCAAATCAACCATGATTGAAGGAAGGAATTTGATGCCGTGAAGTAACCTCTTCAACCACGACATTGAGCTATAAAGGGACATCAGCTGCGCTGCTCAAATTAAGGATTTTACACGCAACAATTCTGTCTTCAGAATTTGTTTTCAATCTTGAGCAAAAGGCAGCACAGTCCGTTTTACTTTATCACAACCATTTGGACGTGTGGAAGCCGGTGTGTTCGAAATCACCATAAAGCTCCTGGTGTGGGAGTGATCGTAGACTGGGGAGAACTAGTGGTCCGATTGGAGCGAGGGATCGCAACATCGAAGACTAGGAGAACTGGTGGTCCGATTGGAGCGAGGGATCGCAACCACTTAGAAATTGTAAAAGATAAGTCTGTAATCTGTCTTTTGACAATTTAGTGGAATGATTTCAACACAGGGCTACGGCCCCGCAGACGTAGGTGCATTGCACCGAACTGCGTGATCAAATCTGTGTGTCTTTTATTTTCTGCAATTTAGGTTTTTTCATGTTGCAACATCGTTTATGCAGTAAAACCTAAAACACAGCTAGTCAGTATTTTAGACAACTTATTTGATCTGAATCTGGTAGATAGATATTACATTTGGTATCAGAGCTAAGTCGCTTCTTTGTCCTCTTGCGAGGTGAGCGAGATCGACTATCTACCATGGCCAGGGAGGGAGGATCTATCTCTAGGCCACCACTGCTGAACGATGGGAATTATCCCTACTGGAAGACAAGGATGGCTATGTTTATATCCCAGTTGGATGATGATGCTTGGGATGTTGTTGAAACTGGCTGGGTGGCTCCAACTAGTGTAAATGAGGCTGGGGTTACAATACCTAAACCTGCTCCCTGGACTGAGGAGGAGAAGAAAGGCAAAAGACTGAACAGCAGAGTGATGAATGCACTGTTTCAAGGAGTTGATGATGATCAGTTCAGATTTATTTCAGGGTGTACTCAAGCCAAGGCAGCATGGGATGCGTTGCAGAAACGTCATGAAGGTGCTAAACCAGTCAGGAAGAGGATCAGTGGAATGATCAAGTCAGAATTTGAAAGTTTACAGATGATGGAACATGAGAGTGTGAATGAGTTCAGCATCAGACTTAAGGACTTGTCTCATAGAGCACATCAGTTTGGTGAAACATATACTGATGCTCAGATAGTGGATAAAACTATCAGATCTCTCCCTGATAGATTTGACAATACTGTGTTAAATCTAGAAAATAATAATATGCTGGATGATATATCTGTTGATGACCTTCTGGGATTTCTGAAATCTACAGAAATGCTCCAAGAGAAGAGTAAAGAGAGGAAAACCATGGCATTTCAAGTTCGGCAATCAAAAGCAAAAAATAAAGTGGAAGAAATTGACTCAGGAGATACAGATGAGATTGCACTACTGACAAGAAATTTCAGCAAGTTTCTTCGAGGGAATAATGACAGAAAAGGGTATTTTAATAGAGGGTCTCAGAACCAAGGCAAAGACATGAATCAGTACAGGAATGAAGGATATACAGAGGATTATGGAAGAGGTGCTGAAGGGTCTAAATATGCAGGAAATCCACAGTGCAGGGAGTGTGGTGGTTTTGGACATATCAAGGCAAACTGTGCAAATCTCAGAACTCCCTCAAAGGCCTTGATTGCTACTGGAGGAACATGGAGTGATGATGAAGATGATACTCAACCTGAGAAGCATGTTTCTTTTGGTGCTAAAGTCATAGATTCTGAACCAGCTGAACTGGATGATGAAGACCTTGATTTTGGAGGAGAAGTTGATCTACAAGCTGCCTATGATAGGCTGTTTGAGGCCTGGAAGAAAAGTGTTGAAACAATCAATTGTCTGACCAAACAAGGAAAGAATGATGACAACTCTAAGAACATGGTTGAAGAGGTTGAAGAACTGAAGAATAAAGTCAATACCATGATGAATGCTGCTCTAGTGGAAGAAGAAGCTGTGGATGAATTAACCAGGAATCTGGAGGGTATGACTAAGAGGGCTGTGGATGCAGAAAGAAAGCTAGAGGATATGATGAAAAAGATTGAAATTTATGAAGGAAAGAAACCAGTGGACCAAGCAGCAGATCTGAAGAAATTGGAAACCATGACAAAGAGGGCTAAAAATTCTGAAGTTGCTGCTGAAATTCTTGAAAGAAAGCTAGAAATCATGACCAAGAGAGCTCTGGATGCTGAAGGAAAACTTGTCCAAAGCACTGCTGACTATGATATGATTGGAAAGAAGCTAAGGGCTATGTCTACTAGAGCTGAGGAGGCTGAAGCAACTCTCCAGAAATTAAACAAGGGTACTGCTCAACTGAATGATTTGCTGTTCATGGGAAAAAATTCTAGAAATAGACAAGGTCTTGGTTTTATCCACAGAGCACCACTAGCCCCAAAAACTCAGGTCAAGAAAGCGATCTTTGTTTCAGCAGGAAGTCAGGAAGCATCCAGCTCACAATTCAACAATTTTAAGCAATCTCGTGTAATGACTGGGAGTGTCGATACTCAAACTCAGACAATCTTCAAGGCCAGGAAGGTTCCTCCCAGGTGTTGTTCATATTGCATGATGCAGGGACATGAGGAGCATCAGTGCATGAGGTTGCTGAGAGATATCATGCAGGGAAAACAATTTTCTTCATGTTACTACATGGAACCTGAGCAGCAAAAGAAGCTCACAAGAAAGGTGTGGGTGCCTAAAACCTCTCTGAATTGTCGAGTTTAAGGTATCCCAAAAACCTTACATTGTTGTATAGTTGCTTTTGAAGTTTTGTTGTTATTTTGGTATTGTTTTGCTCGTACATAAACCCAAAAACACAAAAATATGTGAGTGGTACTCGTACTGGGTGGAAATTCTGAAAGTGCTGGGAAAATTTTCGATGTTGCAACATGAAACCCTAGAGAGCGGGTTTGCTGGTCAGACTGTTTTTGATGTTGCAACATGAAGCCCTAGTTCGCGCGCGGATAGTTAGTGGCGAGTGATGAACAGAAATGCGGGACTAATACTATTTTTCAACTGACTATTGGCATTCTTTTGGAACACAAACTCAGCCCTCTAAACTCTCAATCTCTCTGGAATCGTCTTCCGCTGTCTATAAATTTCTCCAGAGATATTTTGCTGTGTTTGGTGTTCAAGTTCTTCTCGGTCATCGGATTTCCGTCACAACTCGAAAGGAACTGGCTTTGCATCTGAATCTTCGTGGTTGAGTTTCGTTCGGGTTTGTCGAGTATATTGGAGTTTGCTGCTGTTTTGATTTGGGGAGTATATTATTGTGGATGGGTCTAGCTTTCGACAGTGTAGTAGGTTCAGTCTTGGCCCTGAAAGGAAGACGATTACAAATTTAGGGGGAGCAGAGCCTAGGGGTCGATTCACTCGTGCCTGTGTCCAGGAGGTTCTTTTGGTGTTGTTCCCACTATTTATTTTGTTCCTGAGCCAGAGGAGAACTTTGCAGGTTTGGAGGATTCTGAAGATGAGCTGCTTGAACCCCAACCAGAGGAGACCATTCCTACTGATGATACAGATGAAGTTTTGAAAGCCATGTTGATCTCTATGGCCTTGAGTGACAGGTTTTATTCTGATGAAGCTAGTTCAACCTTCTATAGGTTGTCCCTCAAGGAATTCAATGTTGAGAAGGTCGTTGACTTAGAGGAGTGTGCTGAATGTGGCTTTGATGAGTCTCTGGAACAAGTGGAACTAAGTCAAGCAGCTACCATGTTTACTCACTATGAACCAACCTTTGTAAGGGAATTCTACAGCAATTTGCAGGCTGATAATGCTAAATCTGGAACGGATTGGTTTGGCGAGGTGTACTTTCGGGGACGCATTCTTTCGTTTTCTCCTGAGCAGTTGAGATGAAGCATACATACCATATGAGTCAGATGGAGTTTCACTCTGAGATGGCTAAGAAGTACAGTGAGGATAGAGAGAAGTTGTTAAGCTCAATAGCTCAGCGGCAATCCAAGGTTCATGTCTCTTCATCTGCTACACATGCTGCTGGTTCCTCTGGAGTTAAAGCTTCTGCATTAAAAAGAGCTGGACCCTCTTCTTCTTCTCAACTTGCCTCCAAGAAGTCCAAGACCAATAGTGCTAAGGATTCTGAATCACCTGTTCTTCGTCGTTCCAAGCGGAATATGTCTCCTCGTACGGAGACATATTCTGGTTCCTAGTCTTTGGCAGTTCATGGTCCGAGGGGGAGTCACTTTTGGATTTTGTTGGATATAAATATTGGATGACTGTATTTTTTAATAATTCTCATTTTCTGCTACATTATTGATTTTCTGGATTTGGATGGTTTGATCTGTTGAAGTATTGCTATCACTCAGGGGGAGTTGATTATAAAGGTTGTTTGAGAAGTAGCTGTTATTTTGGCGTCATCCAAAAGTTGTTTCCGGTCCACAAATTGCCAAAGGGGGAGATTGTAGAGTCCATATCTTTGTTGGCTAATTTGTGCAGATTCGATGTTGCAACATCGATTAGGGTTTAGCAGAAAAGTGACAGAAATTCCAACGCAGCTTTAAAAGGCAAGGAAATATTGTGCGTATGGGATTTATGGTAAATACAGTCCAGCGAATATCAACAACTCAGTTTTACACTATGGAGATTTGATCAATGAGTTGGAGCCAAATCTTTCCATATTTTTCAGTTGGAAGATATTCTTTGTTCCTTATCTTCAGAGATTTTGAGAATCAAATCAACCATGATTGAAGGAAGGAATTTGATGCCGTGAAGTAACCTCTTCAACCACGACATTGAGCTATAAAGGGACATCAGCTGCGCTGCTCAAATTAAGGATTTTACACGCAACAATTCTGTCTTCAGAATTTGTTTTCAATCTTGAGCAAAAGGCAGCACAGTCCGTTTTACTTTATCACAACCATTTGGACGTGTGGAAGCCGGTGTGTTCGAAATCACCATAAAGCTCCTGGTGTGGGAGTGATCGTAGACTGGGGAGAACTAGTGGTCCGATTGGAGCGAGGGATCGCAACATCGAAGACTAGGAGAACTGGTGGTCCGATTGGAGCGAGGGATCGCAACCACTTAGAAATTGTAAAAGATAAGTCTGTAATCTGTCTTTTGACAATTTAGTGGAATGATTTCAACACAGGGCTACGGCCCCGCAGACGTAGGTGCATTGCACCGAACTGCGTGATCAAATCTGTGTGTCTTTTATTTTCTGCAATTTAGGTTTTTTCATGTTGCAACATCGTTTATGCAGTAAAACCTAAAACACAGCTAGTCAGTATTTTAGACAACTTATTTGATCTGAATCTGGTAGATAGATATTACAGAAGGTGCGCTTGTTTATTTCATGTCTCTGTTTGTGTTTTAAACAAGTTCCTGATGATTCGTTGAGATGGGTGTGTGTTTCAGATTCATTTGATTCAGAAATGATTCTCAGAACACTTGTTGAGGATACAAATGATCATGGCAAGCAAATAGGGTTTGATTCGTTGTTGGAACTTGTGAGAGAACAATTTTCTGGGAAGAAATTTCTTCTTGTGTTGGATGATGTGTTGGATTATAATGTGCTGGATGATGTATCGGAAATGGAATTTGTGAGAGAACGAATTTCTAAGAGTAAATATCTTCTTGCTAGGTTAGGTTATGTGTTGGATGCATCGAATGTATTGGATGTAAGCAGAACAAGGAGGGAACATTTTTGGAATATAATTCATACTGTTGCTCCTGGAAGCATAATACTGGTGACAACTGTGAGCAAAAATGTGGCCAAAGAAGTAGGGAGTAATCACGAGCACGTCTTAAGCCCTCTGCTAGCCTTGGACTGTTGGTTAATAATCAAGCAGGTTGTGCTGTCTGAAATACCTCAAATCAGCAAGGAAAAAAGAGCTATAGGGATGAAATTTGCGAGACAATGCAACGGCTCGCCACTTGTTGCGAAGATTATAGGAGATCTTCTGAAATCTAAAAAGACTGCTCAAGAGTGGGAAGAAGCTTTGAATATGGAGATGTGGAAGGACGAGAAATTTGCTATGTATCTTTACCATCATCAATATGTGAGTTATCAGAAATTATCAGCTCAGCTGAAAACTTGTTTTTCTTACTGTGCTGTCTTTCCTAAAGATACTTACATAGATGTTGAGAGGTTGATAAGGTTTCTGATAGCTTTGGGTTATGTGAGTGATCCAAGTAGTAAAACAATGATGGTGAAACTCGGGGGTTATGCTGCATTGGCAATGTTGGAATCTATGTCCCTCCTTAGAAATGCCAAGAGATCTATTCACAAAAATAAAATAACTGGTTACAAGATCCCCGAAATATGCCATGCGTTTGCAGAATATGTTCGCCCGGAGATTACAATGCAAGGCCAGCAGAAGAAATTGGATCGCGGTGAGAGTAGAAGTGTAAGAAGTTTTGTCATTCTTTCTCCATGCCAACTCCCCCAAGGCTTGTTCAAGAAAATCAAATTTGTCAGGGCATTGGTGTTATCTGGTTGCCAATTAGAAGAGCTCTCAAGTGATGTAGCAAGTTTGACATTCTTAAAGTTCTTGGACTTAAGCGCGAACCCCCTCAAGGAATTGCCGGAAACAATATGTAGGCTTCTTTTTCTGCAGTCTTTGTATCTTCACTCCTGTTATCAGCTCATGTCTCTTCCTCAGAAGATAGGAGATCTTGGATTGAGCCATCTGAGGATTAACTACACAACAGATGAGTTGCATAACTTGCCTCAAGGATTCGGGGACTTGACCTCAATCCTGACACTGGATGTGTTTAGGATTGGAGGAAAATACAAAAATGTTGAAATGTTGCAAAACCTTAATGATCTCGAAGATATTCGGATTGCTGTTCATGGGGAGGTGAAGTTCCTGGATGCAGATATGGGAAGCAAAAGCAAAATGGAAAACTTGGAGTTATGTTTTGTTGGGGAGGGCCGCGATCGGGAGAAGGCGGCTTGCATTGAAAATTTGGTTCCACCCCCTAACTTGGAAATGCTCAAGTTAGAGGATTATCCTAGGGTTAAATTACCTAGGTGGATTCTGTCTGAATCTGTCATCAAGAAGTTGAAGAGGTTGAGTTTGAGATCAGCTGCAAACATCAGTTCCTTTCCTGCCTTGTGGAAACTGTCATCTCTTGAGTTCCTTTGGCTCTATGACCTTCCTAATGTCACTCGTTTAGGCCGTGAGTTCTTTGGATTTCGGAGGAGTACTCTTCAGCAACACCATTCAGAAAATCAGAATCAGAATACATGGAGTTACCCGCAGATCAGTAGAGAATCAGATGATGAGGATATGATCAGTGATTATGAAGAAGAAGATGGTGAGGATGATCAAAATGCAACTGCTGGGGAGATTACTGCTGAGGGAGATGGTGAAAGAGCGGAAACACTAGCAGCGTTTCGCAGTTTAAAGACACTGAGAATTGAGTATCTGGAAAAATTGCAGATTTGGGAAGATGTAGATGAAGCTGGAGAGAAAAAACTGAAAACATTTTTAGTGCTGCCATCTTTAGAGGAGATAATCATTGCTGACTGCCCAATGCTGAAGCCAGATGTACTGCCACACCGTATTCTTGGAAAGATATCATCGCACAAGATAACCATTGATGGAAAGCCTGTTGACACAAAGACTGATTCCACTGGTGACAAGCCTAGTACTTCAAAAGGTACACGTTTATTTGCTGCATTTTGTATCCGATTCTTAATTTCACCCTAAGAACTTTGAGATTTACTAGTTCATTCCACCGTATTTTGTTTCAGCAGGCAAGGCTATTATGGTTGAACCATAGGATTAGAATGCAGAGGTGTTTGAAGAGGAAATTACTTGATGCATCTGATTTCCGACATTTTCCTTGTTTCTTTGGTTTGTTAGAGTGATCGTTTGAGTATCGAATAATCTAATATGTTTGCTTGTTGGTGTATATATATTGCCAACTGCTGCTTATGTGTTGTGTATTATGTTGCTGAAGTTCATGTTTGTAAGGATTTGATTGATATATACTCACTTTTTGCTTTGTTTTCCCAACCAAGATTGTAAAATATATATCATTTCACCTACCAGGCAGCAAGTATATTACTCATTGAAAGTATATTTATTCAAAAATGTCATTTGTTGAGGAATATAGTCAAGTGAAAGATTATTTCTGAGATTGGTGGCATAGGCATTCAGCAGAAATGCCTAGATGGTTTGCGTTGTTAAGATGGTTCATGGTCTGTCGTCTCTGTAATAGCTGCTGTTGTATTGCTTGTTCTTTCCAAAGTACACACTGCCAAAGCTTCAAGTTACAAATGCTTATGGTTCAACTTTTGTATATTATACTCAGATCCTAATTACTTTACCTTAAAACATTTGTGAATCGCTGCAACATTTTATGTTTATCTGTTGCTTTAATCTTTTTAGTGATGTTTGTTGCATTTCAGGTTCTGTTTACTTAGTTGGAACAACACGAAGACATAAATAATACGATTTCTGTCGATGTTTGTTGTACTTGCACTTGTTTGTTGCATTTCAGATTGTAGTTATAATGCTGAAGCTATAGCTGCTACTATACCTACAGAAATTAATCAAAGCCTTTTTTGTGTGTTAATAATTTCTGGAATCTCAAAGGTAGATGATAAGTTTATTACTGCAAGACCACAACAGATCTACATAATTACAAGCTCTTACAACTCATGTAATTTCAGCTAGTTATAATCTTTATATTTATTTGTGTGGAACTTTCAATTCTTGAAAAGAAATAACTAAAAGAACATACTCATTAATCATTCATGCAACCAAAAAGATAGTTATCATTCATCCACAAAGATTTCATAATGAAATCAGAACAACTACAAATTAACTTCATTGTTTCAAACGGAGCAAAACAGAAACAGAAAAACAACAATAATCCAACAAAGGAAAATCATTGTACTTTGTTTGCAATGAATCTAACAAGAAAGCAATTCCAATCGAGTGATGGATTACATTTATTCAGCATGGAAAAACTCATTAGAAGATAATAATCTGTGAGCCTGTGAACATGAACAACTCAGAAAACAAAGGATTGGATTGGTTGAATTCCAACTGTCAAAAAAACGAAAAAATACACATAAGCATAAAAACTCAATACAAAGCTCAAATTAAGATAATTCAGTCATACGAACTGCCTTACCTGCAATAGGACAACTTTGGAAACAAATTTGACATTTGGTAGTGGTTGATACATCTTATTCGGATGTCGTATAATCATAATGCAGATACATGCATCGGTACATACCCATTAGACTTGAAAATTGGAATTGGACTTTAATTAATTTGTCACCTTGGATAATTCATACGTTCCCGAACACTTATATTTTTATAGGTATCATGACACCTCTATATATATAATGAGAGAGGGAAAAGTATGCATTCTTCCCTGGATAAAAAGATATATAATTCGCATTATCAAAGTGATCAGATTCTAAATACTCATTTTCCGTGGAAGATATATATATGTTGCGTGAGTTTTCTCCAGATCATCACTTCAATTATGGCACTGTTTGCATATATAAGCTACCTGAAAAGCATCGTGCCAAGAATGAAAGTGCTTTTTCGCCTAGAGTAGTCTCGATAGGTTTTGTTCACCACGGTCTAATTCACCTGCAAGCCATGGAAAAGTACAAGTTGAAATATCTTAGCCATTTTCTTCAAACCTTCAAAACTTTTTTCCACAACCTGATAGCGTTTGAACAGTCCGGGGACTATAAAAAGAGCATTACCTGATAAAAACTCATAAAGATGTGGACATTCTGATTCAAAACTTTATCATCATAAATGAGATTAGCAATGAAAACGCGGCTTTACTTTTTAGCAATCTTCTCAAAGATCTGGAGGTGAGTCTGGTGACTCAGGTGGATTTTCATTTCATCGGGATATCTTACATGGTCGATTAAACCTCCATTTGGCACTTAAATTCTAAATATATGACTATTTATATAGATTGCTTGTCTTACTTCAATTGTATGCATACGAGGTTATAATTACATGAAAGCGGTAAAATATCTTATAACATGAACTGTAAAAGACACAACACTTGATAACAAAATTTTGTGTAAAGCATCTACATCCGCAGAGCAAAGATACAATATGATTGTTATAAACGTGCACAATGACTTCAATTGACTTTTTTTTATTAGTACTGCCTCCGTCCCAGTCGAATCTGCACACTTTTTAGTCAACTTTGTCTGAGCATGTTTGACCGTAAATTGCAGTTGGCATATGTGATATAATAGTATCATATGTGATATGGTTAGATTTACAATGCGCTCTATTTTTTAGCTATAAAAGTTATAGACCATAATAATATATAAAAATAAAGTTATTCACGGTCAAACATGCTCTGGAAAAATTGACCAAAAAGTGTGCAGTTATGGCTGGGACAGTGTGATATTATATATATCTAGGTAGACTCCAAAGTATTTCCATATTCTAATTAATCACCATCGATCCTTGTGACCATCAGGTAATTGATACCGATCTAACATTTGCTTAGCGGTTGAATAACGTACGATACTGCAACATTTATTTGTTAATCAAAAGTTAACAATGATGATCATCACTCATCACGACAATGATGCCTCGCATTTCGTTTTTTTTATCTAAGCATCAATTTCTAACATATGTTGCATTGACTTTTTGAATTCGTACTAGATTCCAAATATCTCCAAAATCCAAATTAATCCATGTGACTTTTAATTTGGTACTAGACTTATAATTTGGGCGTACCGGTTTTATCGCAAAACACTTTGTCCCATTAAACAGAGACACAGATAATCTGCAGTAATAAATAAAACAATAGTGAAGTAGTAAATCTTTCAACCTTTCCACACAAAAAAAAGTCTGCTTAGACCCAAGAATTAAAGTTAGGAGGGTACATAATAAAATATAAATAAACTATAGGTACTAAATCTTAATATATTAAAAAAATAAAAGGGTAAAATTGCAATATTTTCAATCGATAGTTGTGCTGTTCATTAATTATAAACAAGATTGTAATAACTTAATCGAGAAAAACAAATTTCTATCTAACTGCAAAATAAGTCTGGGTTACAGTGAGACAGAGCGCTGTAGCTGCGGCAATAGCAGAGATGAGAGACCATGGACTCTCGAAATATTTCTCCTTCAACCTTTGAAGCCAATGTCGTACCTCTACGGAAACTCTAGGTTTTACCGCTAGTATCATACGCCACCATTTCCGGCTGAACTCGTCCAGCTTCTGACATTCTCCCCGGAAAAGAAATTCATTTCGAAGCGGTGCAAACTCCTTGTACATGTTGTTGAAAAGATCCGCCACTTGATAACTGTTGTTTAGCTGGTTTCTGATGATGTTATGTTTGACGAGAAGATCGACATCCCTGAAATTGTCAATCAGATTGTCGAAAAACAAAAGAATGCTGCTAACGTAGTTGGAATGTAATCCCAGCTGTTCGAAAACCATCAGATTCCTGAGAAAAGTTTCTGTTGAATCGTTTATGGTGAACTGTTGGATATTCAACACTCCATTCTCATCGTTAAAATCAACACCCAGGGGATCACTGTCAGTAATTTCCTTAAAATTGACACCTGTAGCTCCCAGCTCAGTTGCGGTTGGACAATAGACATAGAATTTTCCTATTGTAACATCTATGGAGTTTTCCTTCACTTGTGGCCTAGGCCTAGGCCTGTGCAGAATGGACAGAAACTCGACCAAATGTCGAGCAGATTGAAAATCACCCCTCACCGACAATTTTCCGGTACTTCCCACATCTTTAAAGTACTTGTGTGCAAGTTCATAGAAAGATGGAGAAGAATCAATAGTTTTATCAGCTAACCATTTCCCCAACTCACTCACAACAAATTTGTCATACAATGATTGCAGAAACTTTAAGGGAAGTTGATTTTCAAGGAGAAGCAAGTCATTCATCATTTCATTTAATAGCCAAGAATTACCAAACAACATATCTCCCTCACTGATCCCTCTCCATTCCGGAAAATGATTTTTCAAGAAAAGCTGAATAACAAAAACCCCATCCAACAATATTACTTCAGATGGTTTTTTGCCTTTAGCGAACACGGAAGTCACAAAATTATGTTCATAGCAACCACATGCAAGTTTCTGTTCAGCCTCGGCGAACTCAACCAACGCAGATAAAGAAACTGATGGAAATCTTTTTAGGAAATCATTAAAATATTTTAATTTGTGTTCTTCCATAGCTTGAAGATGGATTTCACCATGATGAACCAAGCCAATTGAGACTACTCTCGGCATATAACCTTCCTGATTCTTGCTGCGGTATTTTTCAGGTACTTTGTAAATGCAAACTGTACCATAATTCAATGTATTTGTAAACTTATCTTGGATTGATGTCAAACAATCATCGCCATTTCCTCTTAATGGAAGAGCCTGATGAGTAAGAGGATTTTTTTGAACATGATCAGCATCTGTTTCCTCGGGTGGAATATCAACAACCACCTCAGCCATTTCCTGAATGCATATCAGTAAATTAAAACCAGAGAAACTGATGAAAAACCAGTAATTATCAACCCTCAAACAGTTAAAACATGAAGCTGATAAAACCAGGAACTAAAAGAACTACTATTACAAACTAAATAACAATCATTACCAGCTTATAATTGACCGGACTCGAGAAGAGATCAGATACTTTAATACTTGGGAGAGGAGATAGTTGATTGTGAATTTGTGAGGTAAGGCCACTTCTAGGTTTATATATGGATTGAGCTTTTGCTCTATCACATAAACAAAATCATCATATTTGAGGTTTCAAGGAAGAAATAGTGTTAATTAAAGTATGATTTGGGGAATCTTACATATATACTAAATCTTCTTGACCAAGTTGATGATAAAAAAACTGGACTTTAATCATATGCATGAACCAAATTTCCAAGTCTACTCAAGTCTTTAGACCAGGAAATTTTAAATTGTGTACAGACAATTGGACTAATGCTTAATTTGATCAAGACCAGTTCATGAAAACGATGTCATTAAATTTAGTTGAGTTGACCCCCAAATTTCTTTTTCTCAGCATTGTTAATT
The DNA here is from genome assembly GCA_963678965.1 of Cruciata laevipes. Taxonomy (NCBI): domain Eukaryota; kingdom Viridiplantae; phylum Streptophyta; class Magnoliopsida; order Gentianales; family Rubiaceae; genus Cruciata; species Cruciata laevipes. The sequence goes on from OY787642.1 coordinate 22,592,777, forward strand.
TCTCTACAGAAAAACTGTTATATCAATCCTTGTGATCAAGTTGTAGTGATAACTCACCAACTTATCCCATGGTTTTAAAGTAGTAGTACCTTGGCTGGAAATGGCAAGAAAATATCTGCATTTGAATATATCGGTCGCCGAAATTCCACATCATGTTGCCACTAAAATACAAAACTCCATTCTGCAATCTAATTATCTTTTCCCACGTTTTGTCATGTTGCCAAACTCCTACTTCTTGTCATGTTTCCAGAAATGATTCTTGAATAGTTGAGCTGCTGCAATATTACAGAAAAAGAATTTTTAATGTTGTTCTAACTGAATTACAAATGTACTAGATGGTTTTTTTTTTTTTTTTTAAAAAGGTGAAATTATGGGGGTAAATTAATAGTAGTTAGATGGCTCTCATTTCAATTTCGAGTTAATTTGGACTTTAAAATATTTATAGTTTAATTAAGTTTTATTGTTATGTTTCAAAATATTTAATTCTAATTCGTTCATAAAAAATATGGTTTTATTTGCAGGTTTTTGATGTTTGGAGTTGGAGTTTGATGTTAAGACCTGGAGGTTTGATATTTCACGCTGGTCAGTTGAGCTATTGAGATCATGTATGCATATCTGTTGAGTTCCCTGATGATTAGGAGTTGGGCTTTCGGGTCCATTAGCCCAAGTCAAAATAAAAAATACGCAAGTCAACATTACCGTTTTATGAAATTTCTCAGTTATGGGCTTGCCCCCTAAATATTTCTGAAATTTTAGGCCCTATTTCTTTCATTATATCCATAATTTTAAAAGAATTTTTTATATTCACTAAGATTCTCTAATTTTATGAGTATTAAATTGTTGATCATTTAAAATTTGAGTAATGATAGAGAGGCAGAAAAATTATAGGAAATAAAAATATGGAATGATGTGTTATTATAAGTCCCTATTTCATATCATCCTTTCCAAAATAAATAAATCTTCTTTTTTTGAACCATTCCTTAGTTGTTGGCTGCAAAGTTACAATCGAGGTGCACCTTATAAATTTATGAAAGTAGAAGTTGATTAATACTTATAAATTTCAAATTAGATGTCTTTGAGAACGAATTGGTCCTGAATTGTATATTTAGTTTTAGGAGTCACATTACGATAAATATGGAAGAAATATAACTAAGAGGTGTTTCTTGGTGTCCCATTTGGATATACTGTAATTTAGATAACACTTGACTGCATGATTAACATGGACTACTTTTGGTTATATTTAGTACATAATATCTGGTTTACTTGATTGATAAGCTCATTCAAAAAAACAAAACAGTGCTAATGTTTTCATGTCTATCAATTTACTTACATGTAGTCCTGTGATATATGCTAAATATACCTATGCTTCCAACAACTTGTGTGTTTGTAAGTTTACTTTTTTATCTTCCTCTTTTGACATTGATGTAAAAATTGTTTGTGAGCTTCAATGAAAATGATATACTTAATAATTCAAAATATATAACCTTCTTAGGAGATTTTTACTGTGGTTTCTTTCTTCTTCATAAATGTAAAAAAGTTCTTACTTTTGTTCGAAGAATGTGTGGTGATGTTCTTGTGCTGTTTGAGATTCTGGCCTGTAATTCATTGTTTTAATCAAGACTCAAATTAGTTCCTTAACTACCTAGTTTAATATAAAATACCTAGCTTAATATAAAATGCTAATAAGTTCACATGTTTTCAAGTTAGGGAAAGCTTAATATTTTATTAAAGTATATACTATCTCTCAAGATACTTCTAAAAGTTAACCCAACAATCCCGACACTACTGATTACTTGATACGGGGGTGTGTCAAAGAGAGTCAGGGATCCGATTCTTGACACTTGATGCCATGCTAAGTAAAGCATGTATAATTGATTGGAAGAAGAAATATATTTAAAAAAAATAAAAAATTCTTTCAAGGTTTCTAGAAACACCCATAGATATGAAAGTGGTATTAACATCCAATACAAGAATAACTAAATTACACGTTAACCCGACTAATAGTGTATGTATTAATACAGTTTGAGTGATATAATAAAAATTGTAATACTCCAAAAACACATCTGCTTGGTACAAAAGGCCATATCCCACATTTAACCACTCAACCAATTAGGCATCAATAATTCATCATCGCAAAAATACTCTCTATCACACAAATAACTGTCTTCTTTAGTACATTTTTCTATCAGTATTTAAATGAAAATATTATTGTACGTTAAATATTGTACAATTTTATAAAATAGATCAAATTTTTATAATAATAAAATTAATATATAAATCATTGACGGTCAAACATGAAATCAATGATTTGTTAAAAGAACGAACACTTATTTGTGACGGTTAAATCATAAAGTAAAAAAACCAAATAAATAAAGCATAAAGGAAAAAAAAACGATTCGGGGGTCTTTTCTTTTTCTTTTACAGAT